>OY759214.1:91979242-92567940 GCA_963662175.1 Aradus depressus | reverse complement strand
AGTTAAAGCTTTTTGGGTTTACATCGTTTCAGCTATCGTGGTTAATAGCGATGGGCTACCTACAAGCCACCCCATCAATGGGTAGGCGCAATATAAATAATAAGTTTATCAGGCTTTGAGAACAAGGTTGGTACCAACTTTTTTTTTCCTTGACGATTCCCACATTTGTTAGTTTAAATATGTTCACAAACACCTTGGCAGTTAAAATCTCTAATTGAAATGTTAGAAAAACTGATACAATCATAAGAGAACACTAGGGAGGAATATGTTGTGGTAAAAAAAGAGAATAATGTTAATGTAAAATTAAAGTAATTGAATAATAATTAGATAAATAAATAAAAATATAAATAATAATTGAATTAATAAAATTAAAGAAATAATCAAATAAACAATAATAATTTATCCACATTTCCTGTAGAAATTTATCTCTTTTCTTTCACTAAATTTTGATTTCTACAATAGTTTTTCCCAAAAGGGCCCTAAAACAACATCAAAAGTTCAAGACGTGCAATTTTAAAGAAAGTGCACGTAAATTGAAAAAAATATTCAATTCACAAACTTTTCATTTGGATTTCTTAAGAGATGCCATGTTTTTCTAAATTTTTCAAATATATTTAAATCTAATCCAAAGATTTTCAAATTATCTTACTGGGCCAACAGAGAAAACGAATAAAATAGAATTTACCAGAACTAATATTGGGTTTATTTTCTTAAATCATCTACAGTATAAAATAAAAAAGACTAAACATTGAAACAAACAAAATCAAAAGAAAAATCTTAAAAACTAAATTCTTAACACTAATTCAATCTTTTTTGTTCTATATTTTGGCCATTTTAAAAAAAATTTAAGTTATATATTTCTGGGCATATATCCTGTACATATAAACAAACAACAGTACCTTCCTTCTTTGCGGGTCAATTTCACGTCAATTCACTTCTATTTTGTTCATTACAATTTAAGCCTAAGTACCACTCTCTATCTTCACTCAGCCCGCCGCCATTGAACCCAGGCCTCGACTCGTCTCTCCCACACTAAAAAAACAGCTGATGGCCGTGTTTTGTTTTTTTACTCATTTGTTTTAAAAGAAATTTGCTTTTTATAGAAAAATAAATATAATTAATTTTTTTATATTAATAATTTAATTTTTTTAATGTACATATACACACGTGTATTATTTTTATACATCACAATGTCTTGTACAGTGACTTCCTTCCATGAATCTAAAATCTGAAATTCCATCAACCCAGAAATATATATATGTACTTTTTTTTCTATACTTCCCCAGCTATATGACGTATAGGACAAGTTACGTAATCG
Source organism: Aradus depressus (assembly GCA_963662175.1). Taxonomy (NCBI): domain Eukaryota; kingdom Metazoa; phylum Arthropoda; class Insecta; order Hemiptera; family Aradidae; genus Aradus; species Aradus depressus. The sequence continues at coordinate 92,566,622 of OY759214.1, read as the reverse complement.
GTCAGAAATTCGATGCGGAGTTTTCAATGAAATTTCATGTAATATAAATGTATCGACACGAAATTTTTTGTGTGTATACAGAACACTCTAAGGACGACATCTATTGATTTTCAGGCATATCTGCCAAAAGAAGGGGGAAGGATTAGGGGGTTATTACTTTAATAACTGTCGTAATGAAAGTACTGACACGAAATTGCATATGTAAATTCAAAGCCCTATAAGGACGATACCTATTAATTTTCAGCGGAATCAGCCGAAGACGAGGGGAGTACCAGAGAAGGTGGCTCAACTGCCGATGTAATGAATGCAATTCAAATATTGAGTTTTAGCCCTTAGATGGGCCTTGATGGCTTTGGAGGGATAGCGAACCTGCCCTTGTCACATATTCCATGTTAGGATATGCGGTCTTCAAGATTGGTGGAATTAAAAAAATAATTAAGTTAGAAGTTAGAACAGATAGAACTGTGTAGGTATCTATTTGTGGATAAGTTTCACTCCCACTTTTCTAAATATAAGCTAATCGGAGTCGTTTTGATACACTAAAAACCAGTGTGGGCGAGGCACTACCATACTACTTTCGGGGTCGTCAAGTAACGTAGTTTTCGAACATTTTTGACCCTCCCCCCCCCCCCCCACCCCCCAACCTAATTTGTACAAGGTCCCCTAAATAGACTTCATGAATATATTATTGTCATTATGGATAATTTTTGTTTTAGTAAAAAGAGACTCCCCTGCATTGGTAAATATGAAACTAAGAATTTTATAATATATAGTTATAACCATAGAAATATGTGATTCAAGGTCGAGTCGCTGTCTTGAACTAAGACAATTTTCGAAACTTTTCTTTAAAAAAAGAGATTTTCTTTCTATTTTAAAAAAAAATTTTATTGAGCTTGGAAATAAAAATAAAAACATTTATGATATTCCACAAGTAAGTGTAAATATAAAATAAAAAAATTAGAACAAAGCTACAGTAAACAACCTATCTGTCAATTTTTATTGAATCATATCAATTTCATTACGAGCAGATGTCAGTTATAATTTCTGAAAATATAGATTATAAATGAAAAGAGGGTGCCGGTAGTTCAAAGGTAGCTTGCTTATTGAGCTCAAGATCGCGGATTCGAAACCCGACCAAGCCCCTTAGTTTATTTTATCTGGAAGGGAAAATAAACTTAAGCATGCCGTCCTTCGGATGGGACGTTAAGCGGTGGTCTCGAATCTGTAAGAGGTCAGGTATTCTTTAAACACCCCTATCCTAGGTGTATAAAGGCATCAAGTCATTACTAAATGCATACTTAAAAGAAAGCACAAGGGTTTAGTCTCCTCTTGAAGTACAGCCGGTATTCCATGCAGAATGGTTACGAACACTTTAAATAATGAATACATTAAAAAACTATCAAGTCATTAATTATTCTTGGCGTCAGAAAGTTACGTTATTATAGTTTCGCCAATTACGTCATTGTCTGACGCAAGAGTGTAATGTGTACCAGCTGACCAATACAGTAAAAAATTATACAGTAAAAAATTGTAGTCTTCAAGTAATGACTTCCTGTCTAACAGTTCGGTCAGACAGGTCTTGATAAGTAGACGCCACTTAGGATAACGTCTCAGCGTTAAAAGCCAGAATTACAAATTTTTAGTATGATTTAACATTCTTCTGTACCTTGTTATAAAAGCACAATTATTTTAGCGCTAAGTATAAAATCAACTCCCTAAGACAGGAGCCTTCAAGAGATTCCATACTATAATAAATAATATAAATTAAATATAATACATAATATTAAAAAAATCTCACTTCTTCGGGTCGTGGAGTCTCGATAAGGGAGGAGAAGCTACCTCTACTCTTCCTCCGGAGTTGGGAGTCATCACCGTCCGACCTGAGGGACATGCGTGCCTTCTCGTTCTCCACACACCGACTGAGGGGGATGCCAAACACGAGACCTCCTCCAGGAGTCGTCTCAGTGCTACCTGAACAGTCGACACCAAGTAAGCACAGAGCAGCATCATTTCAATCAAAAGAAGAGAAGATAAATACAGATAAGAAGACGACACATTAGCTAAATATTCGGTGGTGAAGGAAGTTCCAGATATGTAAGTAGAGATGTCACCACTGCGTGGTTTGCAACGCAAAAAATAAGTGCGCAACATTACTGGAAGACGCGATTAAATGAAGTGGCGGATCCAGCAGAGGGGCATAATATCTCCCCCTCCCACCCCGAGCATTCGAAATTTATAATAATTTTGTCAGATTTTGAACAAAATAAAATATTAAAAAATACCTATTAATCTATAATAAAAAAGTTTAAGAATCATCTAAAAAGAGTTGTATACCCATATTCCATGTAGCCTATACATAAATTTATACTATAAAAACGAGAGAGGAGGTGCTTAGAGTTTACATTGTAATAATTAGCTGTAAGATTCGTAAGATGTATATTAAAAAAATTACAAGTGTACCTATGAAATAAAAAACATATTTTTATCATTATTTTCCAAGTATTTGTTTTTTTATGGAATTGATATTAAATAATAATGTTTTATTTACATTCATTTTATTAATAAATAATGTTATTATCATGATTATTATTATTATATATCTAATGTCATTAAAATCTACTTTTATCCCTTCCCCTCCTTTTCTACAAATAAGTTTTACTAAAATGTCACCCCCCCAGAGCTACCTATCTGCTACTGACCAAAATAATTGGAAATTAAATCTAAATACCTTTAAGACAAGTGTGCTGTTTACTACGTTTTGAAGTACAATTGGTTAAGTAATGGAACATTTTTGTAAGGCTTTATACTGTAAACATTTTAAAACCTAACCTTAAATGAAAATCTGCCAGGTAAGACTTCAACGCTGTATACCAACGCACATAATTGGAACCTAAATATCCAAGCTCCCACCACCGGAGATTTACCGCCTTCTAGTCTTCTTGGATATAGAAAATCCAAATTCTATTGATTCATTAGGTCCGTAGATTACTCTATAAACCTATCTGAATTGGAAGAATAAAAATAAGGAAGGTTATAGCATTCAAAGGACTGTTATATCAGAGCTAAGTTCTGATACAAGCCCTTTGAAATTCTTTATGAAATCAGTTTAATCGTTAATTGATTCTATATTTAAAATTTAATTACTTTTTAAAACTTAAATTCTTAATTTAAATCATCCATTTCCCTATAACTTACATTAAAAGTAAAGTGTTCCCAGTTAAATAAAATCAATGCGATAAATAATTGGTAATAATTTCACCTTTGTCTTTGTCATCCTTACGATTGGTGTCAAAGAACCCAGTGGTGATGGCTTTCCTTTTCAGCAGGTAAGCTTTCCTTTTGGGCTTTTGGACAGGTACACTGGTAGGACTTTCTGAAAAAATTCATCTTAGAGGTTTCACACGTTTAAACAACTTTCCGAAATATTATTAACCTTATTTCAACAAATGTGGCAATGAAATAAAATTCATCATGACAGATAACTATTTTCATTTAACATTCATTACAACGACAGTTATTAGAGTTTTTGTGTGAAGCCCCTCCCCTTAGCAGATTTGGCTTCAAATCAATACGTGTCCTTGTGGGGTTCTGATACACATAAAATTTCTTGTTGGTACATTCATTCTGTCGGGAGTTATCCGTGTTCATAGAAACACACAAAAATGTTTTTTTTTTTATTTTTGGTATCATGGGGGTCGCAAAACATATAATTCCGGTGAAAACACAACATCGAATTTCTGACTGATTGCTATAACTTACTCTATACCTACTTCGTATAGCTGGGGAACTAAAATATTTATAAAAGTTTTTATTTGTAATTTCTTTAAGAAACCGCTTGCGCACTTACGCTTACAGAAGATTATTCTTATTCTTATTTAGACCTCCCTAATATATTCCTTAGATCTAGAATATATACTGAATAGGGATATGTTCTGAAAATCTGCTCACCACCGTCGAAATTCAAAATTATTTTTTTAATTAAATATTTTAATAAAATACAACACAAAAAAATACAATACAAAAAAAAATTTCTTGTGAAGAAAAAAAAAATTATTCAAAAACTTTATTCTTTTTTTTTTTTAATAATCATTGTTTTTAATACCTGGTGAAGTGTGCCCTATTGGTAATTACCTCCCTGTATATTTCTGGCATACTGTTAATCATGTTGTCACAGGTCTGCGTTGGTATTTCTTTTCAAAGAGCTGGTAGAGCATCCCTTAGTACTCTGAGAGAGAGAGAGGTTGAGTGTTTCAGTCAGAAAGCCTTCTTTGAAGTGCATTTCACATATGCTCCTTATGGTTCCTTCAATAACGTGTAGGGTTGTATGGTCGACTAAGTAAATCCCTGCCAATAGCATCATGCCGCCTCCACCACAGGCTGTGATTGGGGCAATTTATCGAGGATTGGTACGTTTATTTGTCTCCCTGAACACCCTTTGACGTCGGCTATCATTAGTGAGGCAAAATCTGGATTCACCTGCAAACATTACAGCTGACCAGGGTGTATCCTCAGAAACCCTCTTGGTGCACCAGGCTAATCTTTGCTGCCGACGACGTTCTGTTACTGCGAGACGCCTTAAGGGAGCATATGAAGTTAAACCAACTTTCCAAAGACGATTTCGAATCCTTTGGTCGGATATTGGACGCTCAGTTACGCCCTGAATTTGTTGTCCAAGTTGCCGAGCTGTCAAAAATAGATTTCTTCTGACCTGAATAACAAGATTTCGATCTTGTCTAGGTGTTGTTATCCTTTGGGATCCACTTCCTGGTCTTTGAGCAACAGTCCCAGTCTCCCTGTGACGACTTAAAGTACGAGAAACCACCCTTTGGGAAACCCCAATCATTCCTGCTATATTGGTCTGACAAAAACCCACGAGTATATAACCGCACGACTAATTCTTTTTTTCCCTACGAAAGATGTTGCCTTTCCATGGTTTTAAAGCATTCTGATTAAAAGTGAGACATTAAAAGAGAAAAAAAAAACAGATAAAGTAAATATACTTAATCCTACCTAGGAGAGAATAGGGATTATTGTTCATCATCCAAGCCAATATTCATTGAAAAATGTCTTCTGTTCATAAAATATTGTAAAATATATATGTATTTTACTGAAATATTTAATTTAAAAAAAAAAAAATTGAATTTCGACGGCGGTGAGCAGATTTTCAGAACATATCCCTATTCATTTATGAGTAGTTTATATACATTCTAGGTTACCCTGTAGTTACTTCGGAATAGATACACTAAATAAAAAGTGGGTATACCTGAAGGTATGCGAATGTTGACGCCGAGGTTGAGAGCTTGAAGTTTGGCCAGAGCCACCTTCTGCAGGATCTTCCTCTCTATCTCGGTAAGCTGTGGAAGAGTGGTGTCTGCCAGGGTCACTGTCCGCCCGGCAACATTACTCCAGCTACACTTCCCCTGCGGAAAAAACAAACAATAAGATGAGAAAAGTAAATAAAATAAAAAGTCGTTGGTGAATCACCGGCAATGTTCTTCCCCAGAACGAATTAATTAATTAACTCTTCGCTCCCATTTCAAAACCAGTCGACTGTTTGCGCTAATATTGAATAATTCACCTACATAAGGGCTCCTAAATCTCTTTATTTTTAGTGTCGATAAATTCATTATATCGGCAGTTATTACGGTTTTTGAATTGAGCCCCCTTCCCTGAATGAGACTACTTTCAATACTAAACTTTAATAGCGTGAAAGTTGAGATGATTCCCTAATAGTTTTATCGTATGTGAAAATTAGATATCTGTAGCGGTTTAAATGTTATCGCAAAGTTGACCAACTTACTTAAGATACTCTATATCATAGAAACCATAGTCTTAATGCTACAATATAGTGTACAGAAGGAACTATAGAAGCTAATAAGGAAGAGAGATGAGGCAGAAGGAAACAAACTTGTCGAATTTCTACGTACCAAGCTTTCGGCACTGAGTGTACCTTCTTCAGGGACTGTATTGATATATATATATATATAAATCTTTAATGAGTTGATGTATGCTAGATTTGAAACTAATTCTGACTGCAAAAAACAATTATAAACTAAATACCAACGTATATCAAGAGTGAACATTTAAAAACAAATAATGTGATATCTAAACAAAGTCAACAGTCCTGAGCGAGTAGGCATTTTAAAATGAATGAAATATAATATTTAAACAAAAAACACCAAAATGTGATATCACACATAAAATAAAGTAATAACTAAAACAACCAACATCATGTACGAATATCATTTTCACTATTTTAAATATTATTATTATTTAAAAAAAAATATATATAACATTAATATGGTTAAGGTTTATAATTATAGTTAGCTATTACCTATGACTCATGCCCGGGATTTAACTACGAGGTCATATCGCCTGCTACCACGTCACTCTGGTGGACGTGAGTCCGACTCAACTGTGGGAGTCGTAAATTTTTATTCAACTATGGCAGGGGTCTTTAACGAGTACCTGACATCGTACAGGCTCGGGACCATCGCTTAACGTCCCATCCGAAGGACGGCTTGCTTAAGTTTATTTTACCTCCCAGATAAAATAAACTAGGGGCCTCGGTCGGGTTTCGAACCCACGATCTTGAGCTCAGAAGGCAAGCATGCATACCACTGTGCTACCTGAGCCCTCGTTTTTAATTATATACACACTTGAATTCTGCCAGGATGTTATTCATTCATAACTAAGTAGTTATTATCAAATATATCTAAGTTGTTGTTATTCTAGGATGTTATTCACTCGTAATTCAGTGTATATAATTATAAACCTTAACCTTAATATATATTTAACTCAACTTCTTACAGAAGCTAACGTATTGTTAAATGACCTCTAGCGGGAGTATCCAGCAACTTAGCGGTAATAGTTAGATTGATTTTACATTATTGGATAAGTAATTAAGTTTATTACAAATATTTTGAAAGCATAATAGTAAATATGAATTGGGTCTCAAGAAATTAGATATTGAAAACTGTGAAACTGAACTTTATCAATGATATTTTAAGGTCTTACATTAAAGCCGTGACAACATATGTTTTCTAAAGGCCCTTACATAGCCAATATTATTAAATCACTATACTTATTCAACATTGATAATATATTTACGTATGATGATACAAGGTAACATATCTTCGTTCATCTCTACATGAAGGTGAGGTGTAATGAAGGCTAGGATAGGATCTTGGTTGGAAGAAATGATAGCAGTGTCATCCACAAAGGTGACCAAGAGTGTGTAGGGGCTGGTTGGAATGTCAGCAGTGTGAACTGTGTACAGGATAGGACACTAGCTTGAGGGACACCGGCTTCTAAAATTGCAAAGGTTAACCCTGCACTATTTAAGGCATTCCAACTATTTAATTTTCCTTTAAATTAACAGTGTCTTGTCGACATTTGCTTTATTCTATCAGCTAGTTTCATTGTAGTTTTTCTATTTTTAACGCATCGACTACTATGGCCATTAGCGTTTTTACATTCTACATACAAGATAGACCACAAGTACCATAATACATTAAATACAATAAAGATTTGTTACTTACTAGGTTAAACATCAGTATCATCCAATGATGATTATACCGTTCAGTTTGAAACTGTTCCAACTTCCAAAAACTGTTCCAGGCAAGCCAATAGTAGCTAAAGCCAAGTCACAATAACTAACAAATGAAACATCAGTATCATCCAATGATGATTATACCGTTCAGTTTGAAAAACTGTTCCAACTTCCAAAAACTGTTCCAGGCAAGCCAATAGTAGCTAAAGCCAAGGCACAGTAACTAACAAATGAAACATCAGTATCATCCAATGATGATTATACCGATCAGTTTGAAAAACTGTTCCAACTTTAAGATGCGTTGTACGGAACACAACAACGTTGAATTTCCAACGCTGTTTGTTCCTTCAAATCAACGGTGCAGTTTATTTACTTTCCCGTTTCCTTCAAATTAACTGACAGTGAGTGCATCCTAGAGGTTGCATAGACAAGTCAGTCACGGCTGCATCTCCTCCTCTAAATATAGAGTCAGATTCAAGTTAAATTTGAACTAGAAACTTTTTATAGAAAACAACAATAGCATTTATAGATATTTGGGTGAAGGGAATGTATATTTTTGTATACGTACACTTGCCCTATTATTATCATTATTTTCCGGTTTTCGTTGTTAATATAGTACACATTAATATACTATAATAATAATAATAATAATAATAAGTAACTACTAGGTAAGAGGGCGCTAGTAGCATAAGAGATGCGTGCTCGCCCTATGCTCAAGATCAAGTTTTGAAACATGACCACGACACTTAGATTTTTTATTTCTTATACTTGTAGTACAAGGAAGTGATTGTAATCGTGTGAAGATCCGAGATTGAGTTTTTAACGGATTTTCACGTTTCAAGGTCTCCTGAATATGTTTTGACCATTCTCGAGATGTCTTTCTGTGTGTGTGTGTGTACAGGGGCGTAGCCAGGATTTTGAGCAGGGGGGGGGGGGGCAAAGTTAGGTTACAGGGGGGGTGGGGGGGGGGGGGGGGTATAGACTTCCGGGGACACTGTCCACAGTTTCCGTAGTTAGCGTTGCAGACTTTTTATTATTAATTTGGGAGACTCGGACCTCTAGAAGCCTCCCCCGAGGTAACCACTGACTGTAATACTTAAGCTGACTTTACATGAGCAGCAAAAATGCAAAGCGCAGCAGCACGCTGTGGTTTCTGTGCTTCTAGAATTAAATGACTCATAGCCAATAACGTGCATTTGCTGCTGCTCCGCTTTGCATTTTTACTGCGCATGTAAAATCTGATTTAAGAGTATAAAGTATAACATACATGAAGATTCTGAGCGAGGAAATGAAATGATCGAATTCATGTATATTTAAACAAAATTAATATAACTTGTTTTGTACATGTACATTTAGGTAAAGCACAATTTTCGTTTATTCTCTGAAAATCGTGAAAGAACTTCCTCTTTGAAGTGTTCTCGATCGTTTTCTAGGAACGTTCTGTGCACGCTTATCATGCAAAGACCATTGAGACGATCTTGTACCATGGTAGATCTCAGCCATGTCTTCACACTCCTCAGGATGCTGAAAGTCCTCTCAATCGTAGCTGTTGTGCACGGCTGTACCAAGCAAATCATCAACGCCTGTCTTGTCTGGGGGAAAAAGTGCTGTTTCGTCCAAAACATCAATAAGGTCTAGTGCTTTCAGATCTTCTTTTTCCATGTTTTTCTCTTTCCACAGGTTGAACCACAGCTCTGTTTCATTTTGGAGCTCAGTCAGATTGTAAAATACAGCGATTTCTTTTGTTTTTTTCTCTGGCCAGGGGGGGCACGTGCCCCCCCCTGGCTACGCCCATGTGTGTGTATGTGATTGAAAAGTTGTGAACTCTCTACCACAAAACCGATTCTAGCTATGAACTTGAAATTTGGAATGAAGAAGGTTACATGTCCTAACCCATATCTGATTAGATTCTGGCCGAAATCAGCCGAAAATTGAGACCACTTTACTCCTGGGTCTAACTACATTTTACAAGATATCGTTTATGTTTATGACCTATTCAAAAATAGTTTCAAGTAATAGTTGTAGAGAACATTAAAACACATATTTTATATGAAATGTGATTTTTCGCAGGTTGTCCGGTTTTAGAGATATATGCGAAAACCGTCTTGAAATGTAGGTTTGAAGCATATATTTTTTGTCGTTTCCTTTATTTATCCAAAAACAGTTAGTCCCATCGAAAAATGGATTCCCACCAAAAATGTTCACAATTAAATTTCCAATCGCTGATAAGTCCTCAGACGTTGTCGATTATAAAATATTTTTTATTATTGGTAATTTTTATGAAAAATTATAAAAATAAAATGTACGTGTTGTGGCCATCTTTCTGCCCCGATTTTTATAAGGGAGAGGGGGAGGGACAGTGATCTGTAGTTGTGGTTGGTATAATGGCCACATCACATATTATTTTAATTTTTGGACTCATGAAATTCCGGGTAAAACTGAACTTTGAATTTTATTTTATATTATGTTATGAAAAATACAGAATAACCTAGACTTTTTACTAGGTCAAGGAATAGTTTATTCAATGTTACAGAATACGTTTATTACCAGGTAATACACAACAATGTCAATATTCAGAGGTGACTTAATACAAAAAAATAGAATAGTCTCCCTCGACTAGAATAGAAATAAAGGAAGGCACCAAAAATGATTTCAAATCTATCCTAAAATAGAAAGATACTCTTGGAGACGTTTAATTTTGGTAGGAATATTTACATTATCAGTTATTATGGCCCCCTCAAATGTTTCTGGCATTTAAAGAAATGTCTAAATGGCGTGGGTGTTCTCAAATCGCATCTTTTTATAAGATGGGCTTGGCATCAACTCCAAACTCTATAAATTAAACTTTCTGAAAAAAAATATACCTCCTACTTTTTCTTTGATATTAAAGTTTAAAAAAAAAAAAAAAGAGTTAAATTTTGTACAATTTGATTTAAAAAATTTAATTCTTAAGTAAGTATTTCATTTCCTTGCTCAAAATCTACAATTATGTTATACTTTATACTTAAAGCGGATTTTACATGCGCAGTAAAAATGCAAAGCGCAGCAGCAGCAAATGCATGCTATTGGCTGTAAGTCATTTAATACTAAAAGCACAGAAACCACAGCGTGCATTTGCTGCTGCTGCGCTTTGCATTTTTGCAGCTCATCTAGTCAGCTCAAGTATTACAGTCAGTGGTTACCTCAGTCCGAGTTTCCAAGATTAATAACAAAAAGTCTGCAGCGCTAACCATGGAAAATGCGGGCTGTGCCCCTGGCAGTCTTATACCCCCCCCCCCCCCCCCCCCCCCCTCCCCCCCTCCTCCTATAGTCTTATTTTGCCCTTCCCTGCTCAAAATCCTGCCTACGCCCCTGTCTGTGAACACGATAACTCCTGATATAATGAATTTATCGACACGAAATTTTATATCTGTGGCGAGAAACCTCGAAGGATGACACCTATTGATTTTTGAGACAAAACAGCCAATCGGAAGAGGGATTAGGGGTGAGGCTTCACACAAGAGCTCTAATAACTGTCGTTGTAATGAATGTATTGACACGAAACATATGTGTGTTCAACGGTCTATAAGGATGACACGTAATAATTTTCAGCGGAATCGGCCGAAGAGAAGGGGGGGCGGGGATCAGAGGGAGGCTCAACTTTTAATTCCAATAACTGCCGATGTAGTGAATGTATCGACACAAAATGTAGAAGCCACTATATAAGTCAAATATTGAGTTTTAGCCTGAACGGTCGATTGGCTTTGGAGGGAGAGCAAAAACTTAATTGATTAATTCGTGTTGGGGAAGAACATAGTCAGTGATCCACCGCCAACTTTTTTACTTTAGAAATTAACTTAACATTTTGGAAATTCCTTATTATGCTGACAGATGGTTCAAAGTGTGAGGAGGAATTAGGTCGTGCTGTATTAATGAAGGATATAACCTCTAAGCATTACTGCCAGCGTTCTGTCACATTTATAGAGCTGAACTGAGTGCTACTGCAGCAGCATTACATGTTATAAAGTTTAATAAAGGTCGCGATTTCAACATGAAATTTTATATTTAAATTCAAAACCCCATAAGGATATCACCTGTTAATTTTCCGCAAAATCTGTCTAAGAGAAGAGGGCTCGACTGAAATACCCTAAAACTGCCCATATAATGAATGTATCACCACAAAACGAGGATTCAGAAGCCATTTTGTAAATCAAATGTTCAGTTTTAGCCCAAACGGTCGGTCGATTGGCTTCGAAGAGAGCCACAATGTAGTTAATTAATTCAACGGCGACTTATTTACTTTTCTATTCCTTTATTATAAGGAAGTACTGTAATCATGCGAAAATCCGAGATCGAGTCTTCATTGGACTTGCACCTTACGAGGTTCCCTGAACTCGTTTTGACCATTTTCACGATGTCTGAGTGTGTATATATAGGTACACGAAGAGACAAAAGACAACCCTTTTTTTTTTTTTTTCAAATTAATTTGTTTAAATTAATTATAATGCAGATTAAAAAAAAAATATACCTAGTATTTTGTTGCCTCCATAACCGAACTTAAAAAAAAACGTTTTTTTTTTTACTTTATTTACGATGCATATTAGCCATGTTTCAATAATTAATTGGTGTTATTTAGCTATTCACAACATTTATGGCCAAAATTTGAAAATTTGCTGGCATCTTAGAAATATATTTTTTTTGACATGGAAATTAATTATTAATAGACATTTTTTTCACGTATTATTTTCTCAAAATTGCACGGCGTAAATTTTTTAAAATTAATTTAGATCTTTTTGAAAACGACAATAGAAATCAAAATTTCACATAAGACCAGCTTAGAATTATTTCTACAGGAAATGTGGTAATAACAATAATTATATTATTATGTTACCTTAAATAAGAAGGAAGAAATAGGGTGCCCTTTGATAAATAAGGCGAGTTTGGCATGGTCCGACGATTTTGAAAAAGTTAAAAGTGGACGGACGCCCTAGAAACCTCTTTATTTTGCCAGAAAGCTACATTACAGAAAGGAAGACGTCATTTCGACAAGAAAAGAAAGGTCGAAGAAAAAGGGACACACTAGTTTTATGGGTCATGTATTGGATATCGCATCCTCTATTGGATACTTTTGAAACTAAAGCTCTCTTATATTATATCTTACACTCTCACCTGATACATTATCAATGAAAACTGACATTATTGCAAAGATATTGTGAAATAATTCAAATGAACTTGAATGAAATAAAACTAGTTTATTTATGGTATTGTCTAATTTCACATAATATATTTACATGGGAGTACTTTCGGTATTTCTACCATTCTCAGCCGAAAGCATAAGAGATGACTGAAAGCATAAGAAATGAGTCTTATCTCTTATGCTTTCGGCTGAGGATGGTAGAAATACCGAAAGTACTCCCATGTATATATATTATGTGAAATTAGACAATACCATTAATAAACTAGTTTTATTTCTTTCAAGTGCATGATACATTATCGTTATGTATGAACCAAACAAATATATACTAGAAACAGGAAGAATGACCTATCTTCACATATCACAACATAGAGGGAGGCCACTTTTCACCTTATTCTGCTGAACTTTCTCCGTGCAACCAATGACTGATTATTTATTCTTTCTAAAAATAACTATTCGGTGAATCACCGGCAATGCTATTCCCCAAAACGATATAATCAAGTACTTTTTCGCTCGAGTTACATATGAGCATCTGAATTCTCATATTATTTATTATTATTTTTTTTTTGGCCTTAGCATTTCGCCATAGCCAATCTATTCAATATTAAATTTATACCTTTGCATTCACCGACCCTAAAAACTGCACAATACTACCATTGTTTGATGCTAATAATATGGTGTAGCAAAAAGGCTGTGTTACCAATTTCTCTACAGTGGATAACATTGTTAATCTTTCTATTTGGTACTTGCTACAACTCATAACCATGTGCTCCAGAGTCTCGACCTCGTCACAATGCCTACACTTGGAGGTTTCGGTCAGACCTATTGTGTGCAGATACCATCGACATATACCGTGATTAGCTCTCAGTTGAAAAATTGACCTACAAAAGTCCTTTGTTAATTTTTTCCATGAAACCATGGTTTGAGCTGAACTTGTGGACTCTTATAAAATGATCCTTTCTCCGAAGAAGCGTACTCCTGCTGCCAATCGAACCACAATCTCTTCCTCACCTCTCCAAACAAGTCTATATAGGGAAGACAGGACTTGCCCAGGGCTGTCCCCTCTGAGACTGCTCTCCTCGCCAAACTGTCCGCCATCTCGTTGCCCTTAATACCCGCATGTCCCTTCACCCAAACAAACCTAACTCTTGTTCCTTTATTCTCAAGCAAGCAGACACTTTCTACGATCCCCAGTACAATGTTGTTGATATTCTTATAAGTGAAATTGCTTAGTGGCCCTAACGAGACTTGACTATCACTTAAAATAACCAAATTTCTAATTTCTTCCATCTGAAAACCATATTTGAGGGCCTCTAAAATAGCCATAAGTTCGGCGGACACCACAGAGAAACAAGATGGTAAAGAGAACTTCTCGTACAAAATTTAGTGTCGATACATTCATTACATCATTTCGCGAAACTTTAATAAGATTAATGGGAATAATAATAGTTCACGATTTTAAATTATAATCTCTGTTTTTGAATGTTTAAGAAATGAATGCCAAAGTTAGGCTACAAGGGTGGGGGGTATAGACTCCCGGGGGCATAGCCCGCAGTTTCCGTGGTTAGTGTTGCAGACTTTTTGTTATTAATTTGGAAGACTCGGACCACTAGAAGCTTCCCCTGAGGTAACCACTGACTGTAATACTTAAGTTGACTTTACATGAGCAGCAAAAATGCAAATGCACTCTGTGGTTTATGTACTTTTAGAATTAAATGACTTACATCCAATGGTGTGCATTTGCTGCTGCTGCTCTTTGCATTTTTACTGCGCATGTAAAATCAGCTTTAGGAGTATAAGTATAACATAAATGACGATTTTGAATGAGGAATTGAAATGATCGAATTTATATACACTCTATCAAAAAATTCTGTGAACACTCACCTGGGTTTCCTTCAATTTGTAATTGTGGGCATAGGAAAAAAATGTTCACAAGGAAATTACACTTGTTTAACACAATAATCAATAAACACTTTATTTCCCAAAAGATAACACAAAATATTATTCAACAATATAGTGTAATAAAATTTTAATTGGAAATAACGTCCCTTAAGGGCAAAAAAAGTCTGTGAACACTTACCTATATAAACAGAGATGAGCCTACAGCCAAACAACAAGAAGGGATTAGCTTCATAACAACTGTCTCCTATCAATGGAAGTGCTCAGTAGTATTTATTAAGCCATCAATATGGAAGTGCAAGTAGCAGTTCGTGAATTGATTGTTAAGTTAAGAAACGAAGGAAGAAGTATTCGCGAAATAGGCAAAATAGTAAAGAAAAATCCTTCTACAGTGCATAATATTATTAAAAGATTCAATGAATTAGGCTGTGCTTCCAGCAGACCACGATGTGGACGCCCTACCAAGTTAAATCGCCTTCACACACGGGAAATCTTAAAAACTGTTCGTGATGAACCCAGTACCAGTGCGCCAAAAATTGCACAAATCTTGTTACGTGACTATGGCGTAACAGTAACACCTCAAACCATAAGAAACAGGTTACATGAGAATGGTTATAATGGTAGGGTTCCTCGGAAGAAACCATTTATAAGTGAAATGAACCGTAAGCGCCGTTTACAGTTCGCAAAAGAATTTGTTCAAAAGCCTCTAATGTTTTGGCAGTCAATCATTTTCTCTGATGAGTGTAAATTTAGTGTGTTTGGATCAGATGGACGACAAAAAGTGTGGCGAAAAGCAAAGGAGGCTTTAAAACAAAAAAATTTACGATCCACAATGAAACATGGAGGTGGTGGTATTATGGTCTGGGGATGTATGAGTAGTAGAGGAGATGGAAATCTCCATGTTATTGATGGAATAATGGACAAGTATGTGTATATTGAAATATTAAGAAATAATTTAAAGAAAAGTGCCGAGAAATTGGGGTTGGAAAGAACATTTCTGTTCCAGCAGGATAATGACCCCAAGCACACAGCTCATTTAGTTAAGGAGTGGCTTCTGTATAACGCACCCCGACGCCTTAATACTCCTCCCCAGTCCCCAGACCTTAATCCCATAGAACATTTGTGGGATGAAATTAAACGCCGAATAAGAGTACGTGGCGTGAAAAACAAAGCAGAACTGAAAGCAGCCGTTGCAGAAGAATGGGGCACAATTTCCGAAAAAGTGACTTCAAGATTAGTAGGATCCATGAAAAAAAGATTAATAGAAGTTCTAAAGAACAAAGGAGGGCCTACCAGCTTCTAAAACATTTATTGTTATTTATTTAAAAAAATAATTACCTCATATTATAATGTGTTCACAGACTTTTTTTGCATTTAAGGGACGTTATTTTCAATTAAAATTGCATTACACTATATTGTTGAATAATATTTTGTGTTATTTTTTGGGAAATAAAGTGTTTATTGATTATTGTGTTAAACAAGTGTAATTTCCTTGTGAACATTTTTTTCCTATGCCCACAATAACAAATTGAAGGAAACCCAGGTGAGTGTTCACAGAATTTTTTGATAGAGTGTTTATATTTAAATAAATGTAATATGTATTGTACCTGTACATTTATGCATCAGCTGATTGCTGATTTGGGAATCAGACACGGGAAATTTGAAGATCCTATTGGTAACTTGCAAGCAATCCATTTTTAATAAAAATAAACTCTTCTTTTTCTAATTAAATATATAATTTCATGTCGATACATTCATTACATCGATAGTTATTGTGGTTTATGAGTTGAGCTCCTCCATCCTCCCCCAACCGCCGATTCCGTTGAAAGTCAATACGTGTCGTCATTGTGGGGCTCTGGATACACATAAGAAATTTCGTGTCGATAAATTCATTACAACGGCAGTTTATTAACAACTTTTCTGTTGAGTGTGAGTCGAGTGTGGATAACAAGAATGTTTTGACTCATTGATATAACTTCCTCTGACTTCGAAAAAAGTAAAAATTCGTGTGTGTGTCTGTGAAGAAGATAATTCCTGATAGAATAAATGTATAAGGACAAAATTATATAAATACTCAGAATTCCATATTGATGACACCTATTGGTTTAAAGTCAAATTGGCCAAAGGGAAGGGGAGATTGAGGAGCGACTTATAACAAAAACGACAGTTCAAGTCAAAAACTCTAATAACTATCGATCTAATAAATAGAACTTCATTTTTTTTTGCAGAGATACTCTGAAAAACTTACAATTAGTAAAAAGTAAAGAATAATGTTTTTTTTTTTATATTGTCCGTTTCACAAAATATGTATAATATATGGAGTAAAATCTTATATATAATCTAGCATACATCGACTCATTAATAATGTATATATGTCAATAAACGCCCTGAAGAAGTTACACTCAGTGCCGAAAGCTTACCAGATTACTGGAGAGGGATATATATATCCCTCTCCAGTAATCTGGTAAGCTTTCGGCACTGAGTGTAACTTCTTCAGGGCGTTTATTGACATATATACATTATTAATGAGTCGATGTATGCTAGATTTGAGTAAAGGACATTACATTAAAACTAATTGTGACTAAACCAATAATCAACATTTAAATTATTTACACGAAAACAAACTGAAATATTATATCTAAACAAAAAACAATTATAAACTAAATATAAACGTATCTCAAGAGTGAAAAAACAACAACAAGAAACAATATGATATCTAAACAAATACAACATCCTGAGCGAGCAGAAGTTTTAAAATAAATAAATATAATATTTTTTAGAGGGCGCCGGTAGCTCAGTGGTGCTTGACTTCTGAGCTCAAGAATATGGGTTCGAAACCCGACCGAGGCCCTTAGTTTATTTTATCTGGGAGTTTAAATAAACTTAAGCACGCCGTCCTTCGGATGGGACGTTAAGCGATGGTCCCGAGCCTGTACGATGTCAGGTACTCGTTAAATTTAGTGTAGGCAAAATTTAGGACTCCCACGGTAGAGTCGGGCTCATGTCCACCAGAGTGACGAAAGAGCGCTCTGGTAGTAGGCGATATGACCTCGCAGTTAAAGCCCAGGTATGAGTCATAAAACCTAACCTAACCTACATAATATATGGAGGTACTTTGGGTATTGCTATCGTCTTCAGCAATGCCTTTTTTTTTTTTAAGTCGTGGCTGAAGATGGTAGCAATACCGGAAGTACTCCCATATAATATTATTATATATTATCAGTGAAATAGACAATATTTAAAAAAAAATGCGTTTTTCTTTATTTTTTGATGTAATAACATCATCGAGATTTAATATGAAGAGTCCCTATATAAGTCAACTATTGTTATTTTAGCCAAACTGTTGATTAATTCGTGCTGAGGAAGTACATTGTCTATGATTCACCAAAGCATTTTTTTACTGTAAGCCCCTTTTATAATTTTCAGTCATATTTTTATATGATTGATTTATTGTGACGGGGTGTTCTTTATAAATATGTTGAAGAATGATTGATTTTGAAGTTGTACACTCTAACTTACAACAGAACAGTCTTATTTACAGACGTCATCCTAATTTAGCATCTAGCTATTTTTGATCCCCCACCTCCTTGTCATACTTCGCTTGTAACACTGTTTGACAAATAATTTTAAAAAACAGTTTCTGCACACAGCTGTTTTATTTATATTTAAATGTGCATAAGACTTAATGCAGGGGTGCAGGAAGTAACGACCGTGGTGCAAGGGGAAGGGGGCGAATTGCATTAATATCAATGCAGCTGAGCCCAGTGTAGGCGGATCAAATTCAATCACAAACTACAACAACAGCCTATCATAACTCCTTCCTTATCCAGGCTAACTCCCTCTGGAACTTTTTCTCTCTCCAGATTCGCCATTTTACTCTTCATTTATTTGAATCCGTACTTTCCCAGTACCTCATAATTCAGCAAACCTCTGATTCCTTTTTTTTTTTTGGATGCTCCTGACCCCTGGAGAATCACTATTGCGCTGAGGAACTACCCTTCCTCGGCTGTGGACCGGCTCGATGGCTACGGTCCACAGTCGTCCTTGGTTTCCGGCGCTTTACGCCGAGTGAACTCGGGATCATGTCGGGGATACTGTTCTGCCTGCGTCCCAGAGCCGGGCCCCTCCCGGCACTGGGTTAGAAGGCTTTCTTGATTCTCCGCCAGGAGGAGACGAACCGACCAAAGACCAGGTAGAAAATACCTCTGATTGCTAAGGCTAGCTCCTATGGGATGGTTCTCGTCTTCCTATTACTCTCTCACTCCACTGGACAGATAGTTACTCTACTCTTTCTTCAGCCCAGTTGGAACATAACTTGGTTATCATTTGCTACATATACTATATATACCTAGTTCTCGTCTTCCTATTACTCTCTCACTCCACTGGACAGATAGTTACTCTACTCTTTCTTCAGCCCAGTTGGAACATAACTTGGTTATCATTTGCTACATATACTATATATACCTAGTTCTCGTCTTCCTATTACTCTCTCACTCCACTGGACAGATAGTTACTCTACTCTTTCTTCAGCCCAGTTGGAACATAACTTGGTTATCATTTGCTACATATACTATATATACCTAGTTCTCGTCTTCCTATTACTCTCTCACTCCACTGGACAGATAGTTACTCTACTCTTTCTTCAGCCCAGTTGGAACATAACTTGGTTATCATTTGCTACATATACTATATATACCTAGTTCTCGTCTTCCTATTACTCTCTCACTCCACTGGACAGATAGTTACTCTACTCTTTCTTCAGCCCAGTTGGAACATAACTTGGTTATCATTTGCTACATATACTATATATACCTAGTTCTCGTCTTCCTATTACTCTCTCACTCCACTGGACAGATAGTTACTCTACTCTTTCTTCAGCCCAGTTGGAACATAACTTGGTTATCATTTGCTACATATACTATATATACCTAGTTCTCGTCTTCCTATTACTCTCTCACTCCACTGGACAGATAGTTACTCTACTCTTTCTTCAGCCCAGTTGGAACATAACTTGGTTATCATTTGCTACATATACTATATATACCTAGTTCTCGTCTTCCTATTACTCTCTCACTCCACTGGACAGATAGTTACTCTACTCTTTCTTCAGCCCAGTTGGAACATAACTTGGTTATCATTTGCTACATATACTATATATACCTAGTTCTCGTCTTCCTATTACTCTCTCACTCCACTGGACAGATAGTTACTCTACTCTTTCTTCAGCCCAGTTGGAACATAACTTGGTTATCATTTGCTACATATACTATATATACCTAGTTCTCGTCTTCCTATTACTCTCTCACTCCACTGGACAGATAGTTACTCTACTCTTTCTTCAGCCCAGTTGGAACATAACTTGGTTATCATTTGCTACATATACTATATATACCTAGTTCTCGTCTTCCTATTACTCTCTCACTCCACTGGACAGATAGTTACTCTACTCTTTCTTCAGCCCAGTTGGAACATAACTTGGTTATCATTTGCTACATATACTATATATACCTAGTTCTCGTCTTCCTATTACTCTCTCACTCCACTGGACAGATAGTTACTCTACTCTTTCTTCAGCCCAGTTGGAACATAACTTGGTTATCATTTGCTACATATACTATATATACCTAGTTCTCGTCTTCCTATTACTCTCTCACTCCACTGGACAGATAGTTACTCTACTCTTTCTTCAGCCCAGTTGGAACATAACTTGGTTATCATTTGCTACATATACTATATATACCTAGTTCTCGTCTTCCTATTACTCTCTCACTCCACTGGACAGATAGTTACTCTACTCTTTCTTCAGCCCAGTTGGAACATAACTTGGTTATCATTTGCTACATATACTATATATACCTAGTTCTCGTCTTCCTATTACTCTCTCACTCCACTGGACAGATAGTTACTCTACTCTTTCTTCAGCCCAGTTGGAACATAACTTGGTTATCATTTGCTACATATACTATATATACCTAGTTCTCGTCTTCCTATTACTCTCTCACTCCACTGGACAGATAGTTACTCTACTCTTTCTTCAGCCCAGTTGGAACATAACTTGGTTATCATTTGCTACATATACTATATATACCTAGTTTTCGTCTTCCTATTACTCTCTCACTCCACTGGACAGATAGTTACTCTACTCTTTCTTCAGCCCAGTTGGAACATAACTTGGTTATCATTTGCTACATATACTATATATACCTAGTTCTCGTCTTCCTATTACTCTCTCACTCCACTGGACAGATAGTTACTCTACTCTTTCTTCAGCCCAGTTGGAACATAACTTGGTTATCATTTGCTACATATACTATATATACCTAGTTCTCGTCTTCCTATTACTCTCTCACTCCACTGGACAGATAGTTACTCTACTCTTTCTTCAGCCCAGTTGGAACATAACTTGGTTATCATTTGCTACATATACTATATATACCTAGTTCTCGTCTTCCTATTACTCTCTCACTCCACTGGACAGATAGTTACTCTACTCTTTCCTCAGCCCAGTTGGAACATAACTTGGTTATCATTTGCTACATATACTATATATACCTAGTTCGATACCGTCAATTTCACCTCCCCACCTATAAAAAGTATAGGGGAATATATATAATCGGTCAAAAATTCGAAGCGGAGTTTTTAACGGAATTTCATGTTTTCTGACCTCTAGATTTCAAATATGAAAAAAAAATTCAGTATGTGTGAACACGATAACTCCCGAAAGAATGAATGTATCGACACGAAATTTTATATGTGAATGCAGAATCCTCTAACAACGACACCTACTGTTTTTCAGTCAAATCGACCAAACAGAAGAGGGGGATTAGAGGTAAGGCTTATCATAAAAACTGAAATAACTGCCAATAGAATGAATGTATCGATATTTTATGTGGGACCAAAATTCCATAGGGACAATACCAATCGACTTTCAGTCAAATCGGTCAAAGGAGGAGGGGGGATTAGGGAAGAGGCTCATCTCAAAAACGTTAATAACTGCCGTTGTAATGAAATTATCGACACGAAATTTCATATTTAAAGTCAAAACCCAATGAGGACATCACCTGTCAAATTTTAGCGATATCGACTGAAAGAAAGGGGATTCAGGGGAGGGGGCTCAATTTAAAAACTGCCGATGTAATGAATTTATCGACACAACATTTATTATGAGGATTTAGGAGACATTAAGTAAGCCAAGTGTAGAATATTAGCACAAACGGCCGACTGGTTTTGGAGAGAGGCGAAAAGTTAATTGATTAATTCGTTATGGGGAAGAACATTGTCGGAGATTCACCCATGACGTTTTCTATTTAGTTAACTCAAATCTGTTTATTTTTATTGGAATAAGCTGTTTCGTTCTTTTTGTGTTTAAAAGTAGTTTTCTATATGTTATTACGTTATTTTGTTCTTATTTATATTAAAGATTGTTCTAGATCAAGTAATCACTTGTAGACATTCCAGGCATTGCTCGATTTAATAAAATCTGACCAATAGAGATTCATGAAATCTTCTAGAACATCCTATTTAAGCAGGGAGATTGGAGAGTCAGAATCAATGGGTTGTGTTCGTGTAGTGACCAGTTAGTGAGATAAGATGTAAAATTGTAAATAGTTATTTTTAGTGTTTTATTATGTTATTTGGTTGTGACTACTTAACTTGAAATGTAAGTGATGTTTCTTTTTGACAAAGTACCACGAACGCGACTCCAGATGAGAGGATCGCTTGGAAGGAAGGTATGGAGATTTGCAGGACCTTCGCAAAAGGGATATTGAGTTATTTCCAAGAAGGATTGGACTGGGATACTAATGTACCCAAGCGAATAACGGCGTGTTGAAAACAGTCCGATACACTGAGATATGTGTTTAGTGGCAAGAATTAAACTAAGTAATCATTACATTGGTTACAAGAATATCTCAACCAGAACAGATGTTATTTCTTCAACCGAAAATGTACGTAAATAGAATTCCACGAGATTGAACCCCAAACACAACTGTTTACCCAAGAGGGTTTCGTTGAAAACCGAGAACGGAACCTCATAGTGAACTGTGCATCTGTCTGTCTGTTCTTTCGTCTCTAGTGCTTGCCTCTTTAGCCCCAACACAACTGTTTACCCAAGAGGGTTTCGTTGAAAACCGAAAACGGAACCTCATAGTGAACTGTGCATCTGTCTGTCTGTTCTTTCGTCTCTAGTGCTTGCCTCTTGAGCCCCAACACAACTGTTTACCCAAGAGGGTTTCGTTGAAAACCGAAAACGGAACCTCATAGTGAACTGCGCATCTGTCTGTCTGTTCTTTCGTCTCTAGTGCTTGCCTCTTGAGCCCCAACACAACTGTTTACCCCAAGAGGGTTTCGTTGAAAACCGAAAACGGAACCTCATAGTGAACTGTGCATCTGTCTGTCTGTTCTTTCGTCTCTAGTGCTTGCCTCTTGAGCCCCAACACAACTGTTTACCCAAGAGGGTTTCGTTGAAAACCGAAAACGGAACCTC
Source organism: Aradus depressus (assembly GCA_963662175.1). Lineage (NCBI taxonomy): Eukaryota > Metazoa > Arthropoda > Insecta > Hemiptera > Aradidae > Aradus > Aradus depressus. Next base: position 92,543,513 of record OY759214.1, on the reverse strand, counting down.
ATAGTGAACTGTGCATCTGTCTGTCTGTTCTTTCGTCTCTAGTGCTTGCCTCTTGAGCCCCAACACAACTGTTTACCCTAAGAGGGTTTCTCATAGTCGCAGCATAGGTCCGTAATTCTCAAATATTCAGAAATATGACTAAAAGCCAGGAATATTTGTCGTAAGAGCAATCACAAGAATTTATCTTACCCCTATAAGGGTGAAAAGCAGGGGGTCACAAAAATAAAATAAAATTTGTCAGTGAAACACAGACAATGTACTTCCCCACAGTACGAATCAGTAAATTATGTTTTCGCTCTCCCTCCAAAGACAGACGACTGTTTGAGCTAAAACTCAATATTTGACTTACATAGTGGCTTCTGAATCCTCACACTAAATTTTGTGTCAATACATTCATTACATCGGCAGTTATTCAGGATTTGAGTAGAGCACCCCCCTTCCCTTGCACCGATTTCGCGGAACATTAATAGCTGCTGGGCTATTGGATTTACATATGAAATGTTGTGTCAATAGATTCATTAGGCCTAGTGGTTCTTGTAAGAAACGGTTCATTCATTTGTTTTAACGGTTTATTTTACAAATGTATAATAATATTAACTATAATACAGTTCTAGCTCAGTATTGAAACACCGCAGACAATCGAATGGCTCTTGTCTATATTACCATAATAACAAAAATTGTCTACCTTCATTACAAATAAATTTTAAATTATATATTAAAACATTCCAAATTTGGAATGTACATATATATATAGGGGCGCAGCCAGGATTTTGAGCAGGGGGGGGGGGGGGGGGGGGGAGGCAAAGTTAGATTACAGGGGTAGGGGGGTATAGACTCCCAGGGACAGAGCCCGCAATTTCCGTGGTTAGCACGTGCCCCCCCCCCCCCCCTCCCCTCCCCCCTAGCTACGCCCCTGTATATATATATATATATATATATATATATATATATATTTATTTATTCGGACAAAATCGGCCTCAGAAAAGGTTGGGGAGTGGGGGTTGTAGGTAAAATAACCTTAATAACTGTCAATGAAATAAATATATCAACAGGTAGTTTTAAATGTGGATTCAGAAGGCCATAAAAACGATGTTTATTGATTTTCAGCTAAGTCGGTCAAAGGGAATGTGGGGGGATCAGCTCAAAAAAACCAATAACTACCAATGTAATGTATGTATTGAAATGAAATTTCATAATTAAATTCAAATTTTCAGCGAAATTGCCTAAAGGAAAAGATGGGTTCAGGGGAGGAGGCTTAACTCAAGAACCCTAATAACTGCCAATCTAATGAATTTATCGACACAAAATTTATTACGAGAATTCAGAAACCACTATGTATGTCAACCTCCCCCTTTTTTTTCGCATTTATGTCTAAGGCCTTAAAAACCACAGGATGTAAATAAATAATAAATGTAGTGAGTAAATATATAAATAAATAAAGACTTCCTTTATTTGTAAAGCTAAGATTCTGACTTAGAATGTAGGCCATGCTGTTTCCAACTTTAGTTTGCCGGGATGACATTTGTGTTGTGGGAGCTGTCAAAAAAAGTTGCGTGGAACATAATTTTAAAGGTATTTCTGTACCGGAGTTCAAAAATAAATTCTTTTTTTGGAGCAGGGAAACTTCACAGGGGTGAGAAGGGTCAAAAGAAAAATGTATACTAATTTGAGACCGGTTATAAATGTCATTGCTTTTGAAGTGGTCGCATCTAGATTTACTAAAGGGTTGTCCACTTACTAATTTTCACAGAATGTTATGTATGTGCAACGAACCGCGTATCTATTTGTTCTTTTTGGGCGCCAAATGATATAGAATTGAATAAAACAAACAATACTGTAATTTTATAAAACTTAGTTTATTGCTATGAACTTCGAATAGTACCTACAACAAACAACAAAACAATACAACACTTTCCACTTGCTCAACCTCCATAACAGAACCCCTCAACGTTCACTTCTTAAAAAATAAATTAATACTTGTTTAAAATAATACTAAAATAATAGGTACTTGTTTTATTAATTTTTTTCTTAGGTTTTATTTAACGTCGCATCGACTGCAGGGTCATTAGCGACGACTATTGATTGCTTTTATAATAATAAATTTATTTCCGTTAGACCAACCAATACATGGTAATAGGATACGTCAAAAGAATTTATACAATAAGATAGCTAGATAAATTAGATTTATAACTACTATATGTCCTCGTAGAATTTTGCGTCTTGAAGGAACTGGATGAGTCCGTTGTATTCGTCGGTGGGTGTTTGAAGTAGTTTTTTCATGTCAGTCGGTAGCCCCTACTACCCTAAAAAAAATTGAACAACACTGGAACAATCAATGGACTCAGACGGAAGACAACAAACTCCGAAAAATAAAAGACGAAAACAAGCCATGGAAACGTCCAAGCACCATGAACACAAGAGACACGGTAGTCATCACAAGACTAAGACTTGGACATACGAAACTGACACATTCCTTTAGCTGCTCTGTCAGCTTCTTCGTTCCCATCTACACCAATGTGCCCTGGAACCCATAAGAAGACTACCCTTTTCCCATTCACTTGTAATTTTGGCATTTGTGTCCTGATTTTTCCTGTGCACTAATGGATCTTCTATAAACAGATTGCTGAGGGCCTGCAGAGAGCTCAGTGAGTCCGAGCATATAAGTGCCTTGGACTCCCCTTCTAGTGCCCAGTCGTCTAGTGCTTTCGAGATAGCTGTGAGCTCAGCCGTATAGACACTTGCGGCGGAAGGTAAGGTCCAGGATTTGCAGACGCCTTCTGAGCACCAAGCACATCCCACACCTCCATCAATTTTAGAACCATCTGTGTAGATCTGTCTATAAAGATCCAATATTTCTCCTAGTAACTGTTTGAATATTGTCGGCGGTGTATCCGCTTTGGCTTGTCTCGACAAGGTCATGTTTATCTGCGGTTTAGGTAATTTCCACGTGGGCGTTTGAGGTAACTTCCAAGAGATGGTTTCTTCAAACCTGAGACCCATAGTAAAAACCCATAAGTAGACTTGTTGAACTTCCATTTAGGTCAGGTTAGGTTTTATGACGCATGCCCGGGCTTTAACTACGAGGTCATATCACCCACTTCCAGAGCGCTCTTTCGTCACTCTGGTGGACATGAGCCCGACTCTACAGTGGGAGTCCTAAATTTTGCCTACCCTAAATTTTTATTCATCTAGGGTAGGGATCTTTAACGAGTACCTGACATCGTACAGGCTCGGGACCATCGCTTAACGTCCCATCCGAAGGACGGCGTGCTTAAGTTTATTTTACCTCCCGAATAAAATAAACAAAAAGGCCTCGGTCGGGTTTCGAACCCACGATCTTGAGCTCAGACGGCAAGCACGCAGCTACCGGCGCCCTCTACTTCCATTTAGTATTTGTTAAGTCGCGTTTGAAGATGTTAGCAATACCAAAAGTACTCTCCCATTTTATATATATATATTTTGTGACAATAAACAATAGGTATCTAAAAAAAAAAAAAAAAATACTTTTTTTAAATATTTTTTATTGTTTCACAATACCTCTGCAAAAAATGTTAAGTATCACTTCTAATAGTGATAGACGGCTGAAACATGGAGGTTTTCATAGAAAACTGAACACAAAACGGACAAATTACAACATATAACATTAACATTCACTGTCGTTTCTATCTGAAATAAGTATACACTACTAACACTTCAACTAAAGTATAAGTTTGAAGACAACAGGATCAAAGGGAGACTTAAAAATCCCAATAAGTACCGTCCTAAAAGGGGACCAGAGAAGGGCTCGCTTCAAATAGGTTCCCTAATAACAGCCGATGTAATGAATGTATAAACACAAAATTTAGTATGCCTTTGGAGGGAGAACGAAAACATAATTGATTAATTAACAAGATCGAGAGCTAATATAACTTTAAAATTATATCATGATGCAGGCTTTGTATATAATATATATATATATATATATATATAATATGTAAACAAACACTAAATATGACTGAACAAAACCTGCACTATGATACTAGTAGTACTACTATGATATTATCATAGTACCTATATTTTAGTTTTGTTTCTGTTTATAGTTTATTTTTTTTTTATAATTTATTGTTCATCTCATAGACGTTTTAACTAGAAATAATTGTTTGTGTTTAATTCGTTATAATGTAAATAATTTTAAAGTTATATTCGCTCATGATGTAGGTTTGTTGTTTATAAACATCTAGTTTTATTGTTATCTTTACTTAATTGTAGCTTATAGATTAGGTTAGGTTTTATGACTCATGCCCGGGCTTTAACTACGAGGTCATATTGCCTACTACCCGAGCGCTCTTTCGTCACTCTGGTGGACATGAGCCCGACTCTGCTGTGGGAGTCCTAAATTTTGCCTACCCTAAATTTTTATTGACCTAGTGAGGGGTCTTTAACGAGTACCAGACATCGTACAGGCTCGGGACCATCGATTAAACGTCCCATCCAAAGGACGGCGTGCTTAAGTTTATTTTACCTCCCAGATAAAATAAAGTAAGAGCCTCGGTCGGGTTACGAATCCACATTCTTGAGCTCAGAAGTCAAGCACGCATACCACAGAGCTACCGGCGCCCTCTTGTAGCTTATATAATCTTACTCACAATGTATATAATATACATATCATGTATGTCAATACAAGAAGGATTACTCAGCCGAAAGTTTGGCATAAATTCTACACGTTTGTTTTCATCGACCACAAGCCTGTTCTCTACTCCACGAAACCGATATTTCGTAAGCGGTCCCCGATTTAAGGAGTCGTTCAACAGGCAATACCAAGAAGAGTATTGCGACTCTATGTTAACAAAAAAAAAAACTGTTTCTAAAGACAGATAGAAAAATGAAATAGTCCCACGAAGACTATTTTTACCTAAACTGTCCTACTAAGATACCTGAGGCCTATCTATATTAGATCCAAACAAGAATATAAATACAGAACTATATTAATGAGATTTCTAACGGAAAATTAAGTAGAGGCTGACATTCTAGGAAGGAGCTAGGAACTTAAATAGACACAAATTCCACGAAAATAATGTTGGCGGCACGTGACTACTTTTGCCTAAATTAACAAGTACAACTGTTAGGTAATATAAAAAATAAAATAAAAAACAAAAGATTTAAAATCTCGAAAAAAAATAATAAAAAAATAAAGCAATTTTTTGTTTTGCTGATATTTATGTCGAATAAAATAAAATAAAAAAACAAACGATTCAAATTATCGAAAATAAAATAAATAAATAAAGCACTTTTTCATTTTGCTGATTTTTATGTCGAATTTTTATAAAGCTCCTATTTTGTATCCGCACGTGAATAAAAATTACATAGATTCTATCACAACATGTATTTTTTTATTACTTATATTGTTATACAGTATATTTATAAATTTTTATTTTTTTTTATTCTTTTATTTTTTATATTTGTTATTTTTTCTTCATTCTCTTCTTTATATTTAGCACATTGAGATCTGATGAAGAGCGTCCAGAAAAGACAATTCCACAAGCGATATAAAAAATATTTATGTATTTATCTAAAAAATATTTATCTATCTATCTACTGTATTTATTAATATTATTTTTGTAGTCTTATATTTTTTAGTATTTATATATTAATTTCATTTTATTGTTTAATAGTATTTTTATTAATAATCACATCTGTGTCAGATTCTAAACTTTAATATCTGTTTAAGTATCTAATTTATAAGCTATCTTAATGTAAACATTCTTACGATGTATCCTATTGTTGTAGTGATATTTAACATTTTTGCAGAGATACTTGATAAAAATAAAGAAAACGTATGTTTTTTAAAAAATATTGTCTATTTCACAGATAATATATAATATGGGTACTTTCGGTATTGCTACTATCTTCAGCCACGACTTAACAAATACTAAATTGAAGTTCAACTAGGTAGTTTACAATCCAAACGGTAGGTAGGTATCCTTTTTCAGCCCCTACGGGGTTTTCCTATCTCTTCTGTACAGTTAATATTTGAAATATGGAAAACCATAAAAAATGACATTTCGTCCCAAACAACGAGATTTCTAGTTGTTCCAGTGAGTTGAGTAATGTACCTTTGTCACAAAAATGTAGGTATTGTATTGACAAAGGTACACTACTCAACTCACTGGAACAACTAGAAATAAACAGAGCGCTACAAAAACGAAATTGTATGAACGATGAGACCAATCTCAAATACTCACCCTTTTTGTCGCCAATAATGTAATCCTCCAGTCTCTGTGTATACGTACTTACTCACTCAAAAAAATTTATATTTCATTTTATAAAACTTTTTATTTTATTTTTATTCATATATTAACAATAATTGTTAATATATGATAGATAACAATTATTGTTAACTTTAATTCATTTCATATATGCATTTAATCAACACATGTGTTGATTAAATTTGGGACGAAATGTCATTTTTTTATAGTTTTACATATTTCAAATATTAACTGTACAGAAGGGATAGGAAAACCCCGTAGGGGCTGAAAAAGGATACCTACCTACCGTTTGGATTGTAAACTACCTAGTTGAACTACAATTTAGTATTTGTTAAGTCGTGGCTGAAGATGGTAGCAATATCGAAAGTACTCCCATATTATATAATATATAATATTATTGGGGGCGCCGGTAGCTCAGTGGTATGCGTGCTTGACTTCTGAGCTCAAGGTCGTGGGTTCGTAACCCGAGCGAGGCCCTTAGTTTATTTTATCTGGGAGGTAAAATAAACTTAAGCACGCCGTCCTTCGGATGGGACGTTAAGCGATGGTCCCGAGCCTGTACGATGTCAGGTACTCGTTAAAGATCCCTACCCTAGATGAATAAAAATTTAGGGTAGGCAAAATTTAGGACTCCCACAGTAGAGTCGGGCTCATGTCCACCAGAGTGACGAAAGAGCGCTCTGGTAGTAGGCGATATGACCTCGTAGTTAAAGCCCGGGCATGAGTCATAAAACCTAACCTATAATATTATTATCTGTGAAATAGACAATATTTTTTAAAAAACATACGTTTTCTTTATTTTTATATCCTTTTGTTATGGTTTAACGGAAATAAATATTATTATTATTTTAGTAAGTGCGATGTTGTTAGGAGAGCAGAGAGACAGAATGATCCTTAGGAGTTATCTTAGAAGAAACCTACTTACTTTCCCATCAGTATAGGGGAAGTTATGTAATCGTTCAGAAAATCTATGCGGAGTTTTCAAAGAAATTTTATTAATGACCTCTTGATTTCAAAAATGAAAGAAAAATCTTTGTGTCTGTGAACACCATTGCTCCTGATATAATGCATATGTCGACACGAAAATCTAACATGTGCATCCAGAACCCCATAAGGACAACATCTATCGAATTTCAGCCAATTCGGCCGAAGGGAAGGGGAGTTTAGGGGAGAGGCTTAACTCAAAAGGTATAATAAATGCCGATGTAATGAATGTATCGACACAAAATTTCATAGGTAAATTCAAAACTCCAAAGAACGACACTTTCAAATTTTCATGGGAATCGGCTTAAGAGAAGGAGGGATCCGAGAGGGGGCTTAACTCAGAAAACCCAATAAATGCAGATGTAATGAATGTATCAACATGAAATTTCATATTTAAAGAAACCTTGAAAAATGTTTTAAATGAATTTATCGACACAAAATTGAGTATGAGAATTTAGCAGAGTTGGGAATTAGTGAACTAAATTTGTTAATAAATAACTAATAGTTGTTGAATTAGTCGCAATTGAAATGCCATTGATTTAGTTTTTAGTTACTGTACTAATTTTATAGCAATTAAATTAGTTTAGTGTGGATGGACAATTAATTTTTTTATTCCTGAAAAACTAGTTGTAATGACAACTAAAAAGTTAGTAGTTTTATTCGTAGTTATCGAATAACAACTAAAAATTTATTGTATTTTCATTTGTGTTGTTACTGTCTTAAAAAGATGAGCCAACAATTTTTGTGAAGAGATGAAGAAGACCTTACCAAACCATGATGTGCTTCCACACTGTTCACTTAATTGCTACTACTGATGTGAGCAATGGTTATGAAAAGTATCCGTGTTTAGCCGTCCGGCACAAACAAATTTTGGCTAAGTGCAGTGCACTGTATAATTTTGCTTCCAGACCGAAGACAGCGGAAGTCGAAAAACTGAATTAAAAAAAAATAGTTGATAGTTGTTATTCAACAACTAAAAATAAAACTACTGTTTCTTAGTTGCCTTTGCAACTAATTTTTCACAACTACAAAAACTTAGATGTCCATTTCACCTGATAACTATTTCAGTTACAAAAAGTAATTGTCTGCCAAATAATAACAAATAACAATTTAGTTGTTAGTTCGACTGGAGTACAACTAATACAGTTGTAGTTTTTAGTTACTAATTACAACTAAATTTTGCCCAACTCTGGTATTTAGGAGCCCCTATGAAAATCAACTTATTATTAGAGCTTACTTATAATTATTAGTTCAAACTGTCGATTGCTTTTGGAGGGAGAGCGAAAAGTTAAATAATTCGTTCTGGGGAAGTACATTACCGCTGATTCACTGACGAGTTATTTTTTTTTTGTAAGTATGACTAATTTAAAATAAGTAAACATTGATGATTGGTATTTGAGGAGCCATTAATAGACTCAGAAATTCCTGTTTCCTATCGCCTGTCACCTTCGAAAATAAATTGTTTCTTATTTAACAGAAATAGGTTCTCTAAAAATGAAATTTGTATTTTTGTCAATTAAAAATGCGTAAGTTATTATAAACTAGTATTATTTTAGCTTTTAAATTGAGCCTATTATCTTGTCTTATTCTTACGTTGACAGTAGACCGCGAAAATTCGCGGTTTCAAACGGATATATAAATACATCATGCATAAAATAGCCAGTGCGCACCAGAGCTAAGTTGTGAAGGGGATAGGCGAGTTTATCCGTAGAGTGATCGTAACTGGATGACGGCGTCTTTACTTCGTTGTCGTGTAACGTCACTCTTGGCAGAGGTAAGCTGTTGTAGCAAGTGTTGTGAACATTTGTTTTGAATTATTCTCATTATGCAACTACACGACTATCGTAAGTTCTGTCAAAAAATTAACTGTAAAGAAATAGGCAAATTCATATTTAATAGAATTTAAAATTACACGTAATATTAAAAATATTATAGACATAAAACAATAAAATATAGTTACATTAAAAATGTCGATTAATCTATTAGAGTACCTACTAATTGGACTGGGTTGTTGTTATTATTATTAAATTCGAATAATTTTTAAGGGAAAATTATATATATGTTGTGAGGTAAAAAAATTACACACATTAAGATTATTAAAATATTATAAAATCAATTATTACTATTTGTATAAGAACAGCTGTTAGGAGTGAATTAACTTAATTAGGGAATAAATATACAAAAATAGACTAGTCGCATTTTTTAAAAAATCAAAATGTGAACTGCCAATGAATGGAGGACAAAATACGACTATTAGCTGTTCGAATAGAGAGAAACTGTCTAATTTGTGTTGTGGAAGTGGACAGTCTAGAGAGAGAACTGTTTTTATGGTTAAGATGTAGTGAAGAAGATGTAGAGGAGATTGGAAGTATGTAGAATAGAAAAGGTACTTTATATTTATATGTACTTATGTCCAAAATATAAAAGAATTATAAATAGCGCCATGATAAAACAGAAAAAGGACTGATATAGTTTTAAGTAAGATGTCTTTACGATTTAGTTCGTAAGATTTCTTTTTGTAATTTGATTTTTAAAAATTTTTCATTTTATTTTTATAATGTAGATTAGTGTTAAATAAACCCAATATTTGTTCTCTAATTCTATGCTATTCATTTTCCCTGTGAACGCAGTAAGATAATTTATACATACATTTGGATTACTTTTAACATTTTTGCAAATTTAGGAAAACAAGATGTCATCTCTTTAGTATCTTTAGAAGAAATCCAAATGAAAAATTTGTTAATTGAAATATTTTAAAATACGTGCACCTTCTTCAAAATTGCACGTTTTGAACTTTTGATATTTTTTTAGGGCCCTTTTCGGAAAATACTATATAAATCTAAATTTAGTAGAAGACGAGCTACAATTTCTACAGGAAACGTGGTCTGATTGTTTGTTTGTTTGAACACAATTCTCGATAGAATAAATGTATCGACAAGAAATTTAGGATTCTAAAGTCCCTGGTGTAAGTCGACTCCTATTGATTTTTAGCCAAAACTGTCTATTCAATTTAGAGGGAGAGCGAATACTTAATTGATTAATTCCAATTAAATATTTTTATTTATTTGTTTTTTTAGTCAATAAGCATAATTCTGGCGTAATGCTATTTTTTTTTTTTCAACATCTGTCTATCAAAAATCAGGATAAAAAAAAAGCTAAAATAAAAAAAAAAGTAGTGGGTGAATCATTGGTTACGTACTTCCCCAGAACGAATTAATTAATTTAAACTCTGCCACCAGCACCAATCGACCGTTTGGGGTAGTTTGACTTACACAGAGGCTTTTGAATCTTGGTACGAAATTTTGTATTGATACATTCATTACATCGGCAGTTATTAGGATATTTGAGTCGAGGTCTCCTTCTCTGATCCTCCTTCCCCTTCGACTAATTCCGCTGAAAATTAATAGGTGTCTTTTTAGAGTTTTGAATTTACATATGAAATTTCGTGTCAATATAAGGGCAGTTATTGGAGTTTTTATGTTAAGCCTCCTCTCCCCTTTGGTCGATTTGGCTGAAAATCAATAGGTGTCATCCTTAGAGAGTTCTGGATACACATATAAAATTTCTTGACGATACATTCATTCTATCGGGATTTATCGTCTATACACACACAGACAGACGTTTGTTTTTATTTTTTTGAATCAGGAGGTCGGAAAACATAACATTCCGTTCTGATGGATGACATAACTTCCCCTATGCTTTGTATATCTGGGGAAGTAAAAAGTGAATACTGTGTAAGTCCAATTTAAGGTTTGAGATAAGGCAACCCTTCGTCGGAAATATATCTGCCCTCCAGTGTACCTTAACAAAAATCCCATCCCTTTAAAAAATGAAGTCCGCTATCTAGGCCTCATACTCGACAAACGACTAACTTGGATTCCTCACACGAGACTGAAAAGACAAGAAATGAACAAGACTAGGTACTAGATAAAAGATCCAAACTAACTTTGACAACAAAACGACTTATATACAACTCAATACTCAAACCTATGTGGACTTACGGACTTGAACTCTGGGGTTCTGCCAAGGCTTCCAATCTCCAGCGCATCCAATCCCTTCAATCCAAAATCCTTCGTACAATAGCCAATGCTTCTTATTACGTCTCCAACAAAACCCTTCACACTGACCTTAACGTACCTTTCATCATTGAAGTCGCTAAATCCAAATATAAAAAATTATTTTCCCTTCTTAGTTCCCACAATAATCCTCTAGTCCGTGCCCTCCATTCTGCCATAGGTACTTCACCAACGACGGCTTAAGCGTCAATGGCCTAGAGACCTCCTGAGCAGAAGCAGTGACAGTGACAGTGACAAACACAGCTATAAACGAGAGAAAAACAGTGACTAGGGAGAACCACTGGGTGATTTCTCCCCTCATGACATTTTGACATTTCCATTACCTCTTTATTAGCACATTTGCTTGTTGTATTTATGTGTATACAGTTGTAAATAGCTATTTGTAAATAAATAAAAAAAAAAGAAATAAGGCAACATGGAAGACATATTTGTGTCTCACTCCTAGTTGAGGTTGTGTTCCCGTAATATATGCACCTGGGCCAATATTCATATTCCAGTTTACAGGTATTATTCATATTCAACTCAAGTAACAGACAATAGGCCCATCAAGTGTGCCACTTCTTGACGATTGGCCCAGAAGGGTACATAAACACAGAGGCAACAATATTGGCAACCCCAAAAACGTTAAACGAATGAAATGTGAATTGGAACTTCATTAAAATATTGATGGGACTTAACAAAGCCTATATATTAGACAATAATAATTTAATTGACTTAAATTTAATTGCAATTAAATTTACTCGACTTACAAGTTTTTTGCCTCTCAGTACACATTATGTTATGAAGAGTTCAGTTTCAAAACGCATTATGTCAAGAAAAAAAATATATGTATATCAATTAAAGTCTATTTCACATTAAACATATATAATATAAGGGAGTACATTCGTATATTACTATCATCAACCACGATTTAACAAATATTATCTATAAATATAGGATATCTATAAGTCGTGGCTGAAGAGGATAGCAATACCGAACGTACTCCCATATATTATATACACATTGTGAAATGTATAACAGACGCTTTTCTTTATATTGTATATTTTTTTATACAGTGTTTTACAATATCTCTGCGACAATGTTAAGTATCAATCTTTTGTCAGCTGACATGCTATATTTTAATCTGAAGAAGTAACACTGGGTTATTCTCCAGTAGACCTATTGTCGATACAATTTTGACCAAGAAGGATTGAACAAAAGGAGATTTATTACAATTCCTTGATACTAAAAGAGTATATTTTTATATTTATTTAAACTAACTTTTGTCAAAAAGTGACATAATGCGATTTGAAGGTTCTCTTAAGAGCGGCTTAGAGGAAAGCCAGGGTGAGTGGCATTTTCTTTTTTCTGAAAAGTTTCTATTTGATTTAAATTGTGAATTTTATATCGACTAATTTTTCAATGAATAATATCAGAAAAGACTCTTCAAAAATGTCACTTGAGCTAGTTTTCTTCTAAGCCCCTCTCATATTGAAAAAAAAATGTGTGAGTTGCTTACCTGAGGAGTCCAGATGCAGGTGGCTGAGGGAGTGGCCCTGGACTGGCTCTTGGAGCGAGACTTCCATATCTTCTTGGTGACCAGTCGACTGCCCTGTTGGACCACACTCGTGGAGCTTTTGGACTTCTGCATACCACCTGTGGACATGGAACGGTCCTGTAACCCATGGAGCAGGTTGGAGAGGAAGGTTTGACCGGAGGATAGAAAGGACTTTGAGGTGGGTGAGGTTGGGGACAGTGGCTCCTCTGTCAGACTCGACCTGGAGCTGTTCACTGCCGAGTCCACCTCCAGCGTGTCGATCTTCAATTCCCGCAGTGCTTCGATCCACGTCTCCTCCGTCTGGGCTCCTTTGTCCAAGCCATCATCTTCCGAGATTGAAGGTTCCCCTTTGCCCTTTATATTTCTCAAATTTCTATCGTAGTTAACCCTTTTGAACCTGTCCCCTTTGCCAGAGTCCACACTCTTCTTGCGGGCCATCCGTAGGTACCGTTTGATGGTATCACTGACGGATGGGGAGACATCGTCGTTGTCCACACTACTTCTCCTGGGACCACCTGCGCCAGACGCTGCAGCCGCCTTCATCTCTTTTTCTTGTTCCACTTCTTTAGATATTTTTAATTTTTTCACTTCCTCCGCTATAGCGGTCCAAGAATGAGGAGTTATAATTTCAGTTTGGGTTCCATGAGAAGTGGTAGGATCCTCAACTTCTATAACAAATGTTGGTGACCCAGGATTCGTGGAACCAGTGTCCTCTGTTGTTTCTTCTTCTTCCAAATCGTCTCCTGAGTAGGGTGGGGACAACTTGGAATGAGAAGAGTGGTGACGATAGTTCTGTGATGAATATCCCCCTAGTCCTCTGTCAGTCCATCGACTTGGTAGTGTATAACCAGAAGCTCCACCTCGACGGCCAGCGAAACCTCTTGCTTTCCTCAAATCAAAATACAAACTTTCAAGTTTCTTCCGGTCTGTCAATAGATCACTGATAACTTTCTCTCTGTTTGTAGATTTGCTGTAGTACCTCCTCAAGGTGTCCAGAAGGGCTGTTTCCACCCGGTCTCCCTCGAACTCGACCCGCCTCGCTCGCTCCTTGCCCTCTCGCTGAATACCTTCAATGGTAGCCAGATGTTCCTTCAACTTTTCTAAAAGTTTGTCTGTGTCCAGTGTACCAGGCTGTGGCTGTGACAGGTACCTTTCAAGAGTTCCTAGAATCCCTGTTTCTTCCTCATGTTTACCAAAGAGGAACTCTTCCTTCATCTTCTGAATGTCTACTCGTGATGTTGACGGCTGAGGGGAGGGTGACTTGAGATCTTCAGCCTCATCTGCAGAACTGGTTCTGTCACGAACGCTTCCTCCTTTCTTTCTTCCTCCCCGAGTTCTTCCTCTCCGAAAACCAATAGCTCCAGGGTAAGACTGTTTCCTCCAGAGCAGGAACTTGGGTTCCTTGTTGCACACCTCCTGGAAGTAAGCCTCTATCTTGGGTATATCCTCGGGCTTGTTGTGTCCTTCTGGGATGAGCTTCCGGCCGGCGTCGGCCATATACCGCCACGTCTTGCGGGTGAGGAGCCATCTCTCCTTCTTGGGCCCCTTCTTCTTGGGACTACCAGGAGTGGAAGGTTTGCCCATGGAGTATCGCCGGTACCGCTTCGGACCCGGGTCCATATTGTCCGTCCGCCAGGATCAGGACATCCCGCTCGTCCCACTGTTCGCGCCCCACTGCCCTCTCCCGGCCCCCTCCCCCCACCCCTCCTACCATCTCCCAGCTCTGTGCCAAATTTCCAAGCGGTAGCTTTGTTTTTAAATTGTACATTCCTCCTGGCGGGACCCCCGCTATTTTTGTATTTGTAACAGTTGGGTTGGGGGGGATGTGTTGAAGGGGCTGGGGCTGGCTGGCTGGACTGGAGGACAGTGCACTGAGCTCACGAAGAGGAGCCAGGCTTGGCAGTGTTGTGTTTGTGGGTCGTCCTAAATCCAGTCTTGTATACTAAATAGACGGCAACTGAGGGTATAAATAGGAACGGTGGTTTTAGGAGGAAACAACTTACTACATACACTCACTATTGCTCTCCACACAAATCTAACAAATATTGTACACACAAAAGATTTAAATAAAATAATAATGTAACTAATAATAAGAAAACTTATAGTTTAAAGAATAAACATAATAAATAGGAAGGCACCAGGAGGTCAAGCAAACAAGAAATATTTCAAATTGTTTTATTTACCATTTCTTCTATTTATTTACCCTTCCTCTTATCTATATGGTCGGTTCGATATCTTAGACAGGAGAGGGAAAATAAACAGAATGGTCCTAGTTTTTTTTGAGAGTAGAAGTTTTTTTTCCCTCCTTTCATCCTTTTTTCCCATCTTTCATTCAAACCGTTATACGCAGTTAACAAAGCATTAAAATAATCTTCTTATTTCAACACCGTATCACTATTTTCCCCCTGGAAAATATTTCATATTTTCTTGTTCAAAGGAAGAATCTAATTAATATAAGCTTAACATATAATTTCTTTTTTTATAATATTAACTATTTCACAAAAAAAATGTTTACATAAACTAAATGGATGTAATACACCTTTTATAACTAAAATGATGGTTTAATACAGAAAATTGTAGCTCATGTATAAATGTTTTTTTGTGAAATAGACAATATTCCAGAAAATAATATTTATTTATTTCGTTTTATTTGTTTAAGATATAATGCAAAAATTTTGAACAATTCAGGAATATATTTTGCAAATAAGTAGTCACAATATGAATAATTATTATTTTTAACCATCGATAATGCAATACTATTCTCATCATTGTAATATCAAGATTTGATTTTGAATATAGTAAGTTGCTTTAAAATAATGAAACAGGTTCAACATTCTATCACTTCCTTTATAACTAATTTAAAAAATAAATAATAATTGAATTATTTAATGGAATCAATGAAAAGATAAACATATTAAAATATCCGCTAACGGAGGACAGCGTCTGAAATGTCTTTCAAAATTTCATGTCGATATATCCATTACAATAACAGTTATTAAAGATTATGTTAAGGTTCCTCCTAATTCCCTCCTTCCCTTGGACTGATGTGGCTGAAAATCAATTGAAGGGTTGTGGATATTCACATAAACGTTCGTGTCCATTCGTTCATTCTATGGGTAATCATCGTGTTCACAAACACATACACACAGAAAGACATATTTTTTTTCTTCATATTTTGGAATCAGGGGATGGGAAAACATGAAATTCCAGTGAAAACGCAACATCGAATTTCTGATTATATAACTTCCCTTATACTTCTATAGCTGAGGAAGTAAAATGCATTGTAAATAAAACAAATTTACAAAAAGGCATTCTGTTAATTGGGGAGACCACAAGACAAACAGCTATGGAAAAGAATGTGTTCTAAATTTTTTTTTTTTTTTGGATCACCAAAAATATGATTTGCTATACACAAATTCTTTCAAACAGTTTTTAAATAAATATTTTTTTATCAATTATACTCGAGTATGGAACGAAATTTAAGAAACTTTTCTCGCTTCGACTTAGCCAGCCATACTGTTCAAATGTGTTATCACATCAGTTTTCTGCTTACTATAGAAATTAGCCGGCCTGTGGAGTCATGTGACCTACACAAGCAAAAGCCAATAAGCTTATCATATCATTTACACTATTAATTAAATATAATTGATATTTATCAATAAATAATTTATCGATTATATTGATTGCTTGTTTATCGATTTACATTGACGATACGACACAAAAAAAATAAAGATAACGATTATACTTCATGTGACGTTATAAAACTTGTATGTATCTTTGAATTTTTTGATAAAAAAGAATTCAGCCTAAATACCGGGTGTCACAGAAAAAAAAGACCCAATCGCGAATAGCTCATCAGAGAAGGAAAATCATTGATAATTCCAGAGAGAAAATATTTTTTTCTTGGCTTCTCGTTTATAAATTTATCAATTTAACTCCCCCCGCTATACGAAGTATAGGGAAAGTAATGTAATAGGTCAAAAATTCGATGCGGAGTTTTAAACGAAATTTCACGTTTTCCGACTTTCTGATTCCAAAAATTGATCAACCTGTAACTTTTTATGTGTATCCAGAACCATCTAAGGACGACACCTATTGATTTTTAGCCAAATCGGCGAAAGAAGAGAGGAGATTAGGGGGAGGCATAACATAGAAACTCTAATAACTGCCATTGTAATGAATGTATTAACACAAAATTTTATAGGTAACTTCAAAGCCGTCTAAAGACGACACCTATTGATTTTCAGCGTAATCAGCTGAAGAAGAAGGGGGATCAGAGGGTCTCAACTCAAAAAAATTCAATAACTGCCGATTTAATGAATGTATCGACATGAAATTTTATTTTTTTATTCAATATCCCATAAGGATGAAGCCTATCAATGTTCCGGGCAATAGGTCGAAGGGACGGGGAGATCAGAGAAGGGGGACTCGACTCAAATATCCTAAAATAACTGCTGATGTTACTATGAATAAATCGACACAAAATCGGATATTTTTGTATTAAATTTTTTATCGTTTGATATTTTTGATTAGATATTTTGGATTTGATCTTGAGCCCTGTGTGACGGTGTGTGTCTGTGGACACGATAACTCCCGATAAAATGAATGTATCAACACGAAATTTTATATGTGAATTCAGGACCCTCTAACGATGACACCTATCAATTTTCGACCAAATCGACTAAAGTAAAGGGGGCTGGAAGAGGGGGGAGGCTTAACATGAAAACTTTAAACAAATCGGCTCAAGGAAAGAGGGGATTAAGAGAGTGGGCTCAAACCAAAAACTCTAATAACTGCCGATGTATCGACACAACATTTAGTATGAGGATTCAGAAGCCACTATGTAAGTCAAATATTATATTTTAGCCCAAACGGTCGATTGGCTTTGGAGGAAGAACAAAAACTTAATTAATTAATGGGGAAGAATAGTGCCGTTGATTCACCGACGACTGGTATTAGGATCGAGTGAAAAATAATAAAAATATAATACATTTTTTCTCTATGACTAAAATGTGCGTTAGTTAATCTGTATTATAAAATAGAGAAGAGTCGAGAAGCTAGAGAGGGGTGAAGGTAGGTTTGAGGTTGAAACACTAGTTTTGGCAGAGGTTCTATCGTTAATTTTAAGGAGCTTCTAACCATTCAGACAATTTTTTCTTCTCACTGTGTACCACCGTATCACATCAACTAATAAATCACAGAGAGAGAGAAAAAATAAAAATAAAAACAACAGCTTTTATAATAAATTGCTTTATGTTGATCATGAAAATAATTTGTGACGGTTGGGACAGACGAATGATTAGCGGGACAGTCTACACACTTGGAGAGTGGAGTTTCCAAGTGCCATATTTTGTATGTTGTATTTCTGTTGACCACCTGGCTCCCTGTCTTCATTTTTACTTCCTCAGCTAGACTAAATATATAGGGGAAGTTATGTAATCGGTTCAATTTTCACTGAAATTTCATTTTTCTGACCCCCAGAAGAAAAAAAAAGTAGTACACAGTTCGATCATTTGAGTTCGTGAAAAATTAATACATGCCATTCTTAATGGGTATGATGTATAAAATTACACACATTATAATTATTAAAATATTATAAAAATTCCTTTAGTCCGCAGACTTGCCACAAGAACCCTTCCTAGTGTTCATATTCGGAGACTGAGGCGGCAATGGCCTCGAGACCTACTAGTGGATTGAAGACTAATCATCTACAAATGTTTTATGTTTCTTTTTCATATATTTTTTTTTGTTTTTTATATATATTTTTAATTTCTCTTTTTCATCCGTAATAACACGATAATGGAGTGTCATTACTGAATGATTTCTCTTTCAACAGGCTAGGAGTGAGAAAAGTGTTTAGGCTTAAGGTGTGGTGAACTAAGTAGGTGTAAATTAACAGTAAAATTGATGCGCAAAGGAGGTGCTTTTATTTATTTATATTTACATAATACATATGCCCAAAATATGAAACATTGTTATAAATAATGGCCAAAATATAAAACAAAAAAAAAAATTAAATAGTTTTAAGAATTTAGTTTGTAAGATTTTTCTTTTAAGTAGTTTGATTTTTGTCCCAATCTCAGTTTTTAATTTTATAATATAGGTTTAAGTAAATAAACCAAATATTTGTTCTGTAATTCTATGCTATTCATTTTCCTTATTAACCCAGTAATTTGGATTACCTAAACATTTTTGCAAAATTTAGAAAAACAATATGGCATCTTTTTAGTAAATTTAGAAGTAATCCAAAAGAAAAGTTTATTAAATGAAAGTTTTTTAAATACGTGCACTTTCTTAAAAATTGCACGCCTTGTACTTTTCATATTTTTTTATTAGGGGGCTTTTCGGAAGTTGAAGAAATAAAATTTAGTAGAAGACCAGAGATATAATTTCAACAGGAAATGTGGTATTTTATTATTTAATTTATTATTTATCAATAATTTTATTATTTAATTATACAGAATATTTATTAATTTATTCACATAGAGAATGTTACATAAGCATCATGACGGCAAAATTAGTGCTGCCATTAATGATTTTTTGCTGGTGGGATCATTTATTATTTAACAACATTTTTTAATTATCACATGGGATTTGGTACAAATAAAGGAAACGTCTTTAAGCATGTGTTTAAAAACTGCATTTCACGACGGTTTTCGGTATTTATCTCGGAAAACTGGCAACCTGCAAAAAATTTTATTTCATATGAAATATGTATTCCAATGTTCTCTTCCTCTTTTACTTGAAAAGATTTTTGATTAGGTCACAAACATATGCGGTATCTTGTAAATTTTACTTAGACCCAAAATAAACTGGTCTCAATTTTCGGCCAAAATCAGATCTAAGTTCATAGCTGCAATCGTTTTCGCAATAGAGCTCTCACAACTATCTATCTCTTACACACACACATACAAGGACAGATAACATCGCAAAAATGGTCAAAAAGTATTCAAGGGAATAAGAAATGTAAAATAGCCGTTGAAACTTCGAACTCGGATTTTCGCACGATTACAATACTTCCTTATACTATTTAAAAGGAAGTAAAAATGAGCACTTCTAACAATGTGTAGTTTTGGCTACACTGTACAATATATCCAAGCAGCTGGATGCTCGTTTCCACAATTTTGATTAAGTGATATATTTAGTTTCGTCCTTAACCAAATTAGATCCCCTATTCATCAAGGCAAAAAAAGATTTTGACCAATATCTCATTTTTTTTTTTTTTAAAGATTTTTACGAGCTCTAAATACATAAGATTTTCTAAGTTATGAGATGTCCACTTACTATGAACTACAATCATACGTCCAGTTTTGTTGCCCGGATTCAATAATACACTTTCTGAACTAACGTTGTTTGAATACATTTCTGTGATCCGTGAATTTATTAGTGGAAAGCTAATAAGAATGAGCTAATAAGAAAAACAAAATAGGTGAATCGCCGGCTATGTACTTCCCCAGCACAAATTAATCAATTACGTTTTCGCTCTCCCTCCAAAGCCATTCGACCGTTTGGGCTAAAACGCAATGTTTGACTTAAATAGTGGCTTCTGAATCCTCATACTAAATATTGTGTCGATACATTTATTCTGTTCGCTCGTTAAGCACAGTGATAACCGGTCAAACTTTCTTGTGTTACAAAATACCGTCATATTTCAATCTCTAATAACGCGATAACAACGGTTGGGGTCACAATGGATAGAGCATGTCTGTACATGTGTGTTGTGCAGTGTTTGTTTTGCCTGTGCCGTTATCGGGCTAGTGTGGGCGCCGGCGGATGATTGTTGCGAATTAGCGTTGTGTAAAATTAGAAATTAGTGTAGCGTGAGAACGCGTTTAGATAGGACGTTTATTCGGGTGTCATTGTAAAGAGCTTGAGGAGCACTACTAGGACTCAAAGTGAAACAATAAAAATATTCGCCGAAATATATGTAAATATCAGTATTAAATTGAAAATTGCCAAAAAAAATAAAGATGTCTCATATGAATCGTAAATATGCGCGGAATTATAGAAAACGGAAATCAGAGGAAAGCTCGCATTAAAATGAATTTAAAAAATCTAAAAAGTTTAGGGCCGAGGCATATGGCAGCATCGAAAAGAAAATGAAAAATGATTTTATCCCGACGTTTTCACGGAAAATCTACTACGTGGACCTTAATGTTTTTTTTCACGGATTGCTCCCTACCCTAGAACGCCAACAATGAACACATATATCTGTAGATAGACAGACATATTGATGTAGATAGATTCTGCGAATGAAGCTGAATGCGTGGGTGTCGAAATCCCCTTCTTGTCTTGATTCCAACTACATATACACAGTTTGTGTACCTGACAGTTCGTAGAACCGTACAATAAAGATTCCTCCATTTTTCTAGCTAAGTTAATCTGACAACACAACACATTCCAACGGGGGCGCCGGTGGCTCAGAGGTAGCGTGTTTGTCTACTGAGCTCAAGATCGAGGCCCTTGAAGCACGCCGTCCTTCGGATGGGGCGTTAAGATTCCGAGCATGTACAATGTCAGATACTCATTAAGCAACCCTACCCTAGGCAACTAACTCTGGGTAGACAACATTTAGGATTTCCACAGTAGAGTCGGACTCATGCCCACGAGAACAACGAAAGAGCGCTCTGGTAATAGGCAATATGACCTGTAGTTAAAGCCCGGGCATGAATCAGAATAACAATAACAACAGCACATTCCAATTTTCAAATGCAATAATTAATAATAAGAGTCATTGTTTTCAATAATAAAGAATTGTAGATAGTTTTCAAGGGGGAGTGGAACGGGAAAACGTAATAATTGTTATCTTTGCCAGCAGGAAAGGACGTTATTGGACCCGACGCCTCAATAGAGATCACGAAGGCGCATTGCAAAACAATCCTGGAAGAATGGGCATTGCGGAAAGGAAACATCTTGGGGTGAACAACTGAAGAGGAATAACCCTGGATGAAATTGAGTAAACTGATGGGATACCTAAGACCGGGCCGCCCAATATGGATACAAAACGTTTGTGGGCAATACAGAATGTGTGTGACCCAACCAGTAACGACTGTTTGTCTTGATTCTCCCCGCATACTTGAGTAAACACTTCCGAACATTATTTCGAAGGGCCTTTTAATTCCTTTTGAAATTCTTGGAACTTAATCATAACAAAGCTCTATATCTACCCCACTTCGCTTCCAGTATGTTTTAAAATGTCGTCAGATGTGGAAATCGGTAGCGTGGTCCCAGTTTTGTGGTATATGTTCACAAATTTTAATAATCGACGGTATTGGGTTCACCCTTCCATAATGCAAAGAAACTCGGTATAATGCACTTTAGTATGACTTATTTGTCCAATATATTTGTAAACTAAACGTCAGCGTTTTTTGAAATTAAACATTTAATGTTTTTGCTGTTTTTGTTTCAGAAATTGGTCGAGTTTGATCGAGTCTATTTCAGGTGGATGGAGTGAAGAAGCCCACGTAGCCTTCCTGAGCCTCACGGAGAG
The DNA here is from genome assembly GCA_963662175.1 of Aradus depressus. NCBI lineage: Eukaryota > Metazoa > Arthropoda > Insecta > Hemiptera > Aradidae > Aradus > Aradus depressus. The sequence continues at coordinate 92,521,181 of OY759214.1, read as the reverse complement.
ACGAGGAAGCTCACAGAGAAAGTGTTCGTACCCGTCAAAGATCATCCAGATGTCGGGGGCCTTTTTCGGAAAATAAACGAAAACACTCGCATAAACAAAGTAAATTTGAAAATAACAATACATATTAAAAAAATTAATTCTAAAGAAAATATTCTAGTGATCAAATAGGTAGTTTTCTTGCCCTTTTTTTGGTAAAACATTGCGGGGGGGTTTTCAAAAGCAACTTTTCCGAAACGGAATAATATAGAGCTGCGGAGTGTTTTATTATTTATTTATTAGGGCTTGACTTTGATTAATATGACTATGGATAACATTTTATTTATTTCTACAGGCGAAGCCTATTATTACACAAAACAAAATGATTTACAAATAACCTCATAAAATACATCATAATAAAACAAAAATTAAAAAAAAATATTTTGATATATACAAATATAACAATTATTTTAAATAATTAACAAACACTTATTACTACAATTTGGTTATAAAATTAACACTATTTTAATAACTATGGGTACAATAAAAGTAAAACTGGTAAGTAATAGCTAGAAATAATAATCAAGAATGTAAAAAACAAAACAACATAAATATATGAGTTGAATACAACTATTGTATAATTAAAAGGACTATTATGCTTTATATATTCATTTTAAAACAATTGATTTAAAATTATTAATATTGTCTATGAAAAAGTCAAATTTATCAGAAATACTATTAGCAAGCCTTTGAAATCGATCTATGGGAGATTAGAACCCATAATCCGTGTAATGAAAAATAGATGAGAAGGGGAGAACTGAACGACAAGTACGTGAGGGAATATTAAAATTTACGAGTGAAAGTATTGTAAAATACTTTTATAATCGTAAAATTTACCCCCTCTAACTCGGGGGCCCTGTATCATTGCTACAACTGCTACAGCGGCTAACTGCTAGCTACGCCCCTGAGTGTAAGGTAGAATTAATGATATGAGTTAGTTTTTCAAAAGTGACAAAAAAATGTCGGATATGCACCAAGATACGATTTAAGATATATGAATAAGAATTAAAATGAAAAAAATAATAGGAAGGCCACGAATAGACCTTTAGCTATTTAGGGAAAAAATATCGTCTCGAGAATCCAAAAATAGTTGCCGTCTTACTGATTTTAGACCCAAGAAAGGATTAAAGAAAATATATACATAAATGGGATATTTATTCCAATCTCATCACACTTTTTTATATCGTTCAGTAGGCGAAACAAACACGATATACACATTCACAAGGTCAAACAAATACGTTCAAACACCTTTGTAACGAATGTTTGACGTCTGTCCATCTGTCTGGCAATTTACTCATTAGAATGAACTTTATTTATTTTTCTATTTAAAAGATGTTAGTTAATGTGACTCATACCTCCCAGATAAAAAAAAACCTTAGGACCTCGGCCGGGTTTCGAGCCTGCGATCTTGAGCTCAGCTCCGTAGGCTAGCATGCTACCTCTGAGCTACCGGCATCCTCGTTTTTTTTAAAAGATTCAAGGTTATGGATTATCTGAGAAGAGTGCATTTCACTGCATTGATCAGAATCTGATCAATGCAGTGAAATGCACATCTGATGTATATCTCAAGAAAGGCACATGAGCATTTCTTGTTTTTGAATATTTAATGTAGCCTAAGTGTTGCCTAAATTTTGTACGTTTACTGATAAAAAAAAAAAAAATTTAAACATTACTTTCATTCGGTGGCTCGGTATGACTGATAATAAGCTAAGGACCATCAAAAGCTCCACTCGAGTTTGGAAGACTTAAATAAGAGAAAAAAGGAAAGAAGAAGTAATTTTAACTCGGTTACGTAGAGGGCAGAGCAGGCTGACCCATGGATATCTGATGGCTCGGGAACCCCCTCCTCTGTGTCAGTGCTGCGGGGTGGGACTGTCTGTCAGACACATTCTGACTGAATGCATGGCATATAGTCCCCAGCGTGATAATTTCAACCTTGCGGTGGATATTTCCGAAATTCCAATGTTCATCAGATTGAACAATTCTTTGATAGAGTTAACCACAACGAGCTTTGACTCAGGACGTATTAACAAATATGAATGAAGTGATTATACTATTTTAACCATATTAATATTATTATTATGATACATTACTTTCTTATACCTATTATTATACTTATATTTTCTTATACGTATAAGAAAATATTGTAATAGTGCGAAAATCCTAGATCGAGATTTTAACAGATTTTCAAGATTCAATTAATACATTTTGACGACTTTCGCGACGATGTATATGTATGTGTGTGAATGTGATGAAAGTTGTGAGCGCTCTACCGCGATTGTAGCTTTGAAAATTCGAAATTTGGAATGAAGTCGTCACATGTGCTAACTTAGATCTGTTTAGATTTTGGCAGTAATCGGACGGAAATTGAGACACTACTTTACTTCGGGGCCGAAGAACATTTTACAAGATACTGTTTATGACCAAATAAAAAATATTTTCAAGTACTGGTTGTAGAGAAAAATAAAATATATATTTTATATGATATAATACAATTTTTCGCAGATAGTTTTGAAACACATATTTTTAGATGTTTTCTTAATTTACCCGAAATCGGTTAGTTCTATCGAAAAATCAAATATATCTGATGTGGCTATTTAATTACAGGAGTTTCTTATACCAACCACGCTTACATATCACACACTCTCTCTCTCTCTCATTGTCATTACTGGGTTTGTGGAAGTCACTCTCAGAATTACGCTGTACAATGAAACATTCTCACCCATGTTAACGCCACTAAGTTAATATAATATATTGTATACACTCATTATAAAAATTGTATGCAATCTTATTTCATTTTTTTCCTTGTACAATAATATTATGTCTTATATATAATATGTATTCTACTATAAAAAAAATTTTTTATATAAAATTATTATTATATTTTCTTTATTTTTATTTTTTCTTAATTTTATTATAATATTGACAACTGAAATATATGTAAATGTTATGTTAAAGTAAGACTCCCTCCGCCCCTAACCCAGGGGTCTGGGGTCATTACCTCAGGTTACCTGAGGATTGTATAAATATGACAACATAGCAAACTTAAATGTCACTTTTGAATTTAGTGCTGAAGATGGCGTATGCCAAAATCGGTAAATATTTTTGTAACATTTGACAATAAAAATGTTAAAGTTTAGTTTTGTTTTTATTTATTTTATTAGCACCTATCTTATCTATCTATGGCTTACTAATGTATGGTACAGCCAAGACTTCGTACCCCAAAAGAATACAGGTATTTCAATCCAAGACTCTCCGACTGATCACACATTACCCACCATACGTTAGCAACAAGATTTGAACAACAAACCCATAGACACAATCATTAAACATTGGTAAATACTAACGTTTCTACAAAAAAATTTACTTACACATCAATCCGGAAGTTGGCAAAATCTTAAATCTAAATTTACCCCACAATCTCCCAAGAATTAAAGAGAGTTTGGCATAGAGATCTCCTATTATGAGGTGATGCCATGAGGGTTCACTGCTGTGTGTTTTTCCTCTCTCAAGCCTTTCATGTCATATTTATTTTTATTTTTTGTATAGTATATGTCAGCCCAGCCGTTGGTTGCGCATTTTTTATATAGTTGTGGCTTCGCAGAAATATATTCTGACAAAATTGAGTTGGTTTTTATCAAGCAACAAGCCTGATCTCTCTTCCTATTATATCGTTGGTCAATCCTGCGACATATTAGAAATTATTCAGGAAACAACCTTTAACGAATTAAATCAAAATTGACTGAAGGCACTACTAATATATTTGTAACGATGAAGGAAATACAAAAAGACAAATGAACACACACTTCTTGAATTTAATATGAAGATGGCTGATGTAGTGAGAAGTGATTATTTCACAGGTTGTCAAATAAATCATGAAAACACAATTAATTATTTATCTTTGCTATTTATATTACATATTATACTAAGGATGGTTTCTTTTGTAGACTGCCTGATGATGAGGCAAACCTCGAAAGCTAGCTACTACTACCAATAAAAATCTGTGAGAGGTGAGACTATATTTCATTTGACAACCTGTGAGACACACTTCTTGTATTTACTGAACGTCTATTTGCGCTCTTACTTAACCTATCGATAAGGAATTGAATATTATCGAGTAATTGATGCGCTGCCCTGTTTCGGGAGTGGACTAGTGTTGATATAAATTCGATATAAATACGTGAGGTAGAGTGTGCTCTTGACTGGGATAGAGGCGAGGTGGGGACAGATATGAAGGGCAGAGAGGACTCCTGTATTTATTTCTGGGACCCTCACCAAATATAGCGACAGATCGGACCCCACCTAGCGCTGGTCCCGACCAGGTATCACCAGACACAACCGATTTCTCTGACCCCACGGGGGAGGGGGTCAATGCTACTAACTAATTGTAATAACAAGTACCCTTCACAGCATTTCAGAAAAGAAGACAACAATTTTTTTTAAAAGTCGTCGGAGGTAAATGTACTTCCCCAGAGCTTAATAATGAATTAAATGTTTGCTCCTCCTCCAAAACCAGTAGAACGTTTGCGCTAATATTGGACAGTTGACTTACGGGCTCCTAAATCGTCATAATAAATGTTGTGTCGTTAAATTCATTACATCGGCAGATATTAGGGGTTTTCAATTGAACCCCCACCCGATTTGATTTTTTGATTACCCGAGATTTGACTTTAAATTTAAAATTTCATGTCAATACATTCGTTACATCGGTTTTTGAGATGAACTCCCTCTTACCCCCCCCCCCCCCCCCCCTCCCCCCCATTCTTTCCTTTAGCCGATTTCTCTGAAAATTAGTAGTCCTTTGAATTCACATATGAAATTTTATGTCGATACATTCATTCCATCGGGAATTATCGTGTTAACGGACACACAAACAGACTTTATTTTTTCATATTTGGCATGTAGAGGTCGAAAAACATGAAATTCCGTTGAAAACTCCGCATCAAATTTTTGACCGATTACATAACTTCCCCTATACTTCGAATAGTTGAGGAAGTAATAAGTTTTTCAAAAATATATATTATATTTCAATTATAGTACAGAGAAAAGTAGAAAATAAACTTTTTTTGTCCGCAGGCTATCGGTGTTGTGTGGGAATATGAATAATAGATAATAAAATAAAATAAATAAATTCCAACATAAAATAAGGTGTTGCATTTTATGTACGTTAGAGACAGTAGAAGACAGGTTATAGATCATCAATGCAACATAAAATGGGACACCATATTTTATGTCAGAATTTACTTTTTAAATAAATAAACACAGTCTGTGGTTACCAGTGGTAGAGTTTACATCGTGTCCAGAGGATTAACTCACTCAACTCGTATACACAGCTAAGTTCCTTTTTTTTTCTCTTCTTTGTTAATTCATATATCTAATATTATTTATCTCGATTGATTTCATACCAGTTAATAGTTTTAGTTTTAGTTAATAAGAAAATGGAGGACTCGGAGCCTCCAGATATTACTGACACAGGTCAAAATATAAATATAAATGAGTCAATGAATAACAAGGAGACAGTAGCAAAAAAAATTAACGCTAAATACCTGCCTTATTTTCAAGGCCCGTTTTATGTAATATTACAAGCAGAATACGACTTACATGAAATAAAGGTGGGTAAAATATTGATGCAATATAATGTAAAATTTATAGAAATTAACAGAGTGAATAATAAAAAAGTCAAAGTAAATTTTCTGAAACCGGACCTGGCTAATTCCTTTGTATCCCACCCAGTTATTAAAATACTGAAATGTGAAGCATATATTCCGATACAATGTGTCAATAGAATAGGAGTAATCCGAAACATCCCCCTCGACATGGAAGAATGTGAAATTAAAGAAAATTTGTCAAGTAAAACCACAATCTTGGATGTTGTTCGCATAAAGAGAAGGATAAGAGACGAGAACGGGGAAACTAAATATGTAAATTCCGGGTCTGTTAAAATTTACTTTTACTCTCAAAATCTTCCTGAAAAAGTACATTTGTTTTTAGCACCGCGTAAAGTAGAACCATATGTTTATAATGTAGTTCAATGTTTCCGTTGCTATAATTTCAACCATATTAAAAAATTCTGTAAAAGTAAAATTAGATGCGGTAATTGCGGTCGGGAAGAGCCGGACCACGAAGAAGATTCCTGTCCCAACCTGACTAATTGCATCCATTGCAAAACACCCCACAAGCCCACTGATAGGAACAACTGTACCGAATATAACAGACAAAAAAGCATCAAGCGAACCATGGCAGAAAAGGGAATCCCATATAAAGAGGCCGCTGAAACTCACAAGAAAAGTAATTTTGTTTCGTTTAATAGATTCTCAGCTCTAACAGAATACCCTGATCTACCGACAGTAAAAAATATAAATTTCATGCCAAGAGCGGCAATGATATCACCCGTGCCAGGTCCGAGCTATGGTCGAATTACGAAAACGATATCTACGAAACGACCCTCTTCCTCGCCTCTCAGCTCGCCCCCCCGACCGCCACCCCCCTTTCCTCTGGTTTCCGGTTCAACTACATCCATATCCCGTCCTATAACCAACAATCCTCATAAAACTACCGTTCAGGAACGACTGATCGACATGCTGACCCAGTTAATTCACAAAATAAGTTCAAAAGAAAACAACGAGATAGATCTAATTAATTTAGTAGGTGGAACCTTGTATAATATTGTCGACGAAAATCAAGAAATAGTAAATAAAATTAATCCTCAAGTAGGATCATCAATATCGCAGAAAGGCAAGGACAATTGATACATACAATCCCTACATTTAATGTGTCGCAAATAATCTGTTTGGTTTTTTTTTTCTTTTATTTGTCAGGTCTCGTATTATTATTTTTTTTTCTTCTCGTTTTTAAACAATTGGTAACATAAAATACATTTACAAAAGCTTTAAAATTCTATGAATAAAATTCAAAATCAAAATATAAACATTGTGCAGTTAAACTGTCGAAGTATCAAAAATAAATGGTCAGAAATAACTAATTTTCTAAACGTAAATGGGATTCACGTGGGAGTTTTTCAGGAGACGTGGCTTAGACCGGAACTGACCTTCTCGACGGCCAACTATCAACTCTATAGGCAGGACCGGAGCGATGGCTACGGAGGGGTGGCGTTCCTCCTCCATAAGGGGTTAATTTTTGAAAAAATAGACATTCAACCCATTAACAATATAGAAGTCATCGGAATTCAAATTGTAAACTCCCGACCTAAAATATCAATATTTAATGTTTATATAGCTCCTAATAATTACCTCAATAAAAATCAAATTAAGAAATTATTTTTTGAAGTAGAAAGTAAAAACTTTTCTATACTTTGTGGAGATTTAAATGGGAACAGCCCGGTGTGGGGCAGTAGTAGTGAGTCAAGACAAGGACGACTGATTAGTGAAGAACTGGACGACTCTCGGCTGATCTTACTGAACGACGGATCTGAAACCCGACTAACTCAGCCGAGCCAAGCTCGGTCCTGTGTGGACTTAACCCTAGCCACCCCAGACCTGGTTCACAGCCTCATTTGGCAGGTGTTGGACGACTCGATGGGTAGCGACCACCTTCCCATCCTCACCCAAGCACAGCTGGACACTCCACTCACCCCGAACAGACCGTACACTGACCGGAGGAACTTCAGACAGGCAGACTACACCACGTATCAGACGGAAGTCGAAAAGGAGTTAGCGACCACCAGCATAACTAACATCAACCACCTGATAGCCATCATGAACAGGGCTGGAGACAAAGCTATTCCACGACATAAGACCGGACCAAATCGCAAAGTCAAGGCAAAATGCTGGTGGAATGATGATATAAAAAAAGCACATGAAGGAAAAATAGATTCAATCAAAAACTTCAAGAAGAATATGACACTTCAGACTTATAAAGAAATGAGACAAAAAATTAACTTAACAAAAAAATTGATAAGAGAAGAAAAAAAAAAATGTTGGATAGAATTTACGGAAAACGTCACTCCTAATATGCTAAATGTTATGTGGAAAAACATAAGAGCGATCCGAGGCAAATTTCAACAAGAAAAAAACAAGATAATAGAAAATAAAAATGCAGCTACTGACTTTCTAGCTTCAATCAGAAAGGAGGAGAAACTGGGTACATATGTGATCCCACTGAGGAGAAGGCACTGTGACGACAGTGAAGTCCCGTTCATGACTCAACCATTCCAGATGTCGGAGCTAGAAGCAGTCCTCTACAGAAAGAAAGGTAGCGCACCTGGCAGGGATGAAGTCAACTATGAAATGGTGAAGTATCTCCCCACCGAAGCAAAGGAAACATTACTAGAAATGTACAATGGTATGTTCTCTAGATGCGAACTACCGGAGGAGTGGCGGAACATTAACATCATTCCCATTCCAAAACCACATAAAAACCTGGAGCTAGTAAGTTCATATCGTGGAATAGCCCTGATCCCATGTCTGGCTAAGATCATAAATGGTATGATAAAAAACCGATTGGAATGGTTTGTAGAGAAACATCGACTGTTGAGCCCCTACTCCCTGGGATTTAGAAAGTGCAGGTCAACTGCGGATGCCCTCATGTTGCTAGTCAGTGCCGTAGAAGAAGCATTCAGAAAGAAGCAGATACTCCTTGCACTATTCATCGATATCAATAAGGCTTATGATAATGTCCAAACCCAAAGCCTGATGGACAGACTAATAGAAAGCAGAGTGCCGGACAAGATAATTAGATGGATCTACGAATGCATCCGAAAGAAGAGATTCTTCATCAAGACGGCCGAGGGGGAGGTGGTGGGGGAGAGCGAGCGGGGGCTCCTGCAGGGGGACGTCTGGTCTCCTCTCCTCTTCAACATCTACACCAACCAGCTCCATCACGACCTGCCTCAGCAACTCACCCTCATCCAGTATGCCGACGACATCGTCATATTCACCACCCAACGGACAATAGACACAGCCACTCACATCATACTCGAGGGATACAACCACATTACAAGGGTACTAGACAAACTCAAATTAACAATAAACCCGGACAAATGTGCACTGGTTCCTTTCACGAAGAAAAGAATAAAATTTGAAATTATCAAGTTGGAAGTAAACAACAAATCCATTAATGCTGAAAAACAAAAAAAATTTTTAGGTCTAACATTAGATAATAAACTAAATTTTAAAACTCATTTAGATGAAATAATTACAAAATCTAAAAAAAGTATAAATGTTCTAAAAGCCCTGGCAGGTATCAGCTGGGGTGCTCACCCTACTAACATGCTCATCCTGTATAAAGCAATAGTGAGGCCTCTCTCTGATTACGGATGTGAAATCTACCATAGCTCGAAGTCCCCTCTCATCCACAAACTTCAAACCATTCAGAACCAAGCTTTAAGAATATGTCTAGGATCCTTTCGAACCACGCCCGTCCATGTCCTTCTCTCGGAAGCCGGGGAAATACCGCTCAATCTTCGAAGGGAATGGCTCATCCAAAAAAAACTCATCAAAATATACTCAGACCAGTGCCACCCATTGCACACACTGATAAACAATCAAAACCCCCAACTCAATACTTACCTTACAACACAGAACCTCCAACTACAAGACATTAAACAACTCATCAAACCAAACAACGGCCCTTACAAATTTGATACATTTCGACCAATAACCCAATTCACAGTAGAAACACACACCAACATTCCTAACTTAAATGTAAGCAAAAAAACACTAAACCCAGTAGTTCTGAAACATATGACGCTGGATCACCTGGACACATTATATAGAGACACCTACAGAATTTTTACTGACGCCTCTAAGTCTCAAGACAACGTAGGGATAGGAATTTATGATCCACAAACACACCATTCAATAAACCACAAACTTCACAAATTATTATCCATAAATAATGCAGAACTTGAAGCGATAAAAACAGCTATAGGTTATACTGAAAGTCATTTTAATAACTATCGCATTGTAATCCTAACCGATTCAAAAGTCTCCATCCAACAGTTAAAATATATGTACAGATGCAGTACAAATAACGTTATTCTGAATGACATAATAAAACTCCTTGATAAGACTGAGAATGACTACGTCATACAATGGGTACCGGGACACGTGAATCTGTATGGGAATGAGAGGGCTGACTCGTTGGCCAAACAGACAGAAGAGTTGAGAGAAGTGAGAAGTGAACAGTACGTACCTGTGTACGACCTATTCCAGGAGGTCAGACGGGAGATAGGAGAGAGATGGAGGAAGAGCTTCGAGGAAACATGTCACACCAAGGGACAGTTTTACTACAGGATCCAGAAGAGTCCCAGGCAGGTCCCCTGGTTCACCAGGACAGACAGACAACTTAGCAGGACACAGATCGTTATCCTGACCAGGATAAGAACCGGCCACGGCAGGGTTAACAAGTACCTTTATTTAATGAGACTCGCTGATACTCCGAACTGCGATATATGCGGTGATATGGAAGACATGTTACACATCTTTGTGTCATGTATAAAATATGACGATTCAAGACAGGGATGTGTAATGTTGCAGAATGTCGAAAATTTTCTCACTCAGTTAGTAACTTCCCAAGACAAATTCATTCCTACTATATTCCAATTTATAAAACGAAATAAAATAGAAATTTAGTAAAGATAGGAGGGGGACGATGGGGGGGTGGGGGCTGGTGTGGGGCTGATGGCTTGCGTCGTTGGGGGCCTTCTGTTTCCGCCCCGGGTCTCTGGCCCTCCTGGGTTTCCCCAAAAAACTCAAACATCATTGAAACATTGTGTCAGGCTATATAGGGCAATTACGCCTTGGAGCCATTAAAAAAAAAAAAAAAAAAAAAAAAAATAAATAAATAAAATAAACTTATTTTTTAATATATTGTCTATTCCACAAAAAAAAAAAAAAAAATACATACAGAATAAACTAATGGTTTCGGTATTAACCATCGTTGGTCCTACTTCAAATTTGACAAAAATTATAAGTAGAAAATTTTATAAGGAACATTTTTTTTAGCCGACGCTTTTCCCATAGAACCAATCGTTTTCGGATAAATTAAGCAAACGCATGAAAAAATGACATTCATAGACATTCAACAAACAGACGGTTAACCGCCCACTCATCTGTCTGACTTTTTGTTATAATACTTTATTGAGAAGACATATGTACCATGTTTCAGAGTTCTGTCACTGTTAGAAGTGACTGGAAAAGCGATCGGCAGATTTGTGGTCACCGGATTTGTGTAAGGTATATAAAAAAACCTTTGAACAATAAGGGCTATAGATAGTGATAAGCAAAATCTGTCTTGGTCTTACAATCTTGGTCTTACTCATTTTGGAAGACCCAGTGTGCAAGACCAAGACCAAGGCCAAGACTGCTATGGACTTGGTCTTGCGTTTGCTCATCACTAGCTATCGAGATACTCGTATAGTGCAGTTTATATGTTGATGATCTTGTTCCATCATCTTACTACTGCCCCCCCCCCCCCTCCCCCTTACTGATTTGGCTGAAAATCAATAGGAGTCGTCCTTATGGCTTTTTGAATTCACATTTAACATTTAATGTCGATATATTTTACTTCCCCAGCTATACGAAGAATTTAATGTTTCATGACATCCCGATTTCAAAAAATGAAAAAAACAAAATTCTGTGGGTTTGTGTGTCTGTCAACACTGTTACTGTGGTCGGAAAACATGAAATTTTGTTGGAAATTCATCAAATTACTGTCTGATTACATAACTTCCCCTATACATCGTATATATAGAAAAGTTAAATGTATTTAATTAAATTAGGAGCACTGATCAATCATTTCGAAGTACACAGATAGTCCTATGAAAAAATTCTATGCAGCCTTGACCCGCACATTTTTTTTTTTTTTAAGGATTAATCTTCCTAATGTGCAATTAATTTCAGGTGCACCTGCATATTAATTTATTAAATAATAACAAAAATAAGAGAAAAGACGTGTAGGAGGAGAGATGATCAAAGGCTAGAGTATTTATTAATGAAATATATCTGATGTTTTTAATTATGAACCTAGGTCAGGAGGCGTGTTTAGTCCTGCATCCAGTATCTCGTCTCCTTGATCAGGCCCATATATCATTTAGTTCTATTAATAAATTAAATCATTTAACACTTTAATTTTGAATTTTTAACCCCTGACGCAAAAGAAGGGATGTTATAAGTTTGAAGTTGTAGCTCCAAGACGGCTGAACCGATTTCAAGGCGTTTCTTTTGTTTCAAAGCTGGTATTTGCAAGATAGTTCTTAGCCATGTCTGGTGGAATTCGGGTATGCTGTTTCCAAAATCGTAGGTTCGAGGCCCTTAGTTTATTTTATCTCCCAATAATAAACTTGAGCACGCCGTCCTTCGGATGGGACCTTTAGCGATGGTCCCGAGCCTGTATGATGTCAGGTACTCGTTAAAGACCTCTACTCTAGGTGAATAAAAATTTAGGGTAAGCAAAATATAGGACTCCCACAGTAGAGTCACTCATTCAAATTGGTACATCATAAATAAACTCATATTATTGAGCGGAGCTCATTCTGGAGTGAAACGGAAGCTAGCTCAATCTTTAGACGACTCGTGTGTTTCGTTTGTGCCCCTCCTGCATTAAAACTGTTTATCTGATCCTGATCAATTTTTGCATATTGATGGATGTCAGTCACGTGAAGGTTGTTAAAAAATAATTTCGAAAATCGGACGTACCACGGAGGAATAATCACCGAAAATATGTTCATCCATAGACTTCAATGCGAAACGTTCAAATTCTTCTCAATCGACAATGGCATGAAGCGCGCGCATGAAATTGAGGTCATAGGTCGAGGTCAAGAGTAAGATTTGTTTAAAAAAATAATATATAATATAATAATAAAAAAATAATCAATGAGGAAATAATTATATAAAATCGAAGTACCATCGAGGAATAATCACTGAAAAAAACAATGAAACTGAGACCATTGTTGGAAGATATTGTTGCGGTGCTGCGCGTGAATTAAAAGTTCTCGGCGAAGCCCTTGATAAATTTTTCGGGAGAAAAAATTATTTTGGACCATATTTTTTCGTAAATAAAGTATATTCCTTGACGATAACCACGTTTTGTCGCATGGAGGGAGCTCGCGGCGTAAGCTAAGCGAGTGACCGCTAATGAATTTAAAGTTCAAGGTATAGGCAATTTGAGTCACGGCTCCGCTCAATATTTGCAATTAGCAGAATGCATTGCATACCTAGTATTATATATTCATATAAGTTCATATTATATATATCGATGCCTTCCAGGCAAAAGGCCCTATCCCTCAATTTTTGAGATTTTCATTTTTTGGCCTTATCCCACACTATTGACTATCCCGCACATTTCTGTTAACTCCATTTTGTAATAACTTTTAACAAAATTTATAAAAATGGGAAATTAGAAATTGGAGGGCCTTTGGCATTGCAAAATGTGGTCCAGGGAAAAGGCCCTAACCCTCAATTTGAAGGCCCTAACCCACATACTCTCACAAAACTTTAAATTATTTGAGAGATCAAAAGAAATATCCCCCAGTCCAAATGCCCTAAATAAAAAATTGTATTTTACAAATGATAGAAGTGGGTTAGGGCTTTCGTTCTGAACATTCGGAACTTTTAAAAACTGCCAAAAGCCCTAACCAATAGGGTTTGGCAGTTTGCATTATGAGACAGGCCCCGTTGCTACAAGGTGACAAAGGCCCTAATCAACAAAGTGGTTCACTTTACTGTTAATTCTTGTAAAGAGATACAAGTATTGATGAAAAATAATTGTTCTATTTAACAGAAAAGATTCTTAAAAATTACAATTAAACTAATATGGAAAGCCAAGTCAATTGGTTTGTTTAATAATGAAACAGTTTTTTCTTTCTCCTGTAAAGTTAACCTTATGTGGCTTAGGGCCTTTTGCCTGGAACGCTATACTATCAAAGAATCAAAAGATGAGTAAGAGAAAGTGTGTTTTTGGCTTTATAACACCGCCGTTGATACGATCCTCATCAAAAATATACCATTGTAAAAGAGAAGGTTTATTTTTCAGAATAATAGGGTCCAGTTAAATATAAACACTAACCTAGTTGAACCTGTTATAAAAGATTTATTATTGTAAAATATTAATGTTGGTCGTATTCAAAACTGAGTGTAATATGGGACGAGGGTCTATATAAGATCTTTTACGAGTTGTTGGTAGGTATTTTAAAGTGGATTTGTGATCAAACAGTGATATAGTTAGTCTTCATCTACTATTTATATCCACCCATACTGCACTATTCCACAAATATTGTGTTATCAGAAGTGTATGTTATTTTCTACCTATATTTGTCTCTGGCTCAGTCTGGTTACTAAGAGACAGATTATCTTTTAGTGATCTTACTTCATACCAAAGGAAGAAATATCTATTATAAGAAAAAAAAAATGTTGGTGAATCAACGGCAATGTTCCTCCCCAACATGAATTAATCAATTAAGTTTTCGCTTTCTGGCTAAAAATCAATAGTTGACTTCCATAGTGGCTTCTGGAATCTCATATTAAATTTCGTCGATAAATTCATTATTTTGGCAGTTATTAGGGTGATACTTAACATTTTCTGGACAGATATTGTAAAACTCTTAATAGAAAATAAAGAAATACGGGCGTTCCACCAGAAAGTCACTAGATCCCGTTCCTCTGATCTTTATCTCCCTTCCCACAGGATAACAATCTACGACAACTCCTTCCTTATCCAGGCTAACTCCCTCTGGAACTCTCTCTCTCTCCGCCATGCTCCTACTCTTCTTTCATTTAAGTCCCTACTTTTCCATTATTTTCTAACTCAGCAAATCTCTGATCCCTTGGCCGAAAATCAATAGGAGTTGTCCTCATGGGAATCTGCATGCACATATAACTCCCAATAAAATGAATGTATCGACACGCAATTTCATATGTATATCCAGAACCCCATATGGACGACCCCTAGATTTTCAACCAAATGAATCAAAGCAAAGGGGGGGTTAGGGATAATGCTTAATATAAAAACTGAAATAACTGCCAATAGAATGAATGTATCGAAATTTTAAGTGTGACCAAAACCCCAAAGGGACAACACAAATAGTTTTTCAGCCAAATCGGTCAAAGAGGAGGTATGTATCGACAAAAAATTTCATATGTGAATTCAAAACCACATAAGAACGACAATTATCAATTTTCATCGGAATTGGCAGATGGGAAGAATGGGGCTCAAAAAATTCAATAACTGCCGATGTAATGACCATTTTGATGATTTTTAACCAAATTAACCAAAGGGAAGGGGGATTAGTGGCCAGCCTTAACCCAAAAATTCGACGTAATGAATGTATCTACACGAAATTTTATATGTGAATCCAGAATCCTCTAATGAAGACACATTGATTTTTAGCCAAAGCAAGTAAACGGAAAGAGGGATTAGGGGGGAGGCTTAACTCAAAAACTCTATTAACTGCAGTTTTAATGAATGTAACGACATGAATTGATTTTCAGTGAAATAAGACGAGGGAGAGGGGACTCAAAAACCCTCTTAACTTCTTGAGGAATCAGAAGCCCTGACTAAGAAAGGGAGAGCGAAGGCATAGTTCGCACTGGGGAAGTACATTGCCAGTTATTCACCGACGACTTTTTTTTGGGGGGATCTTTAGCCGAAAACATTCAATTAGACATTTAGAGAAATATAAATAAATATATTGACAATATGTATGTGTCCAATATGAGTGTTTACGAAGAGGGTGCCACGTGGGGGAGCCACGTGCTCCCTGCCTCTGGAGGTGGTAGCAGGACGGCCGACTCTGACGTCAATGAGCTGAAGAACGGGGTCGACCCAGAGATGGAGGGACCACCGCCAGGAGCAGCACTCGTCGATCTCCTCTACTTGCTAAATATAACATGTACAGTGACTCAACCTGGTATATTTAGTGCGAGTCCCAGCCCAGCCACTAACATGACATATATACATACTACTAGGCCCCGGATAATATTTTGACAAAATTTAACTTTTTAGCCCCTCATTCATTTCAAATTCTTTTAAATAATCGAACAAAATTGCTCGCAGGAGATTATTCGCTCAAATAAATGCATCTACAAAATTTTATAGCAATATTTTAGGGGACGAGCGAGCCAAGTGAGTTCTTTTCTCATTCGACATGTCTCTAAACTTGTGTCATTCTTTAACTCAAGATAGGTTTTCATTTCAGATATTTCAGGTATCAAATCCGTTAAGATTGGCAAAAAGAATGTCTGAGTCAAAAAAAAAAAAAAAAAAAAAATAGGACTCTTAGAGTAGAGTTCGGCTCATGTCCACCAGATCGACGAAAATGTGCTCTGGTAGTGGCTGATATGCCCTCATAGTCAAGGGTCAAATTAAAAATACTATGAGTTTATTTATTTTGCAGTTCTTTCTTTGATAGTTATCGCTTAAATACGATTGTGAGTGTAGTTAAAAAAAACTAGTAACTACGAAAGAACAATCAGCTTTTAGATAAAAATATTTTGAAGCAATGTTAAATTTATCTATTTTGTCTTCGATAAAAATATAATTAAATTTAAAAGAAATATTCGGTTATGCGTTTTCTTCAAAACGCATATATCTCCTTCGGAGGGTGAGAGTTTATATAGCAATATTACAATGGCAAAATGCCTACATAGCTAGTATGCCATAAGCTACGGCTGGCACCTCAGCTAGTATGTCATAAGCAACGGCTGGCACCTTAGCTACCATGTTCTGGGCAACGGTTGGCGTCTGAGCTAGTTCATGCCAGGCAACGGTCGACATCTCAGCTAGAATGTGCAACGATCAGCACCTCAGCTAGTATGTCATAAGCAACAGCCGGCATCTGAGCTAGTACGTCATAAGCAACGGCCGACACCTCTGCTAGTATGTCATAAGCAACGGCCGGCATCTCAGCTAGTATGTTCTGGGCAACGGTTGGCGTCTGAGCTAGTTCATGCCAGGCAACGTTCGTAGTCTCCCCCCTCCAACGTGTTTCTGACTATGCTCTAGACCATGATACAAATGCTAATTCAGGTAAGAGCAGCGTGGCAAATCTGCTCTCCCGATAAAATCCAAGGCCACCTAAAAAAACACAGAGGTCTGAAAAAGAACTAGTGTTTATCTAAAACTTACGGTATTTTCCCTCCACCCAAAATATTCCAAAAGGATCTAAAAATATTGCCACTAAATAAAATTAATGGAAGTGAGGCTTTTAAAAACTTGAGCAGATTTGAATTTTTAATTGAAAAAATAAAAAAAAAAAAATATGAAGTTTACATTTTGAAGAGAATTGCGTGCGCATTCCAAGTGAATGAGTGAGAAGATTGGAATTCACCGAATTAATTCCTAGGAAAAAATAGATGGTGTTTACGATTTAATGTTTACTACAGATTTGGATGAGGAGAATGCTCCGGTGAGGATATCATTTCATTAGAACTATGTCTTTCTTCTGATTCCATGGATGACAGACCCGACGACTGCCCAGAGCTAGCAACAAACTCTTAGGTAGATCGCCGGTTATGTACTTCCCCAGTATGTACTAATAAATTAAGTTTTCGTTCTCCCTCTAACACCATTTGATGACACACTTCTTGAATCCTCATTCTAAATGTCGATACATCAGTTGTTATTAGAGCTTTTGTGATAAAACTCACCCCTAACATCGTTCTTTCCTTTGGCTGATGAGTTGGCGTCAGCTGTTTTCTTTGTTTCATTCTACTTACAGTGAAACCTGTTTTAGGCGGGCATTACACTATAAAAGTTCTTTCACAAAAATCTTTTATAAAAGTTGGATCGAATTTTTTTTTAAATTTTTTTTATAAAGTATCTTTTATGACTACAAAATTTAATATTACACTATGTAAAGTATTTTATAAATCTTAGTTTTTTGTTTCAAGACCGTACTAGTAAGTTGTGTGCAAGTGACTTGTGTCGCAAAAATGGATGACGTATTAATACCAATTGCCGCAGGTTTTGTGACTGCTGCAATAGCAATAGCTGTGGCGGAAAAAAATAAACATAAGAATGCAAAGAAACGTTTGTGGGTATGACCTTGGGTTGCGCGGCGCGAGTTTATGAGCATCCATCGGAATTTACTGAAAGAATTGTCCATGGAAGATACAAAAAGTTACTTGATCTATTTGAGGATGAATAAAAAAACCTTCGATTACTTGCTTCTGAAGGTGGCACCAATAATATCTCGGGAAATGACACATTTGCGTAACCCAATACCCCCTGAGGAACGACTTATGGTTACTCTGCGATTTCTTGCCTCAGGCGAGAGCTACTCAAGCCTTCAATACAGTAGTCGCATACCTCGGGAGGGAGATATGCGCACGCGCGGCACGCGTACAACGTGAAGAAAGGAAACAGCAGGAGTTGGAGAGACAACATTTATCAAATATTGGATGAGAATGCAAACTATGATAAAAGAACTTTTATAAAACTTGAGCTATCATACTATCACATTTATCGTAAAAGTTATTTTATAAAAGATCTTTGTCAAAGAACTTTTGTAGTGTAATACCCGCCTAACTGAGATCTCAAGGAACCTATGATTTTTTTATCTCTTATAGAGGCTTTTAATTTTCCCAGTTTTCCAAATAGGCAGATTTGAAATGACAGTTGTTTTATTTATAGAGGGTCCCGCTAAGAGAGGTCCAAATGGATCATTTCTCATTTAAAGAGGTGAAAATGTTAATGAAAAATGCATATTTTATGTTGTCATCATGTCCAATTTTTATTTTTCAAAACAATACTACAAAACTTATGACTTATGACTATCAGTGGTTGTTAATGAATTACACTTTCGTTTCGACATTTTGTGCACTTCTATTCACTTGTTGATCGTACAAAACCTTAGATAGTATTGCAAAATCAAGCACGTGTGGAAGAAATTAGAATGTTTGTAAACAAACGTGTCGTAACCTGATGAAGTGTCTTACTTATACAGGTTATTGAGCTAAAAAGTCTCAAATATAGAGGTAAATATCGAAAAAATCTAAGAAATCAAATCTCAATTAAAAAGGTTTGAAAATTCCCAGTGACAGAGGTATTTCAATACAAAAGTGTGGGGAGCTCATTGTAATTATCAATAACAGAGGTTTCTCACATATCCAGGGCCCACTTAACCAGGTTTCACTGTACTAGGTAATTCTGATTTTTTGACAAAGTCACTTTCTTATATCCAGTAATGCCACTATGAAATAAATTTAATATAAGTGGTTGGAATAAAAATATATACCTCATCACAAATATTTATATTTTTTAATAAAAAACTATAATAAAAAAAATATTTTATAATTCGTCCTACGGAAATATATTTAAAATTCTTTGGGGCGCCATGACTTTGGTCGTATTGGTCCTATCTTAAATGTAAGGACACATTAGCGATTGGAAATTTAATAAGGAATTTTTGGTAAGAACATATTTTCGATAGGATTAACAAATTTCGGTTAAATCTAGCAAACTCCTAAAAAAACGAGTTTCAAAACGACATTTTAAGGCGGGTTTCTGGCATGTATCTCGCAAACCGCTGAAAAAATCGCATTTCATATAAAATGTGCCCTTTTTTGTTCTCTCAACTTTTATTTCAAACAATTTTTGATAAGGTCATAAATATAAGCGTTTTCTTGTAAAATACACTTAAGCCCCGAAGTAAAAATGGTCTTAATTTTCGTATGATTCGGCAAAAATCTAATCGGATTGAAGTTATCATATGTGACTTCATCATTCCGAATATCAAGTTCATAGATACAATCAACACACACACACACATATGCTCAAAGAGACGTCATTGCGAAAATGGTCAAAACGTATTCAGGGGACCTTAAAACTTGGGAAATCCGTTGAAAACTAGGCTTACGAAAGTTTTCATACTTATAAAATAAATTGTCTAATATTAAAGTGACCAACTGTACTCCTTCAGGGAGTTTTGTACTCATTTTTCGTGAACCGTACTCCAAAAATACTCCTTTGCAGTCTTTTGTACTCCTTTGAGCTCTATTAATAAATATAAAAGGTAGGTAGAAATATTTTCCCATTTTAAACAAGAGTATATTCCCCACAAAAATTTGAAATTATTAATTGAATTTGTTAATGCTGCTGTGGAGAGAGTATTTTCCCTTGCAAATGATTACTGGAGTGAAATCACAATTATCTGCAGAAACTCTAGCTGCAGTTTTAATGGTAAAGTTCAACATGTGGGACGCAAGTTGTTCTGACATAAGTGCACTCTTAGAAGAAAACTCAGAACTATCGAAAAAAATTCATTTAAAAGGAAAATAGGATTTCATATTTATAGATATATAAAATAATTAAATAGGTCTAATAACCATATCCATCCGTAGACTCCTTTTGTTCAAAAAAATAGTTGGTCATCTTACTAATATTCACTTTTTATGATTCCTCTTTTCTACAGACGAACGAAAACATAAGGATTTCGATTATTGACCTGCATGGTCGTAGAAGATGTGATGGCAGGATGAAAACATAAATTAGACTGACTTTTGTGTGTACGAAGTATGATTAGAACCATCTGTCAGCCAGATGCCAGTTCAGCCAAATGACAGCTCAGCCAAATCATGGCTGCCAAATCAAATTAAGTTGTCAGGTGAGGGCAAGTCAGGCCACACACCTCCCCTCCTAACGTGTCTCCCATCCCCTTCCTTTTCCTTAGGAGGCATGTGGAGAAAGTGGGATGGCTATGCAACATTAAACGCCTAAAATTCCTAGTGCAGTCTACGCCTAAACGTTGGAGATGCACATGACACTTTCTAAAATAATGTTTTTAATGTATCGATATAAAAAAAGTTCGATAATATCTAATATCACAAGCCAAACAATTGTTATAACCTCCGTTTAGTGTTAGTTATTATTACTCATGCCCGGGCTTTAACTTCGAGGCTATATTGCCTACTACTAGAGCACTCTTTCGTCACTCTAGTGGACATGAGCCCGACTCTAATGTGGGAGTCCTAAATGTTACCTAGACAGTTATATTCCCCTTTAACCTGACACTACCTTAGCCTCGCTTAACGTCTCATCCGAGGGACAACGTGCTCAAGGTTTTCACCTCCCAGATAAAAAACCTAGGTTACCCTTACTATATAGTTTGATTAATGGCTGAAGAGATGTGATGAACAATTCTGGTTTAGTTCAGATTGAACGTTCTAATAATGAATTGTAAAGATATTTAAAATGATGTACTATTCAATATTCTACTAAAAAAATAAGACCCCCTCCATACAGCGGGCTCCTTATTCCTGGGAAACTTGGAACTGAGAGTCAAATAATAATATGTGATCAATTGCAAAAATTTCAAAAAATTTACTGAATATAAACGAAAATGTGATGCTTTCTTGTCAACAGGTTTTTAATCACACACATACGTAAGAAGGAATTCCGTTGAAAAGTCGATTTCGGATTTTTGCACAATAACAATACTTCCTTATACTATAGTTACTTTTAATTTAGAAATTAAAAAAAAAAAAAAAAAGAACAAAAAATATTTGTTACTTAGAAATGTACCTATAAACACACTGTCTTTAGCATATTAAGTATGCTTTAAATGAATTGTCCAATTTCAAAAACATTTCAACTGAAACTTTGGTAAACATTCTTTGATAATAAAAGTAAGTAATATTCCTGTTACATTGAACATTAATGTAGCGATAATTTCAAACTCCTAAAACTAAAAATTTCAAATCATCCTTAAAAGGCCAGAAATTTCAAAAGTGTCCCCGGACGCCAAAAAGAGGGCAGTGTCCGGGGAAAACAGGACGGATGGGAGGTCTAGGTTTGATTCGACTCGACTAAAAGTTGCCAAGTCTTCCCTGTTTTCTCCAGAATTTGTTTTCTATTTTTCAGTGACCGTATAACGAATTTTTCGTCACGGCTTAGAGAACACTCTCGAACACCCCTGAAATGTTTTTATATTCAAATGAACACAATTTAAAATTGTTCTTATTATATTGCACGGTCGCATTGGATAATTTCAGATGGGAACAAATTTTTCTCTAGCTGAAACTCTGCCGAAATAGGGCATCAATTTGATTTTTCATACGAGGCAATTCTTTTGATTTATGACCCATAATGTTTGACTTTGAAGCATTAACTGAATGATTATAAAAATTGTCCGAATACATTTTTTGCACTCACTGTGGTGTTGATATAGTGGGAATAATAAATAATTCAATTTAAAAGATGATAAATAAAGCACTTTTTTATTGTATAATTCATTGTTTATAATACTTATATTGTCGAATTTCACAAACATATACATAAATGTGTATATATTTGTGGAATTAGACAATATAAGTGTTTAGTGCTTTATTTATCATATTTTTAATATTATTACGATTGATGTTACTGCAAGGTGAGGAACGAGGCTGATGCTTGTTTTCAATTGATATCCTATCATTGGATTAAAGGTCACATATTCATTGTCAAACAGACACGTGTGTACTTTCTTCCAGACGGAATATATATTTTTTATGATTACTTTTTTCATGAGTTCAGTTTAACAAATTCTTACCTCCTTAAACCTTTAGTATAAGAAAGTATTGTGCGAAAATCCGAGAGTTTTCAACTGAGTTTCACGTTTCAATATACACTGAACACGTTTTGACCATTTTCGCAATCATATCTGAGTGTGCGTGTGTGTTGTGTGATTGGAAGTTTGTGAGCGCTCTAACTCAGAAACCATGGTGGCTAATAACACAAGAAATTTGGCCGACAACCGAGACCAACTATCAGAAATCTCTTCATATAAAAGTTGTGAAGAAAACTAAATTTCATAAAATTTTATATGAAACACCTTTTTTGAAAGCTCGCTCCGTTTGCGAAATAGATGCCGAAAACTGTCCTAAAATGTAGTATTGAACAATTTTTTTCATTTTTCAACACATTTGCCTGATTTATGCGAAAAGGGTTGGTTATTAAAAAGTAAAGAAATAAAGATCAAAATAAAATATATGTGATGTTGCCATATAACTTACAGTTAGTTATTGTGGCTCATGCCCGGGCTTTAACTACTAGGTCATATCGCCTACTACCAGGGCGCACTTTCGTCACTCTGGTGAACATGAGCCCGACTCTACCATGAAAGTCCTACATGTTGCCTTACCGAAATTTTTATTCATCTATGGTAGGGGTCTTAAACGAGTAACAGACATCGTACAATCTCAGGGCCAGGGGCCATCGCTTAAAATCCCATCCGAAGGACGGCGTGCTCAAGGTTTTTTGACCTCCAAGATAAGGAGGGCCTCGGCTGGGTTTCGAACACGCGATCTTGAGATCAGTAGGCAAGCACGCTACCTCTGCCTTATAAGTTACTTACATATTAAGGTTTTATTTATTCGGTTTTTATGTAAATATAAAAAAATCTAGATTTTTATTTATACATAGAAACTTTGGCGTGTGGTGAATTTCTCCTCTGGTCTATCTCTTATAAACAATAATCTCATAATAACTTCCGTTCTATTTTGCTGTCTTTATACGAATTTAATGAACTAATGAGTGAATGAAAACTGCTAACTAAATAAGAGTGATAAAAAAGTGCAAAATAAAAATAAAAATCACAATAACGATCAAAACTGAGAAAACATGCAAAAAATGTTTCTGAACAATATTTATAGAAGTATATAAACTAGATTTTTCTAGACAACTCAGATATTTTTAACTTTTACTAAAATTAACTATTTTATTTTGGAATTATTCAATCATTTGATTATATCCCCGAAAACATTAACTAAATGTTTTATCAAAGTAATATTTATTATTTCTTTTATTATTATATTTTAAAATGAAAATGCAGAATATTGTAAATATTAACTGAATAATTTTCATTTTTTTTGGAACTAAATGATGAAAAGAAGGAAGAAACAGACTACTGTTTAGTGCTGCTACCTATGAATAGATTGAAGAACTTCTACATGTTTTACCTTGGGATCCCTAAAAAGTTTCACTTTACAGAAATATGTAATTTCTATTCTATACAAAGTACGTAGATGTTACTCCATTTTTTTGCTATAATACTTACAACGTTATTATTTCATACTAGCCGACATCTAAATAAATCTACAAAAGTGTAGTAAATTTGACAATCGTCAGACACAGAATTTCAGAAATATTACAAACAAATTTATCATAAATTAATTAAATACAAAAAGTGTATCTATTAACGTTTGTTTGTTAGTATTATTATTTTTGTACTAATTTATTTTCTAATATTTACTTATTCATTTCTTATTTATTTCATTTTATTTTTTACTAGTATTGTCCGATCCTAAGAGTTAATAATATCTGTTTCTAATTATTATTATGTAATCATCAAGCTATCTTAATGTATACATTTTTATGACGTATCCAATTACCATGTTATGAATTTGAACAGCATTAGTACATATTGGTACGGAGATATCACATTTGAATTACTGTCTCCAGTCAACTGTCTGATTAAGAGACACTGCTCGTGTAATCACTTTTGACACTGATACATTCACTCTTCCGTACACAGTGGACAAGCATGACAAATATCACTCTATTGTTTCTCTGAGGCCCATTTTGAGATCCCTCGCCCTTGAAATTCCTTATATTTGTTTTTATTTGAAAAAAAAAAAAAAAAAAAAAAAAAATGTTTTCTCCAATTTACGGCACTCTCCACAGACCAAAATAACTGACCCGAGATTATTGAGTGTCCATATATACATTTATAAAAATAAATATGAGAGGGAACATAAACAAAAAATGAAAATGGCCAAATATTACTAAAAAGCTTCCTTGTACCAAAATACAAAATGGCAGTTTGGCTTAAAGAATCTGCTCTTTTAAAAAATATAACTTAAGTTTTACGATATCTATTACATGAATGTTTTTGTTTTTTTAAGTGAGCCCATTTGTTTTACACTGTTCTCTCTCGATAGCATATCTTCAGAAGTTTAGGGAGGATATTGTAAATTTTGAAGATGGATTTTATGAGTCTGGCGGCATATCCATTGAACATTTTAGGAAAAATTAATAATTTCTTATTTTCTGTAGAAAAAAAAAATATATAAAATAAAACAAAACCAGATTTTCAGAGCTCCAAAAGATTTTTAATAGCAAAATGAAATAAAAGTAAAATAAATTGGGTAAAAATTACTCTGTGCATAATCAATATGTCCACAACCAAAATAATCGAGAAGAAAGATGAGAAGAAAATTCAACGGGATTTCATTGACTCAAATTCTCTATCCTCATCTGCCTCCTCAAAATGTACCTACGATTGATGTCTTCGGGGTTCTGAACTATTTAGAAGATAATAATAATAATAATAAATTTATTTCCGTTAGACCAATACATGGTAATAGGATACGTCAAAAGAATTTATACATTAAGATAGCTTATAAATTAGATTTATAACTACTTGAGTCTAACACATCTATGATTAGTTGTTATAACAAAACTATTAAAAAAAGTAAAATGAAATTAATAAGAACTGAACAAATAAATAAATAAATATTTGAGTACATAAACAAAATTAATACAAGATACTTTTATAGTATAAGTAGACACATTTTTTAATTTAATAAAAATGATAACTATTTAAAAAAAAAACTCTTCGGAAGTGTTTTTATCCCAACGATGTTTCGGAACGTTCTTACGTCCCATCATCAGGTCCCAATGTGAGATATATAGAAAAGAAAGAAAACAATGTAGCTATAACAATATATGAAAAATAATATATATGTATAGATTAATCAATTATAAATGAATGTATAAAAAAGTCTAAATAAATAAAACAATAACGTACATTGGACTGACCTTTAAGGTGCGGAGGAACTCCGAGGATGATAGATAACGTGCTTTATTTGAAAAAAATTATTTCCAATCAAATAAATAACAACATACTTTTGAAAAAATTTCAGAAAACAAATATTTATACAATCGTCGTATGATTGACTGTCTGTACTATTTATAAGATGATTTGCTTAGAAAAAGAAAAAGATAGTAATAAAAATATGTTACAAATATTTTTAGACTATAAGATCGACGTGAACAAATAAGAATGGAGATGTATGAGATCACAAGAGACGACTAGTTACTTATTTTTAGGATATATTATATTCAAATCTGTATGTAGGCAGAGGCCATAAAAGATGTTTTTTTTTTTTAACTTCCTTGTAATAAATCATATTGGATAGGTCGTCTGGTGGTCAGAGCTAGTTTGACTTTACACTTTGTGGCAGCAATAAAATTCCAAAATAACACATTTACAACGTCCAATTCGTTTGGGTCAGAGGAGAACTACTCGGAAGCTATGTTATAAATACAAGAATGATACGTTTGAATTTGAAAATGTGTATTATACTACCAGAAATAAATTTGTCTTTATGACTAGTTTAAGAGAGTCTAAGACTAGAACAAAGTGGAATTGTCTAAGAAGTCTTAAAATTGTTCATGGAACTAAAAAACTTTCTGAAGCTCGTTAAGAATTTCCAGGTTTAGAAGAGAATTTAGATATTAAAAGGATGTAAAGAGCTCAATGCAGTACTTAACGAGAGAGAAATAAAATAAATTTACGACAGTTCACCGCCTTTGTCAATAATTGCAGGATGTGAAGAATGTAAACGCCAAAGGGACTAAGTACCTAAATGAAAACTTTACAATCTAACCTGTAATCGGTCAACAAGTTTTATGTTGTTTTGTGATCCCCTGAATCCTATGATATATACTAATAATATAAGAGAGAAAGTTTCTTTGTGTAATAGAAGTAATTTCGAAAACTATTTGACCGATTTTGATAATTCTTTCATCGTTGGGAAGCTTATTATTTCCTTGTGTACATAGGCTATACATATTTTATTTATACATTATTAAAGCGGAGCTGAGTGATAGTAAAAGTGAAGCAAGTCGGTGGAGAAACGGCCATTCGAGTGCTATTTATCCCAAACGCTGCATAAACCGTTGAGGGAATATCAAAATTATTTATGGAAACTTTATTCCCAATAAAAAGTTGTATAAAAAAGTCCTCTGCAGCAAATACCCCTATATATGTCAATTGACAATTCCACTTTGTTTATGTACAAATCTGTAGTTCGTCTGTCTGTGTGTGTGTGTTTGTAATTTGAAATTTCATATGTAGTGTCCTTACACGCCTGATTGATTCAATGAGGCTAAAATATAATATTAATTTTATTATTAATAATAATAATAATATAAAGAAAACCAAAATAAGGAAATCAAAACAGTTCAACTTTTTAATTAAACAATAAACTTTAAATCATAGAGAGTACAGCCACCAATTCAAATTAACCGGAGGAGATAATTCCTCGACGAATCGTAGTTCACTGCTCAGTTACTTTAAAACATCTGTGACAAATAAGGCGCCGACTTAAATTTTTTTTTGTATATATGTATTAAGCCACAACTATACAATAAAATGATCAATAGCCGGTGGACTGGCATATATACAGAGGAAAAAAATAAAAGGCCTGAGCCAGGAAAAACACCCAGCGGTGAACCCTCACCTTATAGCAGGAGATCTATGTGCCAAAATCTCTTTAATCTTCTTGGGACATTGTGGGATGAATTTGAATTTGAAGTTTTGTGAACTTCAGGATTGGTATGTGAAGTTCATTCCATACATGTTTTGTTGTAGGATCGAGGATATTAGTGTTTGATGGTTGTGTCGATGTGCTTGACTTGCAAAAATATCTCTCTTTTTTTAATGTTCGAAATCTTTGCTATCCCATATACAGCTAATCACAAGTGCAGAGAGTTTGACCACTGAAAATCTTGTCTGTGTCTGAGGGTTCCAAGTCAACCTTCTGTAGAGCCTTAATTCAAAACATTTTACAGAAGAGATATCCGGCAATGGCGTGTCCAAATCGAATAAGTACTGAGACAGTCACCATGGCGGAAACAGACATATCTGCGTGTATGTGGACGCGATGTCTGCCGTTGGAATGAATATATCGTCAGGAAATTTTAATTTTGGAATAAGGCGCCCCGAAGACACCTACTGTTTTTCAGCTTAATTGACCAAGTGAAGTTTGATTTTAAACCCCCAATAACTATCGATGGAATGAACTTTTCGCTATGAAAAGTGAAAAGGGCCATTGGTAGATACAGTTAGTATTCCATGCATTTATTTTAGCAATTTTGCGATAGCTTCATTACACATACACTGATGACAACACACTTATTTCTGAAAACATGAGATAATTATATGTTTCTGTAATAATAATATGTTTTATATTAAGATGATTCTTGTCGAAAGCTACTAAAATTATAATAATTATTTCCATCAAGTATGTATGTCACTGCTTTGGTGTTTCTGTATTTTTTTTTTTTTTTTCTCTACTCCAAATAAAACCATATAACGAATAAACTGATTCAGGAGTTAACCCCTTCAGTAAAAAATACGGCTAAAATCAGGACAGGTTAGTAGGTCTATGTTTAGAAGGGGTATTTCATTTGTGCGGGTCAGCAGACATTCCCTTATAGGCGTTATGCTTTCCAGGCAAAAGGTCAACGTTTAGGGTTAAGTAGGTCCAAGACCGTAAAGACATGTGAGCCTATAACCTATTAACAAGCGAATGACGTCTGTCCCCCCCTGATATATTGAGGTTACAGAAATAACGAACTCTGCACAAAGCTGTTATGTAGACCCAGCGAAAAATCGAAGAAGCAAAAATAATAGTAAAAAAAACATGTTGGCAAAAGAATTACAATAATATTTTGCTAAATAGTAACATTTATATTTTATTGTGTATTTTAATAATGAATTTGTTCTGTTAATTGGGCCTTATGAATGTAAACTCACCCGCTGGGGCGAGTATTTGAAGTTTACCGTCTACATTGCCGGTTTACAGAAACTATAGAATTGAAATCCTTTTTGAATATTCTGAACATGTAAAATATTCTATTCTCTGCGTACGCGTAGAAAACATCAATGCGTATGTAGAAAATTATAGAAAGTGTACATCAGAGTGGGCCGAAAAACTGTTTTGAATTTCAGTAATGGGTAGTGCTCGAAAGCTGCCTTTGGACATGTAGTTGGATAGTGTAAAATAATTTTTTGTAATTTTGATTTTTGAGGATTTTTCCAAGGCCTTAAAATTTCAAGAAAATGTAAAAATTACACTCTTAACGCGACCTTTATTAACCTTTACCAAACCACCTTCTCAAATAAATCAAAACCTATTGTAACACGTGAAAAATGAAACTAAATTCGAACAAATTGTAACATAACTTTCAATAGAGGAGGAAAACAAGCCCCACTGTTTTCATTCCCAATAGGCCCTGAAACTAATTCGCTACTATACCTTGAACTAACTTTGGACAGAAGGTTGATATGGAACCCTCATTTACCTCACACACTTAATAAACGACTCTATTATTATTAAAGAATTTTACACCCTCCGTATGAAACAGACGATTGAAATTGGACATGACTGAAAAACGAAACCAGCTACTCGTGACATCATATACATATGTCTTAAACGTGATATATCTGAATAGGAAGTAAGTTGGGATGAAATATGTGTATAACACACAGACAGACAAACATGCATGAAAGTCTCAAAAAAAACAGTTTTCAAAAACACTCATATTACATCCATTCCTTTACAATTTTATGTATAAAAGATATTTAAAAAAAAAAAGTGACAACTTCAAAATCTTATTGATTTGGCTAATGTAATACTCGTAATTTCTCTTACAGTCTGAGGTAAATTTACAGAAAATGTCAAAATACGAAGTTGGGTTGAAATACTTTCAGTAATTTCCCCAACAGACAAACAGACAGAAATCTAAACACTTGTAACAAAGTGGCCAGTGTGAAACTGAAACAGATTACAAAAAAATGACGTGCGGTGAACCACCAAAAATATAGTTCTTCAGAACCAATTAATCAATGAAGTCTTCACTCTTCCAAAAAACCAGTCGACAGTTTGGACTAAAAATCAATAGTTGACTTACATTGAGGCTCTTACTGAACTTTGTGTTGATACATAGATTAAGGCAGTTATTAGAGTTATTGTGTTAAGCCTCCCCCTTCATATTGGCCGATTTGGCTGAAAAAAAGAGGTTTCTGCATTCACATATAAAATTTCGTGTTGATACATTCATTACGTCGAATTTTTGGATTAAGGCTGGCCACTAATCCCCCTTTGCTTTGGTTCATTTGGTTGAAAATCATCAAAATGGTCATTACAACGGCAGTTATTAACGTTTTTGAGATAAGCCTCTCCTCTAATTCCCCCTCCTTTGACCGATTTGGCTGAAAAACTATTTGTGTTGTCCCTATGGGGTTTTGGTCACACATAAAATATCGATACATTCATTCTATTGGCAGTTATTTCAGTTTTTATATTAAGCCTTATCCCTAACCCCCCCTTTGCTTTGATCCATTTGGTTGAAAATCTAGGGGTCGTCCATATTGGGTTCTGGATATACATATGAAATTTCGTATCGATACATTCATTCCAGTGGGAGTTATATGTAGTGTTCACAGACAGGGATAGGAAAACATGAAATTCTGTAAGCTTAACATCAAATTTCTGACAGATTACATAACTTCCCCTGTACTTTAAAAGTACAAATTTTAATTTTTGGTGATGTAAAAATTTCAATTGAGAAGAAGTGATTAATGAACCTTGCACCGTTATTATTACTCTAATTGGTTGGGGCTCCTTGGTGGCGGACTGAGTAGAGACGGGAGGTACGTCACAGGACCAGCCAGGGACCACTGACCGCCCCATATCTGTCATACGACACGATATTTAACACATACACACCTACCTAGCCATATCTTTAGTTTACACTGCCGTCATGTCAAAAACCTTAGTTCATTTGGAGGATATTTATAAATATTGAGTCAAAACACATCTGCGCTATGTATTTTTAGCGTTTCGTAAGTAAATACAAGGAGGGGAACTAGATTAACGCCTGTTTATATAGAAACTACATCAAAGGAAGCGAGTCATTTAAAAAAATTGGCCACAAGTAGACTAGCAAAATGAGAAAAAAAAAAGTCAGCAAATCACCGGCAAGGTACTTCCCCAAAACCAATTAATGAATTCACTTTTCGATCCCCCTCCAAGAATATGTTTGCGTTAATTACATAGGCCTGAAAAATTCAAGTCGGTCATCAAAAACTTTTTTCAAAATTTCTTCTGTCTACATATTTTTGGGGTGCTGAATCTTAAACAAATCTCAGTTTTTCTTTATCACATCAGATTTTTTTAAATCCTCTCCTGTACTCTAAACCTGTTTTTTGGTTCCGCTAAGTGATTAGGTTCCATAAAATTGAATAAAAATCCTTTAAAAACCAGTACTTTTATTAAATTTTTCTAATTTTTACTTTTACTTATAAATGTTTATTTATTAAATAGCCTTGAAGTCCCTTTTTCTCTTTGTCGTGAAGGACCGAGTGTAGCCTTTTCGCTTGTGTGTAACATTTCGGTTCTCTCGGTGTAGAGTCCAGCAGTAGTCGCCCATCATGTTAACGTTCCAGCGACCCTGGTAACGTTTTTCTATTTTCTTTATGTCTTGATGGAATCTTACTCCCTGCTCTTCACTCACATAACCAAGGTTTTCCGGAAAAAAATTCAAATGTGCGTTCAAAAAATGGAGCTTGAGGCTCATCGAGCATCCCAAGGCTTTGAACTTCTTTAACATAGTTTCCACGATTATTAGGTAGTCAGGGTCCTTTGTGTTACCCCTACTAATTATCAATAGTTGACTTTAGTTACTCCTAAATCCTCAAACTAAATTTTTTTTCAATAAATCCATTACATCGGCAGTCATTAGGGTTTTTGAATTGAGCCCCCTCCCCTGGAACCCCCTTTCTCTTTAGCCGATTTCCCCGAAATTTAACAGGTCCTCATGGGGTTTTTCATTTTAAATATGAAATTTCATGTCAATACTAGTTCATTTCATGTCCTCGTACATTCATTACATTAGGAGTTATTGGGAATTTTGAATTAAGCCCGTTCTGATTCCCCCTTCCGTTCGGACGATATTGCTGTTAATGCTTGTTGTTCTTCTTACAACGGCAATTATTAAACTTTTTGTGAAATCACTATTCATACACATTATTTTAATTGTTATATAAAGTAACAAACGAACACACAATATGTCAACAAGTTTAAAAGATTTACAAAAATACTAACGGATTTCATCAAAAAGTGGACAGAAAATCGTAGTAAATTTCTGACCTTTTTTTTTTTTTTTTTTTTTTTTTTTTTTGATTGCTTTTGTGACTTGCTATTCCAAGTGATGACTAATATATTTATTTATTTTAACTCATTTAGTGATAATGAGTGTACAATATACAATTAATTTGGCTACAATAAACAGAAATAAAAACATTTGAAACTTGAATGAGACGGCTGACCAACATCAGTCCTCTTGGTCGCTGTAGTGCTTCCTCTTCAGTCGACGTTCTGGTCTTGGCGGAGGTAAGTGGAGAGGGATGACTCGTAACAGAGGGTTTTCATGTTTGTATATGGTCTGCAGCAGATTGATGGGATCTCAAGATCAGTATGGATAGTTTTGTTTCGAACAAACCAGGGCGCGCTGATGATTATCTTTAAGGTCCGATTCTGGAATGTCTGAAATAGTTTTATCAGAGAATCAGAGGTAGAGCCCCGGATAACAGCCGTAATGCCACATTGCCCCGATGAGCGTCATATAGAGGAGCCTTTCCGGAGAGTACCTAAGGAGAGGTGTCTTAGCCTCTGCAGCAGCAAGGTGATGTGTTCGTCCCAGGTCAAACTGGAGTCCATGGTGAGTCCTAGATACCAAACGGAAGAAGTCTGAAGATATGTGAATGGCACTAGAGCTGACTTTTGTGGGTTAATAAAGAAGAGAAAAAATGCTGTCCTTTACAATTTATTTTGCGTCAGGCCGCTTCATTTTTAAGGAAAGATTGCGAGGCAAACTTTTTTTGTAGAGTATTCCGAGGTTATTATGACACAGATAACCGAGGGAAGTAGGCCAGTTAAATGATTCTGACAAGCCTCACGGTTTAAATTAATATCTAATACGATGCACTGACTTAAAATATCTTATCTTATTTGCCTACCTAAACATGTGGACAAAACACGGAGACTGTCAATAGATGAAGTGTACGTTGTGAAACAAAGGTTAAAGACCCGCTCCAGGTGTTGGGTTGGAAAGGGTGGAGCCAGGCCAAACTTTGATTGGCAGGTTCACAAGAAACAACAAAACAGAAAAACCAACAACTTTCCTGTATTTGAGAATCAGGTCTCGTTTACAGTCTAAACAGAGCTAATGTTCACTTTGAACCTTGTATACAGTAGTGGGACCAGTTGGTAAACATACAGACAACTACTAACTCATTCCAGAGCAGGAGGCAGGGGTCCTCACCAGACAACTATCTGCAATCAATAACAGCTGACATACTAAGTAAAATTCACGAAACTAGTTGTGGTGTAAAGAGTAATGTATTGTTAGACTATAGACCTCCGTATTACTTATTTGACAAGTAAATCCACTAGATTCGCCTACTAACAAAGAAATAAACAATAACTTCTTAAAATAAACAGTAATTTCTTAAAAAAAAAAAAAAACTAAAATAAATACTAGAATGTTATAATATAACATTGTAGTATTTATTTTAGTTTTTTTTTTTTAATCTTTTATCTTTTTAATCTTGGTAAAGCTGATATTATCAGCTTTACCAAGATGGAACATTTCTACTGAATTCAGCAAACTTATGCTGGATTTTACAAAATAGCCGATATCTCTGTTGATAAGGACTTTTTCAAAATAAATGGTTCATGATTCCAAGACTGATCAGTTCATTTTTACCGCGATTCAGTGCCTCCTGCTCTTCTCTCCCATAATGCTTGTATTTCGTGGTGGCCATTTCACAAACTGTTTGAAAAATGCATAGTTTTTTGAGACGTTTCTCTCACTAATAATAATAATTTAAAAAAAAAAATTTTCGAATCCATTTTTATATTAACTTTTTTCTTATTTTCGACCCACCAAACTACTAATGGACACTTGTAAAAACACCCTGTATAATGAGGTATAAAAACATAAACAATTGTGTTTGAAATACTTCAAGAAATTCTGTGTTCACTTAAAATATTAAATAATTCAATTATTGACTATTAATAAATTCGTTACCCCAACAAATGATATAATTCATCTATAAGTCGAAAATCTGTCTAAAAGCTTGTATTTTTAGAGTTTAGATTACCCAGTAACACCAGACACAAAATGTCTTAGATATTCTTAGTTCTTTCATCTTAACCTGTATACATAAGGCTAACGTTTTCTTTAGTTTAGCTAAACAGTGAAGAGATGACCTGTCAGAGAACCTGATCAACTAGATGAGTTGAGTTGCACGATTTCTTCTATAGACCGATAAAAATAAAAAATATTGTTAAAAGAACTAAGTTAAACTACAATATTGTAAAAAGTTATTTGAGAATATAGTGTACGCTAGATAGAATATCTTGGCTGGATAGTCCAAATAAATGGGCCAGGATATCACGTCGTCCTCACTTCCTCTGCATCGTCCTCTCTTTCTCTCCATCGTCCTCACTCCTTCTCCCTCTTCTAAAGGCACCTTCCCCCATACATCAGCTCTTGTAAATACCACCTCTTCGCGGACGACCTCAGCATTTATTTATTCTTTCACCCCTCTAATTTCCAGATTCTTTATAAAATAAGAAAGTTAGTTATAACCAAGAAGTGCATCTTCATTTCAAGTTAAATCCCGGGTATGAGTCACAATAATTAACCAACTAAATGAATAACAATGAAGATATAAACTAAAATGATAACAATATAAAGAATAAAGATATATGGAATAAAAATAATCTGCGGTGGAAAATAAGTGGTTCTGAGGCGTTAACAAAGCGGAGAATTAAAATAAATTTGGTCATTCATTAAACACTCCCCTTTGCTAACCCAATTTTATTTGAGGAATGGAATATCAAGATTGATAAAATTAAGTATGTATGATAAATTTAACTTTTCGATTTGATAATACATATAGAAAATTTCCCACAAAGTAAACAAACGACCAGACGGACAAACGTAGCAGGGTCCACAAAATTTGGCATTAGTCCTACACAAACAGGACAAATTTCACACAAAGTAAACAAACGACCAGACGGACAGACACAAAGGTATGAACGTAGCAGGGCCCACAAAATTTGGC
The DNA here is from genome assembly GCA_963662175.1 of Aradus depressus. NCBI lineage: Eukaryota > Metazoa > Arthropoda > Insecta > Hemiptera > Aradidae > Aradus > Aradus depressus. The sequence goes on along the minus strand of OY759214.1, from coordinate 92,486,008 downwards.
ATTAGTCCTAGACAAACTGGACAAATTTCACACAAAGTAAACAAAGAACCAGACGGACAGACACAAAGGTATGAACGTAGCAGGGCCCACAAAATTTGGCATTAGTTCTACACAAACAGGACAAATTGTCACTAATGACATTCTATTTAGAAATATACTCAAGATCAGATCCTAGCGTAATGCCAACTAGTGACGATATCATCTATAAACCCGCACCTTGCACTTCCTAGATCCCATCCATACATCATAACAACTTTTTTCTTGAATTGTTAAAAAAAATGGTGTTACGAATATTCTTGAAACAAATTACTACGTAAACGTTTATAGTAAATAATAAATGTCTATCTGGTAATTTTAACTTATATTTTGAGCTGAATGTCTCGGGAAATAAATTTTTCCGACAAGTAATGAAAATGGAAAGCGGTATAAGCATCTCAAAAAAAGTTTATCCCTACAGGTGTAATAAATTCAACCCAAGTCCGAACCATGAGTCTCGCAACAGCAATTGGCGAAAAACAAGGTAAAAAATATCGATGCGATCGAACCAGGGGTGAAGCGACTTCTAACTAACTGCACAGGAAGTCAGGACACATTAGAAGACACTTCACTGGCTGACTTAATGAGGTTGCATTCTGGAACTTGACATCCCCAAAGGCGTAAGCACCATTCTTGCCAACCTTATCCGTTCGAGGGCGTAGTCAAGCACTTGCGTGCATTGTAAAAGTTGCTACATTTCCACATTTTCACAGACTTGCATGTAGTCAATAAAGTCGAGGTATCTCTTTAAATATGATCTATCTTCGATCTTTCATGCTTGAAACCGATCATCCTCTCAGCCCATTTACCTACCTCTTCATGAGGAGTACAGACAGAACCTTGTAAGTGGTGTCCAGTAGTACGATCCCGCGGTAGTTTCCACAGACCAGCTTGTTTCCCTTCTTAAGGATCTGACAGATCATTGCGCTCCCTCGCCATTTCTTCTGTCACCCGGAGCTGGTATACCACTCTTTTTAGCTCCTCTCCACACTTGAAAAGTTCTGCTGGGATTCTAGAACTTTTACCGTTTCTTCTTTTCGCTGGAATCCAAGAGGTCGCTGAAGAACCTCGTCCACCAGTCCTTGATACTTAGCTCGTTTCCCAGCATCAACCTTTGATTCCCTTCAGCTGCTAGAACTTCCTGCATTTGCGATCTTCATAGACCTCCAGTAAGGTTCTGAGTTTCTCTCTCGCTGACTCCCTCTTCTTCCTTCAGCACATTTGCTTTGCTGTTTCACAGAGTTCTATATGCTTCGGTACTGGCCAGGGTGCACTACTGAATGTCATCTAAATACCAAAGTTTCATAAAAATCCGTTCAGTGGCTCTTGAGTTGAGGCGTTTGTCAAGGAATTATAAGACAGGCAGAAATGGAACAAATAGTGTTTTCCACTTCGTCACACAACTCAATCAATACCTCAATATGACACATCCTTTCATAGAAAAAGATCGAAGCGAATACGAATATTTCCGACTCGCTCATCAAACGCATTCATATATATTATCAAATAATCCCTATTAGATATCAAATATTCATTCTTGCAAATAAGAAATCTTGGCGAGTACGAATTTTGGAAAAGTGACAAATTCTGTTGTGAACTGTGGTCAGACTCCGTTCCAAGCGACTGGACTATAGATTAGTCACTGCCTGAATTAGTTGTGTAGATCCAGAGAGCGAGTTACTAACAGGAGATCTGCCAACAGCTGTGTTCGCGGCTCCCAGACATCACATAGGTTTCTCACATCACAGCTTTACTCACATTGATCATCGCGTCTCTACCATTTGATACATCCATCTTCTGACTGGTTCGATATTTATAGGGTATGGATTAAGATGCTAAAAATAAACATACAAAAATGAGACCTCTACGTCAGCGGTGGATTGTATGAGAAACTACGCAACAATCCGCTAGGAAATCTATCTGTCTGAACGGCTCATCTGAATCAAATGTTAAGGTTATTTACGATAATATTTACAGAGGACTCTTTCAGCCATTTTCATAATTTCAGCAGACAAAAATAAAACAATATATTTACATTATTGGTAATTTTTTTTTATTAAAAAGGACTAAAGAAAAAAAAAGAGAGTGTAATGTGGCCTGTATTACTGAAAATATTACATTAGTTGTAATAAGAAAATAGTGTGTTGGAGCGTTTTTTTTTTTTTGTTTAGCGTAATTCTGAGAGTGTCATCCTTATATTCAGTAACGCAATTTGAAATGAATTTGAGAGGAGCCGAAACCTAATCAGTTAATACCTCAGTTAATCTTCCATCTCAAATTTCAAGTTCACTGATAAAATCATAACTGAGTTTGAGCGCTCATAAAGTTCCAATCACATGCACAGACAGACATCATCAGGGGACCTTCAAACGTGAAACTCTCTTGAAAACTCGATCTCAGATTTTTGCATGATCACGATACTTCCTAATGGTAATGTAATGGCTCCTAAAGGTACAAGAAAGTAAAAATAACATTTTTACTTCGTTGCCATCGTTACAATTTAAACATTGCTTTGAACTATTTCCTACTGAAGCTCAGCTTATTGAATTTAATATAGCTGGTTCGAAATCCGGTCGAGGTTTTTTTATGTGGGAGGTGAAAAAACCTAGAGCTCGCCATCCTTCGGATGGGACGTTAAGCGGCGGTCCCGAGCCTGCACAATGTCAAGTATTCGTTTAAGACCCCTACATTAGGTGAATAAATATTTAGGACTTCCATATTAGAGTCGGGTTGCTCATGTCTACCAGAGCGTTTCTGGTAGTAGGCGATATGACCTCTTAGATAAAGCCCGGGCATGAGTCATAATAACTAACTAAAATAAACAACCTGTTTCGGAGCTACATCATTGTCAGGTTTATTTATAAACTAAGAAAGTTAGTTATAACTACTCTGTTTATATGCATTTACATATTTTTTTCTATTAACTTCAGCATCCTGTTAAAACATTATCTTTACTTTTTGGCCCATATACATAGAATCAATTTAAGCTACTTTTATTTTGCATATATCGCTAAAAATACATATTTTCGCATATTTTTATTCATAGTTTTTAGGATAGACTTCGTAAAGTAGATACATATCTATGTTAATTTTTATATTTTAGCCATTCTTATTTTTTTTGTAAACAGACGATTAATAAAAATTAATCCTACTTTTTTTCCAAATTTGTTCCACTAAATTAGCTTCTGTTTGGCCAGATGCACGCCGCCTTTTATTGAGATGAGTGCATTCCAGCAACTCCAATGTTTCTCTTCAATTCATGAATATGAATATTACTTTTTATTCTGACTCTGTTTGTTTACTTTAACAATTTATTCTCGGAACAGTTTTTTATGCCCAGTTCCCCCCTTCTTTCTTATTCTTTTCTAAGTCGATCAGTTCAGTTTTAAACGTTTGGATGAAAAAAAAGTGGAGGTGCTGAGATATTGGGGTTTTCAATTATGCGCCAGTTACCTCAATTGATGTGGAGCGCACATTCAGCCGATACAAATCAATTTTCAGCTCAGACAGGCGATCCTTTTTGTTTGAAAATTTAAGGAAGTTATTGTCTGTAATGTTAACAGTTATTTAGATGATTAAGTTTTTCTCTGTTCAAATTATTTTTTATATCACTATATTTTTTACTTTATTTTTTGCTTATATATTTTTTATTTAATAAATTTTGTGTCTATAAAAATTTTGTATTGCTTCTGTAGTTTATTATATTTTATAGGTACTTTTTTCCTTTGCAGCCTTTCGCATATTTTTAGTTTTTATTTGCATATTTTGCCTAATATTTTTACATATATATGTGCATATTTCGCTGTTTTTATTGCATACAAACCACAGCCCTAGTTATAACTAAGAAGGGACATCTTCATTTCAAATCCCGTTGTTAATAACTAAACCTGACGATGGTGTAATGCCGAAACAGGTAATTTAATAAATAGTTTGTGAAATAGAAAATATTTCAAAAAAACAATGTTTGTGTAATTTATTATTTAAAAGTTTCCACGTAGCCTTCCTATTCCGTATACAGCAATTTCGACCTTTATTATTATTAATCTGCGCCTATCCAAATTAGCCCGCTACGGACCTGGATCCATCAGGCATCCATGACCCTCGTGGTCGAAATGCCTTAAAGAACAAAAAAAAAAAAAAAAAAAGTTTCCACAATATGTCAGCGTTTCCAAGTTGACAAATTAATATTCAAGCAAAGAATGGTGTAATGACCAGACTCCCTATCGTTATTTAAGACATCCTTACAAAACAACCTGACGAAGCATGCAGGATATTTTCTCTATGTGGCCAAAATATTCCAGGGTGAAGCGACTCGAAATTGGATCGAGGTTACCGATCGGAACTTCAGTAAAAATTAACAGCATAATCAAGAACATTATCGAAGAAACAGAATCACAGTAAAGATCGGATACAAGAAATCACAATAAAGCTTATCTAGGTCATGACTATACAATAGATCAATCTTAGTTAATCTGTAATCTGAGTCAATTGGTGGGTAGTGACTGCATCGGGAACATTAATTCAGGTGATAAGGAGCTTATCCGAGTAATTTCGTTGTAACCTGCAATGTGTTTGAGAAGCAAAACGAATCAATGACAATGACAGAGTAGTGAACAGTAACAACTGGCATTGTTACCGCTACAATTGTTATCGACAGGAGGGTCATGGTTGAAGGCCTTGTCGTCATTGTTATAGTATCAGACCGGTATTAAGGCAATGTTTGGAGGATGTCCAAGAGGATGCCACCAATCCCCACACCTCTACCATAGAGTGATTGTATGTGTGTGTGGCCGTCTCTATAAAAATACACCGAGGAACACCAGCTATAATCTGTTGTATTAACCAACATACGTCAGTTAGATGGCTCAGCTGTTAGGGGCACTGGCTATCAGCCTGAAACAAATGTTCTGACTCAGAATCCCCGGATAATCCCAAAGCTCAACTCATAAGCACTACACACCCCAGCATGAACCATTAAATTATCTTTTAATACAATAGATCAAAGGAAAGCGACCAGCGGTCAGCAAGATTTAAACATATTTTAAGCAAAAAAAAAAAAAAAAAAGATTTATCAACGGAAATAAGATTCACTTGGTCGAGTCATGAGATTATACTAACTTATACAGAAAATGCGATATACTTGTAATTTAAGCTTATTTTGGTTATTATTTAACTAATTTCGTTATGATATGTGGTCCGCGAAAATCACTTAAAACCGATGGCATAATGAGGCTCGCAGTGAAAAGGATAGCCAACATCTGCAGTAGGGAATATATAAACAGGGTTAAAAAGACGAAGTGGTGAAGTAAAATGAGAGTACATAAAAAAATTAAGTTTTTTTTCTTTTATTTAAGATATGTATGTATATTTATTTTGTACGGTACTCTCCACAGTGGCACTAACTTAAGTTTTTTTTTTTTCTTTGTTTTTCTTTTTAGGGCTAACTGATATTTTATTTTATTGTTTCTTTCTCTTTGACTCTGTATGTATTTATTCTTAGGGGACTTCGGTCCCAGAATAGAAATTTATTTTCATTTTCATTCATTTCATTTAAAACTCCATAAGAACAAGACATGAACCTTCAAAGAGAAGGAGAGGATTAGGTATGACTCAACATAAAAACCCCAAATAACTGTCAATGTAATGAATGTATTGACACGAAATTTTATATGCAAATTGTTCCATAAGGACAATACCTATCAATTTTCAGACAAATCGGTTAACTGATTTCAGAAGGAGAGCAAAAACTTGGCATACGATAGGGCGGGATATCAAATGAAGCAATATTTCAGGTACAGGGGCGTAGCCAGGATTTTGAGCAGGAGGGGGCAAAGTTAGGCTACGAGGGTGGGGGGTATAGACTCCCGGGGGCACAGCCCACAGTTTCCGTGGTTAGCGCTTGTTATTAATTTGGGAGACTCGGACCTCTAGAAGCTCCCCCTCAGGTAACCACTGACTGTAGTACTTAAGTTGACTTTACATGAGCAGCATAAATGCAATGCGCAGCAGCAGCAAATGCACTCTGTTTTCTGTGCTTTTAGAATGAAATGTCTGACATCCAATAGCATATATTGCTGCTGTTGCGCTTTGCATTTTTACTCCGCATTTAAAATCACCTTTAGGAGTATAAAGTATAACATAAATGAAGATTTTGAGCGAGGAAATGGAATGATCGAATTCATGTATATTCAAATAAATGTAATATGACTTGTTTTGTACATGTACATTTAGGTAAAGCAAAATTTTCGTTTATCCTCCGAAAATCGTGAAAGAACTTCCTCTTTGAAGTGTTCTCGATCGTTTTCCAGCAACTTTCTGTGCACGCTTAGCATGCAGAGACCATTGAGACAGAATTTTTAATCTAAAATTTTTTTAGTTTATTGAATTTTTCTTGGTTTTTTGCTCTGGTCAGGAGGGGGGGGGGGGCAAGTGCCCCCCCTGGCTACGTCCCTGGTAAGGTTTTAGTATACTAGAATTACTGCGGAGTCGCGGCAACTTTAATGTAACCAGTGGACTTTCATTATTCCTGTCCTCCTAAATCTGTTGGTTTCCTTCTTTATACTTATTAATTTGAATATTATCTATCGTCTAAACAATATAAACAGCTGATATCCCCACCCATCCATCAAAACAACTCCACACCTTTACAGATGACTGGTGTCCAATATATACAGAGCTGATATCCCCATCCATCCATCAACACAACTCCACACCTTTACAGATGACTGGTGTCCAATATATACAGAGCTGATATCCTCATCCATCCATCAATACAACTCCACACCTTTACAGATGACACTGCTATCCAATATACACAGCTGATATCCCCATCCATCCATCAATACAACTCCACACCTTTACAGATGACACTGCTATCCAATATACATAGCTGATATCCCCATCCATCCATCAACACAACTGAACACCTTTACAGATGACAAGAGACACCTCCAAGAACACATGATATCCTTTCAGTTCTAGTACAAAAAGAGTAGAGTGAAGGTGAACGACAAGAAGTCATAATATATTTTATGGATCATTCAAGATTAAGAATACATTTAGTTTTATCATCATTCGTCAATCAGAATAAAATTTGCACAACACTGGTTTGGAACTGGTTCACTGAAATTAAAAATACCAGACAGAGCAGGAGGATTGATGAACTAATTCTATCGGAACAATGTGCAAATTAATAAAACCTAATTTAACGAGGATGTTGACTGGTGAAGATCAACAGTCGCAAAAAGACTTGAAGACAGATAGATACAGTGACTCCTAACAACCTGAGCTAGCGTTTAATGATCGGTTTGTGTTAGTAACTGTTATTTTTGACATGAGTAATACTTTTACATTGAATAGCTAATATAAACTTCCCATGTTTATACTCTACGTAAACAGGTACCTAATCATCCTAAGCATTCCATTCGCTTATATGTATACATTTATATAGATACTCATTGCATTCATGAGTAATACTTTTACATTGAATAGCTAATATAAACTTCTCATGTTTATATTCTGCATAAACAGGTAGTCATCCCAAGCATTCCATTCATTTATATTTATACATTTGTATAGATACCCATTGCATTCATGAGTAATAGTTTTACATTGAATAACTAATATAAACGGCAGTTATTAGAGTTTTTGAATTAAGCCTCTCCCCACATCCCCCCTCCCTTTTGGTCAATTTGGCTGAAAATCAACAAATGTTGTCCTTATGGGGTTTTGGTCACACATGAAATTTCATATGTGCCGTCTATACGTGTCTCCAGAGCCTCATAAAAACAATACCTACTTATTTTTAGCCAAATTCGCTGAAAGGGAGGGAGGAATTAATACAAAAAAATCAAAACTGCCAATAAAATGAATATATAGAAACTTTCAGCAAAATCGGTCGAAGAGAAGGGGAGGATCACAGGAAGGGGGGGCTCATGTCAAAAATCTTAATAATTGTTAAAGTAATGAATGTGACAGGAAATTAAGAATGAGGATTCAGAAGTTCCTGCGTTATATACCAAATCGGTAGATTGGTTTCACAGATTCACACAAGGTATTTTAGCCCTGTAAACAATTATTATTATTATTAGTTACTCATGCCCGGGCTTTAACTACGAGGTCATATTGCCTAGCACCAGAGCGCTCTTCCAACTGTTTTTGGAATCCAGCAAATTCAAACGGAGAAATAATATTTTACATACGTACAACCCAGTGCCGTTTCAAGTCTTTCGGGGGCCCTGAAGCAGACCTCATCCGGAGGCCCTTGAATTATTTCGATATTATCCTCAACTTCGTTTTAAATCATTTATATAATACACCAAAACTTTCTAGAATCTTATAGAATGTCATGAAATTTTCCGGCATGTTTTTCGAAATTGCAAGTTTATAAAAAAAATCCAATAGAACAACATAGAAACCATAGAAAAATCTAGTATCTACGTAGCGTTTTCACAAAAATCCAATAACTCATCCTCAATTTTCCTTCAACTTTTTCCTACTCTTCAATGTACTCAGAAATTATAAAAGATGAATAATTTATGGTTTCCAGATTTACTTTGTGAAGCTCCAGGAATAGATAATTAAAATACACAATTTCTTTGTCAAACTTCACTATATATTCTCAAATACTCAACTAGTTTCGCCGTGTTAAGGCATCAATGTCGTGTAGTAAATGTCGTGTTGTAAAAGTCTTGTAGTAATCGTGTAGTAAATCGTGTAGTAAAATCGTGTAGTAATAATCGTGTAGTAATCGTGTAGTAATATCGTGTAGTAAAATCGTGTAGTAAATCGTGTAGTAAAACTATATATTTGAGAATATATAGTGAAGTTTGACAAAGAAATTGTGTATTTTAATTATCTATTCCTATAAAACATGACTTAATTTGTATTATGCCAAATCTTGAAATTATTCTCCGAATTTAGTTATCATTTTTTGCACGAATGTTAAGGATCCGAGAGATCTTTTTCAAAATTAAAATATATAAAAAAATATCTAGTTGAATGCATTTGCATTACTATCGATTGAGCATTAAATTTTGAATAATTAATATAATAATGTAAAAAATAGAAAAAAAAGCAATTTCTACGACGTCAACATCACGTGCATCTCCTGTTGTATAGACATTTAACATGATGTAGATTTTGAAATAAATGTGAACAATTTTGTCATTTACTAAAACCTCGTTTTTTCATTTCTCCCTTTTTCCAATTTATCGCTGTTTAATTTTTTTGATCGAACGGGGGCCCCATGAGCTTGGGGGTCCTGAGGCGGCTGCCTCACTTGCCTCAGGGATAAATAGGCACTGATACAACCGCTTAAAATGGGGATAATTCCGCACATGGATATTAGACAAACTTTCACTGACAAGGCTATGCCTAATAATAAACAGATATCATATTCCGCGTTCCTCAACTTAGAAGATATCATATCATATTATTATTATTATTATAAAATAGTCCATAATAAGATTGATATTATTAGCAGTAACAAATTTCCGAGTATATAAATCAGATGGTCAAGTGTCCTCTGAGTGGACTGTTGAATGACTTGGGAGCTGACACATTTAATTTTATCATTCTAAAAATTGTTTAGCAACGACCACATATAATGTAGTTTGTAAAAACGGCATTACCAGAGTCACAGATACCTCGTAACACTCACTATTTTTAGAGCTTTCATTTTTTTTCTTCAACCATGATGCAAGAAGAATAGATTAATAAATAAATAAATATTATTTATTTTTATAATAATTTATTTTTCATTAACATTTCTCAAGGTTGAGTCTATCTCAAGTTATGTTCAAAATTGTAATCCATGAGTTAGTTATTCTTCTCTAAAATGTTAATGTTAAATAAATATATAAATAATAAACAATAATTTAATTAATAAAATTAATAATAATGAAATAATTAAATTACCACATTTCCTGTAGAAATTTTATAACTCTGGCCTTTTACTAAATTTTGATTTCTACAGTAATTTCCGAAAAGGGCCCTGGAAAAATATCAAAAGTTCAAAACGTGCAATTTTTAAGAAATTTAAAAAATTTCAATAAACAAACTTTTCATTTGAATTTCTAAAGAGATGCCATATTGTTTTTCTAAATTTTGCAAAAATATTAAATCTAATCCAAAGATATTAATTATCTTACCAGGTTAACAGGGAAAATGAATAGCATAGAATTTAGAGAACAAATATTGGGTTTATTTTCTTAAATCTACATTATAAAATTAAAAACTAAACATTGAAACAAAAATCAAAAGAAAAATCGTACAAACTAAATTCTTAAAACTTATATTTTGGCCATTCTTCAAATTTAAGTTATTTTAGGGCAAATAAAACATATAATTAAATTAAAGTACCTTCTTTGTGCATCTATTTCAAGTAAAACTCCAATTAATCACAATCAATTCACTACAACTTAGTTCTTCACACCTTAAGCCTAAACTCTCACTCCATCTCAACTCAGACCATCTCACCTCAACCCAGGCCTCGACTCCTCTACACTAATTCAAAATAGCTGATGGTCGTGTTTTATTGTTTATTCATGGGTTGTTTTAAAACAAAATGCATTCATATTATTATTCACTAATCTAGTTGCTTCTTGGATTTTAGGTTAGGTTAGGTTTTATGACTCATACCCGGGCTTTAACTACGAGGTCATATCGCCTACTACCAGAGCGCTCTATCGTCACTCTGGTGGACATGAGCCCGACTCTACTGTGGGAGTCCTAAATTTTGCCTACCCTAAATTTTTATTCACCTAGGGCAAGGGGTCTTTAACGAGTACCTGACATTGTACAGGCTCGGGACCATCGCTTAACGTCCCATTCGAAGGACGGCTTGCTTAAGTTTATTTTACCTCCCACATAAAATAAACTAAGGGCCTCGGTTGGGCTGCGAACCCACAACCTTGAGCTCAGAAGTCAAGCACGCATACCACTGAGCTACCGGCGCCCTCTCTTGGATTTTATTTTATACCAATAAATATAGTTAATTTAATAATTTGAATGTGTGTATTTTTTATACATCACAATGGTTTGCGGAGATTTGTCTCAATTAAGCAAACAATTCAAATAAATTATTGAAATGGTATTTATTGTTCGAATCTTGCTATTATTTTATGAAGTTTATGTTTTAGGATTTCCTTCCGGAGGGCTTCCTTTGGGGAAGGGGTGTCACAGTCTCAGACCCTGTGTCAACTGGGATAGACAAGTGGCGGTTCTATGGGGGTTTATAATAAAGTCTAATACATTATATGAAGTCATTCTAACATTTTTTTTGTATACCCAACTCCTCGATATCGTTCAAGAGAATGTTCCACTATGTCATCCTCTAGAAGTATTCCTCACCCCTAGAAGTTGGACCAGATCTTCCCCTACTAGCGGACATCCACCTCTGTCCATTCAAACGTAGTAAAACCCATGTGACCTGTGTTCTATCCTCGCTCCGTCTACATAAATCTCCAAGAATGTAATCTTAATAGCACTTTGATATGTGTTTATGAAAGATGTGACAAGCTAAACACCATGTCTACTAATGAAAACTAAATTTTATAGTTGAGGTCAGAGAACTCAAACAAATGTCACTATAAAACATCACCTTTTACACTGCGTACATCTTCTTACTTCCTAAGATATACCAAGTATAGGGGAAGTTATGTAATATTTCAAAAATTCGATGCGGAGTTTTCAACGAAATTTCATGTTTCCCGACCTCTACATTCCAAATATATAAAAAAAAAACATTAAGGCGTAGTCAAGGTCCACGCCATAGATTTTCCGTGAAAACGTCGGGATAAAATCATTTTTCATTTTCTTTTCGATGCTGCCGTAGATCTTGCATTTGCTTAGCACTAGACTTTTTAGGTTTTTGAAATTCCTTTTGATGCGAGCTTTCCTCTGATTTGCGTTTTCTATAATTCCGCGCATATTTACGATTCATATGAGACAACCGATTTTTACATATATTTCGGCGAATTTTTTTATTGTTTCATTCTTTTCACCCCGAATCAACGTCCTATCTAACGCGTTATAACGCTATACTAATTTCTAATTTTACACAACGCTAATTCGCAACAATCATTCGCCGGCGCCCACAATACCCCGATAACATCACAGGCAAAATAAACACTGCACAACAAACACGTACAGACATGCTCTATCCATTGTGACCCCAACCGTTGTTATCGCATTATTAGTCTCGTAGTTATTATCGATTGAAATCTGATGGTATTTTGTAACACAAGAAAGTTTGCCCGGCTATCACTGTGCTTAACAAGCAAATAGACGTTTTCACGTCAAAAAAAAATTCTGTGTGTCTGTGAACGCGATAACTCCCGATAGTGTATCTACACTGAACTTTATAAATGAATCCAGCCTTCTAACGACCCCACCTATTGTTTTTCAGTCAAATCGACTAAAGGGAAGGAGGGGATTAGAGGGGAGACTTCGCATAAAAACTGTAATAACTCCCGATAGAATGAATGTATCGACATCAAATTTTATATGTGTGACTAAAACCACATGAAAACGACACTTATCAATTTTCAGCGGAATCAGCAGAAGAGAAGTGGGAGTCGGAGGGGGGCTCAATTAAAAATACCAAATAACTGCCGATGTAATGAATGTATCGACATCAAATTTTATATGTGTGACTAAAACCACATGAAAACGACACATCAATTTTCAGCGGAATCAGCAGAAGAGAAGTGGGAGTCGGAGGGGGGCTCAATTAAAAATACCAAACAACTGCCGATGTAATGAATGTATCGACATCAAATTTTATATGTGTGACTAAAACCACATGAAAACGACACTTATCAATTTTCAGCGGAATCAGCAGAAGAGAAGTGGGAGTCGGAGGGGGGCTCAATTAAAAATACCAAATAACTGCCGATGTAATGAATGTATCGACATCAAATTTTATATGTGTGACTAAAACCACGTGAAAACGATACTTATCAATTTTCAGCGGAATCAGCAGAAGAGAAGTGGGAGTCGGAGGGGGGCTCAATTAAAAATACCAAATAACTGCCGATGTAATGAATGTATCGACATCAAATTTTATATGTGTGACTAAAACCACATGAAAACGATACTTATCAATTTTCAGCGGAATCAGCAGAAGAGAAGTGGGAGTCGGAGGGGGGCTCAATTAAAAATACCAAATAACTGCCAATGTAATGAATGTATCGACATCAAATTTCATATTTCAAGTGAAAACCCAATAAGTACATAACCTGTAAAATTTCTTTTTGAGGGAAGGGGGGTCAGTTGAAAAAGTCTAATAACTGTCAATTTAATGAATTTATCAACACAAAATTCAATATGAGGATTTAGGAGGCCCTGTTTAAGTCAACTATTACTCTTTAACGCAAACGGTCGACTGATTTATAACTATTAAATTTTATTTCTTCCTATCAGAGTGAGTATAAAGCTTAAGTTGAGCACACTTGAAACGGACGAAAGGCGGTCTGAGGAGCAAATCCTACAGCCTGCACTCGGACCAAAAATAAAATGATTTACGTTTAGTATCTGACAGTTGATTTCCAGACTGAGGGGGGTTTAGTATCGCATGTCTGTCCTGAGACTTAACATCGCATCCCTTTTAAAAGTCAGTATAACTAAGGTTTATTTCAGGTGTGTTGTTTCTGTTATAGGGGAGTGGGCGGTCAGAAGATTAAAACAAAATATATTCAAAGTATAATACAAAGAAGTGAGGTCAGACTGTCAGAGCTTATATGAACTAGTGACAAATATATACACAATAAATGTATTGTGATGTAAAAAATGTACACACATTAAGATTATTAAAATATTATAAAATCAATTAGAGGCCGCCGGTAGTTCAGTGGTATGCGTGCTTGTTTTCTGAGCTCAAGATTGTGGGTTCGAAACCCGACCGAGGCCCTTAATTTATTTTATCTGGGAGGTAAAATAAACTTAAGCACGCCGACCTTCGGATGGGACGTTAAGCGATGGTCCCGAGCCTGTACGATGTCAAGCACTCGTTAAAGACCCCTACCCTAGGTGATTAAAAATTTAGGGTAGGCAAAATTTAGGACTCCCACAGTAGAGTCGGGCTCATGTCCACCAGACTGACGAAGGAGCGCTCTGGTAGTAGGCGTTATGACCTTGTAGTTAAAATCCCGGCATGACTCATAAAACCTAACCTAACCTTAGTTTTTAATTTTATAATGTAGATGAAAAAAAAAATAAACCCAATCTAATTCTATGCTATTCATTTTCCCTGTGAACCCAGTGAGATAATTTGTACTTTTGGATTGGATTGAACATTTTTGCAAATTTAGAAAAACAAGATGGCATCTCTTTAGTAAATTTAGAAGAAATCCAAATGGAAAATTTTGAAATAAACTGAATTTTTTTTTTAAATACGTGCCCTTTCTTCAAAATTGCACGTCTTGAACTTTCGATATTTTTTTAAGGCTCTTTTCGGAAACTACTGTAGAAATCGAAATTTAGAAGAAGGCCAGCTAGTTTCTACAGGAAATGTGATATTATTTATTATTAATTCAATTATTATTTTTATATTTATTTATTTTATATATTAATTTTTTAATTGAAGATAGATTCATATAGATAAATACAGATGAAATATAGATTCTGCCAACGCCAAAACTGTGGAAATTGGCGATACCATGATTTTCAAATGTCCCAAAATATAAATACTAATCGGACAATAAAGAAGTCATACACACACAAAAACAAAGTCGTCGGTGCATCACCGGCAATGCACTTCACCAAACTGAATTAATCAATTAACTTTTCGCTCCCTCCTCCAAAACAATATTCAATAGTTGACTTACTATTAAACACGGGTCACAACAACTAACTTTTTACATTGTGCATTGTGATAAAATAGTTTACAATTTTTTAAGTTTGACAATAATTAAAGAGTAATATCATAATTTTTCAATAAGATTACTTTGAGACATTGAGTTGCCCAGTTTGTGAAACAATGCCCATTTGCCCACTAGGTTCTAGGTATATTACCTTTGTGTTGAAGATCAGTTAGGGCTGTAACAATGCCCATTGAAGACCTGTACACTACATGACACCACTCGAACAAACAACACTGGACACTTGGTTATCTGTCAACATACCAAAGACAACATTGTCAATAATAATAATAATAATAATAATAATGGATAATATTAGAAAGGTTCCAGCAAGTGAGAACATAAGGGTTTTTATATTTAAAGAAATAAATGAAATAAAATGGGAGTCATTCATCATTAGAGCCCACATTCCAGTGCAAAATGGGAGTCATTCATCATTAGAGCCCACATTCCAGTGCAAAATGGGAGTCATTCATCATTAGAGCCCAGATTCCAGTGCAAAATGGGAGTCATTCATCATTAGAGCCCAGATTCCAGTGCAAAATGGGAGTCATTCATCATTAGAGCCCACATTCCAGTGCAATTGCATTTCTTTTTTTTGCTTGCTTGAAATAATTAAATAATAATTTATTTTTACGAATTAAGACATCCTGATTAAATATACTTAAATTTTATTTTGCACGAAATGGCACGTTTTTAATTTTTTTTTGGCAAAATTGCACGTTTTAGGCTTTCACTGCACAAAATTGCATATTTTGTGGTAATTAGAAAATTTATTTGTAAATTAGTTTCGAAAACGTATACATTTGTTAATCGTCGAATTTCCAACAGTTTTGAGAAAAAATCCCAACTCAAAAAGTAGTACTACAATGCCGCCATAAATGGTAAAGATATTGGATTGGATCTACAACCCGACATTATAAGCAGCTACAAAAAGTAGTACTACAATGCCGCCATAAATGGTAAAGATATTGGATTGGATCTACAACCCGACATTATAAGCAGCTACAAAAAGTAGTACTACAATGCCGCCATAAATGGTAAAGATATTGGATTGGATCTACAACCCGACATTATAAGCAGCTACAAAAAAAGCCCCATCAAAAGCGTCAGCGTCTAGAGATCGTTTTCCCAGCTAAAATACATACATATGTCAATACTAATGAATAAAAAACTTAGAACGAGTCAAAAAATTCCACTTTATTTATATGAAAAACACAATATATTTCGCTCGTTAGAGCATTCTCAAGTGTACAGACAGATCCAGACTTATGACTGGTGGTAATATATATATATATATATATATATATTTTTTTTTTTTTTTAAAGTCATGAGGGAGGGGGGGGGTGGAGGGGTAGGAGGGGAAGAGTGAGGGAGGGTGACAGAACAGGAGGGGGGGGGGGCGGGGGGGGTCTAACATACTATATCAAAATTTAGTCCGAAAAATTAAAAAATAAATCTCAATATTAACCTATTAACTATATCACAATATTAACCTATTAACTATATCACAATATTAACCTATTAAATATGAACCGAGCATAATAAGTACATACATATGTACTTAGCGACAGGCGGCACAGTTTTACAGACAAGAATTTTGAAATGTATTTAGTAGTCAATTTTAACGCATCAAATGCTTAAGTAAAAAATATATATTAATTTAACTGAAGTCAAATTCTTGGCATCGAATAATGTGGTGAACTTTTTTGTTTTTTACGTATTTTTTAAATCAAAAATGTATACATATATAATTTTGTAATTAAAAGGTAAAAAAAAAAAACTTGTGTTTTCAGTAAACATTTTTTATAAATTGTATCAATAAATGCCTTTAGGCTTTTTATTTTATATGTAGATTTATTTTTAAAACCTACCCAATTTTATGTTGAAAAAAAGAGTTATTTAATTTACAAATTAAATCCAATTTTTTTTTTTTTTCGCAAAAAAACAGTTAATGGCAGGATTTTATTTTTGTTGCACATTTTTGGACGTTTTGGCCTTTTTATTGCAAGTTTTTTCAATGTTTTTACTGTACGAAATCTGGGCTCTATCATCTCTACTTCTTCGAGTATCAACATGAAGAGACAGATAATTAAAAAAGAAAATCAATGCTTTCACATGAAGAGGGTACCATTCAAGTTTGGTCGATTTAACTACATATATCAGCACTGTTGCTCTCTGTAAATAAACAAAATGGTCGTTAATGGAAAGTTAATATTAAAAATACTGCTCCAACATAGTCATACTCAATCAAATGTCAATATTCAGTTACTAAATATATATGATTGCATCAATTTTTTCACATCGTAATTATGAATATTTTTGTTCAATTTGGCCCTCAACACAATAGATGAAAGGTATACTGTTTCAGTTTCATTGCGATTGTTCCTAAAATTTGTTTCAAGCAGCCTTAAAGAGAACAGAAGACTAATCCCAAAGAAAAATTCAAATTTTACCAAAAAAACAGATACTTATAGAACATCAACGTCCTTTCTTTTTTTAGCCTCAAACGTTTTTTTTTTCTATTTTTCAATGAATACTTTCAATTTTTAACTCACATCGTTGCTCTTTTTCTTTATAATTTCCCAACATCTCGATTCGGGATTGAAATGGCTCAAATCCAAAGAACCCTAGTATCTTTACAAAATGTTTTAATTTAAGTCCTCCGTCCACCAAAGACACATCAGATCCCACCCTTCGGACCTCTTCATCCCCTCCCATCCCTGTCCTACCTTCCACAACTCGTTCCTTGTCCAAGCCTCCTCTTTCTGGAACTTCCTGCCTCCCCACGTCCGTCACTCTCCTTCCGTGGCTTCCTTCAAGTCCTTCGTCCTCCCAAGACACCAGATCCCGCCCTTCGGATCTCTTCATCCCACTCCCATCGCTTCTCTGCCTTCCACAACTTGTTCCTTGTCCAAGCCTCCTGTCTCTACAACTCCCTGCCTCACCTCGTCCGTCATTTCCTTCAAATCCTCTCTGTTCCAATTCCTCTCCGATATACAATCCTCTCCCTCTGATTAGCCTTTCATCCCCTTCCTTTGTATTTTCCTACATTTCAACATCAATTTTCATTATCTCTGTATTTATTTATTTTATTTTATTAATAAATCCGTTTTCTCAAATTAATATTATTTCAAACCGTCTGTGCATCCTCCCCTCTCTTATATTTAAAGTTATATTCTTTTTGTCTTTTTATTTATATAGATAGATACATTTATTATTTCCTCTTAATAAGGTTGATAATTCTGTGGTGTTGGAGTAAAGGGGTATATGTCAGTTTTTCTGTTTTCAGTTTTCAGAGAACTCCCATGTTTCTCAGTTGTCCCCCTTTTCACTTCCTTTTTTTTCAATGATGTCATAAGATTCTGACTTATTTTTCTTTACCCCAACATAGAGATCACATATCTAAAGCAAGTTATGACTTGCTTTAGATAGGTGTTACCCATTTTCACAAAAAATTGACATAAACCCCTTTACCCAAACAGCACAGAATTATTTATTTATTTATATTTATTATTGTACTGTCTTTTTTTTCCATTGTAGCACTATTTTAATTGTTTTTTTTTCTTACTTATGACTTACTGATATATTATTGCTTTTTTTCTTCTTGACTTTTTATGTATTTATTCTTAGGGGACCTCAGTCCCAGAATAAAAATGTTTTTTCATTTCAGCTGGATTGTCTGAAGTCAGTAATAATAGGCATTGTGGTTGATTTAATAATGAGTATTGTACAGACTGTGCTGACCAACTGACCCTCTTCAATCTCCATCTTGAACAGTATCCAATAATACATCCAACTAAATTAGCTCCCGATATTGCATACTAACTAGCCGCTCAATCTCTCCTTCACTTCGGCTTCTTTCTTTTTTGGACATCTGCGAAAAAGGGGAATTATATCGAAAATAGAACTGAGAGAAAATTGTTCCAAAGAGAATTTAAATTTAGGTCGTTATATGTCATTATGTAAAGCTGTGCGAGGCAGCGTGCCTTGTAAGATGCTCACTTCTATATCTGATCATTATATTATTTTGAAAAGGATAGACAAAAACTAACAATAATATTAGCAAACTCGCCATAACACCCACTTTCCGTACATATAGTTTATAATATATTTATATTTTTATATATTATAGTTTAAAAGTGTACATTCAACAGTGATCAGTCTTACCCATGAATATGTAGTTTTTTTTTTGTTATGAGTTGTGATTATTTCACAGGTTGTAAAATCACAAGAATTGTGACTCAATTGGGGAACAGGGAGAACGTAGGCTTGATCCATTCAAATTTTAAATTATCATTTAATTGTTTTATCTGAGAGTCTATTGACGGGGACAACCTCGAAAGTCGGCTAATATAAATAATAAAGTCTGTGAGCAGCCAGATTACATATTTTACAACCTGTAAAACAAGTGGAGGGGTCAGTGGATAAAAGGGATATGTGACAAAAATACGTTTTTGAGAAAAAAGCCATTTTGTTAAACCCCCTGTAACTTTTTTAATATAATATACTAGAGGGCGCCGGTAGCTCAGTGGTAAGCGTGCTTGACTTCTGAGCTCAAGGTCGTGGGTTCGTAGCCCGACCGAGGCCCTTAGTTTATTTTATCTGGGAGGTAAAATAAACTTAAGCACGCCGTCCTTCGGATGGGACGTTAAGCGATGGTCCCGAGCCTGTACGATGTCAGGTATTCGTTAAAGACCCCTACCCTAGATGAATAAAAATTTAGGGTAGGCAAAATTTAGGACTCCCACAGTAGAGTCGGGCTCATGTACACCAGAGTGACGAAAGAGCGCTCTGGTAGTAGGCGATATGACCTCGTAGTTAAAGCCCGGGCATGAGTCATAAAACCTAACCACCTAATATATACTAAAATGAACTTTCCAGGCTACATTCCTCCAAATATTTGTATGTTTGAAGGGTTTACATGATTCCTTTGCACTTAACCCCTTTATTCAATACAAAAAATGCAAAATTTGAAAAATGTCACTTAACCCCTTTATCCTCTCGTTCCTTCAATTAATTAAGAATTTTTAACAAGAGTATAATCACAAGATGGGCGCCGGTAGCTCAGAGGCAGCGTGCGTGCCTACTGAACTCAAGATCGTGGGTTCGAAACCTGGGCGAGCTCCTTAGGCTGTTTTATCTGGGAGGTGGAAAAAACTTGAGCATGCCGTCTTTCCTAACCGAGGCTGTATAATGTCAGATACTTTTTAATGATCCCTCCCTTTCTTAGATGAATAAACCTAGGTTTCAAAATTTAAGACTCCCACAGTAGAGTGGGGTTCATGTCCACCAGAGCGATAGAAGAGCGCTCTAGTAGTAGGCGATATGACCTTATACATATGTTTATAGCCATTTGTGAATAGTACCCAATCAAAATGAAGCTATTCTTATACATTTTAGTGTTCCCTATTATCGAGCTTGCCCAGATATCTTGGAGCTTATAGGAGCTATATAATTGAAACTGCACAAAGTTATCAAAAATTATTAGGTAGTCAAAAAGTATGAAGTTAAATAAATATATATTATTTTGAGGTTAAGGTGGAAAGAAAACCTCCTTGAAATAACATTATATATTATAACACAGATATGTATATTTAAATAAACACAATTATCTGTCCAATATAAATCCTAATGTGTTTGTAAAATTAATTCCATATTGCTTCATTACTTTCTATATCAAAGTGACAAAAAAAGGAAAGGAACCTAAGTTTTATAATATAAAACATGAGATATAATAATTTTATAATATAAAACATGAGATATATGTAACACAAGATAACCTACCATAATTCGTACGATAGTTACAATATAATATAAACTTGTATCTTCAGTGATACATGCCCTAACTTGACCCTTTTATCTACAATGTCATATCGCCTACTACCAGAGCGCTCTTTCGTCACTCTGGTGAACATAAGCCCGACTACTGTGAAAGGCAACTATATGTAGCCTACCTAGAATTATTCACCTAGGGTCATCGTCCAGGCTCGGGACTTTTGCTTAATGTCACATCCGAAGGCATTCTCAAGGTTTTTTCATCTTCCACAAAAACAACCTAAGGGCCTTGGCTTTGTTTCGAATCCGCCATCTTGAGCTCAGTACGCAAGCAACTCTTGAGCTACCGACGCCTCTCAAATATTTCATCAGTGATTCGCTGAAGGAAATTTACTCTGAATAACGTGGCTTTATAATAAACACTTTAGTGAAATACAATTTTGACCTTATTTATTATAAATGAACTAACATTTTTTTGAAATACGAACAAGATTTTGTACGTACAACAAACAGTAGGGTGACACAGAGTCAATACATTCTATATACACCCCTCAGCGACAGCCAAATAACTTATCATTTGTTTGGACATAAGCCCATCCATTGTCATAACTCAAAAATGTTTGTCAAATATAGAATATGAATAGTTTGCTAATAAATATATACAAATTCTACTATTCGAAATGAATTTGAGAGGAGGGCCGGGGAAGGAGAGTCATCTGCACAAAGCAGGCTTGTATAAGAAGGTCCTATGTTGGCCACATCGCATATATTTATTTATTGTAAATAAAACAATATGTGGCTATGTCAAATTAAATTATTAACGAAACTACATTTTTATTTTTTTAAACCTATTTATAGAATACTGTAAACATTAGTTAGTAAATAAAATTATTTACCTCCTTCCCGAAATAAATAGGTATCTTCTTGAAAAAAAATTTTCATTTTATGAATCATTATTTGCCTAAAGGTAAACAAAATTGTATTTACGATATTTTCGAAAAGGTTTTCAATTTAGCATTTTATTATCGTTTAGGATGAAATTCATACACTGATTTAGCACTTTTTACCAATTCATCAGGACATCAAAATCGATACTATATGTATAATACATTACATGTCAAAGTACAAAAAAAAGACTAGTATAATTTTTACCTTTTTATTTATTTATATTTGAGTTATTATTTTCAGAATCAGAATGAGAAACATAGAATATATAAGGTATATTATGGGCTTGGTGAAAAATATTTGCTACCCCGTAAAGTAAAGTTAAGACGTATTTTCGTTTTACAAAAAATAACTTAAGACAATGAAATTTTTTTATTGTCAAAATATTATAAATAGAACCAATTAAACTAAATAATCTATAACAAAAAAATGATAAACCATTATTTATTAAACATCTAATACATGGAATAATACAGTCAAAAAATACAAAAGAAATTGGAAACTACCTCGAGTGAAGTTGATACTATGTTGAGGGTCCGTTAGAAAACTGACTCTAAAGCGGGTATCAGTAAAAATAGACCTCCCTACCACCACGTCCCCACCTAGCGACCAGGTGTGTTTAGATAGCAACCCGCGGGTCACTTGTCCCAGAGGGGCTCGCGAATCTGTCCCATATCACATTCGCGAGGAGGGGGGGTCTATATGGCTCGGTTGATAGATGTTAGGCTTTATGGTGCGCTCAAGATGCTTGCCTTCTGAGCTCAAGATCTTGGGTTCAAAACCCGGCTAGGTTCAAAAAGTGTCGATAAATTTATTACATCGGCAGTTATTAGAGTTTTTGAATAAATCCCTCTTTCTCTTCGGCCGATATCGCTGAAATGCGACAGGTTATGTCTTGATAGGGGTTTGACTTCAAATATGAAATTTCATGTCGATATATTCATCCTATTGGCAGTAATTAGAATTTTCATGTTGAGCCTCCCCACTAATCCCCCCTTTGGTCGATTTGGCTGAGAAACAATAGGTGTCATCGTTAAAGGGTTTCGGATTCACATATAAACTTTCGTGCCGATACATTCGTTTTATCAAGAGTTATCCTGTTCACAGATATGTCGAAAAACTGCCATAATAATACTTCTCCCTGCTGGAATTATTTTTATGGGAGTTTTATTTATTATTATATATTATTTATTTCTTGTATTAGATGTTTAATAAATAATGGTGTATCAGGTTAGGTTAGGTTTTATGCCTCATGCCAGGGCTTTAACTACGAGGTCATATCGCCTACTAGCGCTCTTTGGTCACTATGGTGGAAAAATTCAATAAACTAAAAAAATGTTAGATTAAAAATTCTGTCTCAATGGTCTCTGCATGCTAAGCGTGCACAGAAAGTTGCTGGGAAACGATCGAGAACACTTCAAAGAGGAAGTTATTTCACGATTTTCGGAGGATAAACGAAAATTGTGCTTTACCTAAATGTACATGTACAAAACAAGTCATATTACATTTATTTGAATATACATGAATTCGATCATTTCATTTTCTCGCTCAAACTCTTCATTTATGTTATACTTTATACTCCTAAAGGTGATTTTAAATGCGGAGTAAAAATGCAAAGCGCAACAGCAGCAATATATGCTATTGGATATCAGACATTTCATTCTAAAAGCACAGAAAACAGAGTGCATTTGCTGCTGCTGCGCATTGCATTTATGCTGCTCATGTAAAGTCAGCTTGCTCATGTACAGTCAGTGGTTACCTGAGGGGGAGCTTCTAGAGGTCCGAGTCTCCCAAATTAATAACAAAAAGTCTGCAACGCTAACCATAGAAACTGCTGGCCATGCCTCGGGGAGTCTATACCCCCACCCTCGTAGCCTAACTTTGCCCCCCCCCTCCCCTCCCCCCCCACCTCTGCTCAAAATCCTGGCTACGCCCCTGTATATATATGACATAAAACATTTAATTGAAAAAAGATAACCAGTTATAAGTCTCAAAAAAATTCGTTGAGTGAGAAAAATATAAAATGATTTTTTTTTAAATTAGATCTTTATTAGTTCATTATTCCAACTGCTTTGATAACATTGACATTTTGACGAAAAAGTTAAAACGGCATTATTTACGGAATATATAAAACTGGAACATTTGTGGATTACTGGAAATATTCAAAATGTTATGAATGAATTAAACTAAACTATTTATCTTTTTTGTTTTTCATGCATGGAAACTTTATTAATAGAAGTACCCAAAATAATCTTGATACGGTATTTGAGGCCTTGAGTGACATTCTTATTTCCAGACTCTAATAAGCCCCTTTGAAAAAAATAAGCAGATAATAATAAATTAAATATAATAGTGACTATGTAAAACGTATATTTGATAATAGAGAATCCCCAGCGGTATTATACCAAGTCCAATGAAAGAGGAGGATTTAGACTCAATTTTGACTTTTGATTTTGATAGTGTTTAAATATATTGGAAATTTTCGGAAATACGACCTGCTTTGAATTTCTGGTTAAGTGGCAATCTGAAATTAATGATCATTAAATTAAGAAATTTGATGGTCAGATATGCATGTTCAAAAAACAACATTTTTTACTAATCCTGGGAAATACTCAAAAACAATGTATTATTAGTTAGTTATTGTAGCTTATGCCTGGGCATTAACTACGAAGTCATATCGCCTACTACCAGAGCGCTCTTTCGTCTTTCTGGTAAACTTGAGTCCGACTTTACTGTGGGAGCCCTACATTTTGTCTACCTAGATTTATTCACCTAGGGCAGGGGTCTTTAACGAGTGCCTGATATTGTACAGGCTCCGGACCATCGATTAACGTTCCATCCGAAGGACGGTGTGTTCAAAATTTTTTAACTTCCCAGATGAAACCTAAAGGTCTCGGCTGGGTTTCAAACCCGCGATCTTAAATGAAATGGGATACCCAGCTTTTTTCAAAAGTAAGGTTTCCTTCTTATCGGATAATCGACCTTTAAGCAGGTGCCAGGAAAGGCTATCTATTTTCCGATAACGTCTCTACTATATCCCGAAATATTGTCAAACCAAGTTGGAAAACACCTCTGGAAGAAATACCAGACAAATGTAATCAACAATCACAGAGCAGCCTAAGAAACACAGATATTATATTTATTTAGTTAGTTATTGTGACGCATGCCCGGGCTCTAACTACGAGATCATATCACCTACTACCAGAGCGCTCTTTCGTCTTTCTGGACGTGAGCCCGTTTCTACTGTGGGTGTCCTAAATTTTGCCTACCCATGTTATGTCACTTTAGTCTTCCACTTTAACTTACCTCCCAGATGAAAAAAACCCAAGGGCCTCGGCCAGATTTCGAACCCGCGATTTTGAGCTCAGTATACAAGCATGATACCTCAGGTTACCGGAGGCCCTCTCTTATTTAATTATGTTTTACTTCTTTAGATATTTATGACCTTATCCCTTATCGTATTCTTCCCTATATTTATAGTTTCTGTTTTCTCCTTTTTTTTGTATTTATAACGACAATATTGTAATTTATTTATTTATACATTTATAAATGTAATGAAGGTTATTCCTCCAGGATACCATTATCATCAACATGATTCTCCAGTTTCTTCATATTGTATGATTTTATAAATACATAAATGATTATTTTATTGGTGTTATGAATACAAAAAGAGTATGATAAGGTTAGGTTAGGTTTTATGACTCATGTCCGGGCTTTAACTACGAGGTCATATCGCCTACTACCAGAGCGCTCTTTCGTCACTCTTGTGGACATGAGCCCGACCCTACTGTGGGAGTCCTAAATTTTGCCTACCCTAAATTTTTATTCACCTAGAGTAGGGGTCTTTAACGAGTACCTGACATCGTACAGGCTCGGGACCATCGCTTAACGTTCCATCCGAAGGACGGCGTGCTTAAGTTTATTTTACTTCCCAGATAAAAAAAACTAAGGGCCTCGGTCGGGTTTCGAACCCTCGTTCTTGAACTCAGAAGGCAAGCACGCATACCACTGAGCTACCGGCGCCCTCGTATGAGAAGGGGTGAGATCCATCGCGTAATTAATATTTATTTACTTCTTGCCTCAGCTAATCTCATTCAAACTTTTTCCTCAACTTCAACCCCAATTTCTGTAGGGGGCCACCTTCAAAACAGAAGCCTCAGGACATGCAAAACTGTAAACTCGCCAATGTTTTCGACCATGCGAATTAAGCGATTAAAAATGTCTATCTTCGTCTCGCAGGAAACGTTCCGGATCCATGTTTACATTAACTTATAGGAGAAGTTATGAAATCGGTCAAAAATTCGATTTGGAGTTTTAAACGGAATTTCATGTTTTACGACCTCTTGATCCCAAATAAGAAAAAAAAAGATTTGTCTGTGAACACGATAACTCCCGATAGAATGGATGTATCGACACAAAATTTCATATGTGAATTCAAAATCCCTCAAGGACGAAACAACAATTTTCAGCAGAATCGGCAGAATCCCCTTCCATTCAGATCAGATTCGTCAGAATTCGTTCTGAGTACCTACACTATTTTTATATTTTTTTAAACTTAAAATTAATTTCAGAACTTCATAGAAAAAAAATATATATAGGTATATAAAATAATAAAATATAGAGTTGGCTTAACTAAAAATAGTCTAGGAAGTGTCTGAAAAGGATGTTTGAAAGGTCCGAAAGGAAGGCTGGAGAAGGTTGAGGTGTAGGACTGCTATTCTTAGTTGTCGCTATTTCAACAACTTCCCTGTCTGCCAATGTGGTCCCTCCTGGTCCAACTGTCCCCAGTTGGCTCCAAAACCACAATCAACATTAAAAGGGTACATTAATTACACTATAATATAGAGGGAGTGCCAGTGTCTTGAGTCGCCGGTCTTCTATGATGGTTCAGAAAATCCAGAACCTGCATTATCCACATTAAATACTGAAAGACTGAATTGTTTTCTTGATTGGAAGGCGGATTTAGTGGACTTACTTGTTAAATAAGTAATACTAATGTATCCAGTCCAACAGTGTATTTTTTATTTATATCAATATCCGGCCGGTGAAAACACATTAAGCACGCCGTCCTTCGGATAGGACATTAAAAGAAGGTCCTATGCGTTGTCAGGTACTGATTAAAGAGCCCTACCCTAGGTGAATGAAAATTTAGGACTCCCTCAGTACAGTCGGGCTCGTTTCCACTAGAGTGACGAAAGACCAGCTTGGTAGTAAAAGCCCGGGCATGAGTTATAATAAATAATAACTTACTAGACCTTAGTTTCAGCAATTCTTTGGCCGTCAAAAACATCGAATTTTTACATTCGGCCCCTTACACTCGATTAGTTTGAAAAACTAGAAATAAAAAAGTGCCTTAAAACAAAAAGGGACCTATAACCACGAGGGTAGGTTATGTCTCTTCTGTGCCAATATGGTGAGGGATCGGTGCGGGTAACATCTGACACGGATAACAACAAAGAGAAGTTAACTCTTCCTCTGTGCCAAGCTGATAGTTGATGAATCGGGCGGGATTAGGATAATATACATGGGTAACATAACCTGAGAAGGATAACCACTGAGGATGGTCACATCTCTTCTGCGCCAAAATGGTGGGAAATGTTCATGTTATAAAAACATATACTATAAGTGATTTCTCCTTTTTCCTAAAGCGTATATTTGATATTGTGAAGATCATCTCCATGAAGGAGAAGTGAAAATAAATGCAGCGTAAGTGCACGGCAAATCTGCATTGGGAATTCACTTCCGATTTGCCAGTTGATGAACACAATTTAATTTTCATTCATGGACATGTACTTCTAGTCTAAACCTACTTTAAATTACACACAAAGTTCGTTAGTGAATTACCATTAACTAACTTCTCAAGCATACACAATTCAAGGAAGTTTTTACTCTTCCTTCAAAAGCAATCCACCGATAAAAATCAATAGTTGTCATACATAGGGACTTCTAAGTCCTCATACTTAATTTTATGTCGATACATTCATTGGATCGGAAAATATTAGAGTTTTTTAGTTGAACTCCCTCCTCCCATCCATTCGGTGTCGTTTTTATGGGGATTTGAATTTACATACTGAATGTCGTATCGATACATAGATATAGTTATTAGGATTTTTGTGTTGTTCCCCTTGCCTTCGGACGATTTCGCAAAAATTTAATAGAATATATAAATATTTAATACACATATAAAATTTTATGTAGATACATTCATTAGATCGGTAAATATTAGAGTTTTTTAGTTGAACATCCTCCTCTGCTCTTCTCCTTCTCTTCGATCCATTCGGTGTCGTTTTTATGGGGATTCGAATTTACGGTTATTATTTAGTTATTAGGTTTTTGTGTTGTTCCCCTTGTCTTCGAACGATCTCGCGAAACATTAATAGAATATATAATACACATATGAAATGTCGTGTCGATACATTCATTGTATCGGAAGTTAGACACATACAGAGACAGAACATGTTGTTAATTTTTCTTCCCTAACTGTACGGAGAAGGAAGGAAGTGTGATCTAACAGAAATTCGATGTTGACATTTCATAGAAATTTCATGTTTTCTGACCCTCTAAATCCAAGAATGGAAAAAAAAGTGGTTGTCTGTCCGTGTTTCCGTGAACGATAACTCCCAATAGAATGAATGTATCGACACGATATTTTATATGTGTATCTAGGGAACCCCATAACGACGACACCTATTAATTTTTAATCAAATCGGTCAATGAAAAGGATGGTACTAGGGAGAACCTAACCCTAATAACTGCCGTTGTAATGAATGTATCGATACAACATTTCATATCTAAATTCAAAACCCCATAAGGACGACACCTATTTATTTGCAGAGGAATCAGTCGAAGGGAAGGGGGGAATCATCGACTCAAAAACCCTAATAAATACCGTATAATATAATGACTGTATCGACATAAAATTTAGTATGAGAATTGTAAAGCCTCTATGTGAGTCAACAATTGATTCTTAGCCCAAACGGTCAATTGATATTGAAGGGAGAGCAGAGGGCACCGGTAGCTCAGTGGTATGCGTGCTTGTCTTCTGAGCTCAAGATCGTGGGTTCGAAACCCGACCGAGGCTCTTAGTTTATTTTATCTGGGAGGTAAAATAAACTTAAGCACGCCGCTCTGCGGATGGGACGTTAAGCGATGGTCCCGAGCCTGTACGATGTCAAGTACTCGTTGAAGACCCCTGCTCTAGATGAATAAAAATTTAGGGTAGGCAAAATTTAGAACTCGCGCAGTAGAGTCGGGCTCATCTCCACCAGAGTGACGAAAGAGCCCTCTGGTAGTAGGCGATATGACTTCGTAGTTAAAGCCAGGGCATGAGTCATAAAACCTAACCTTGAAGGGAGAGCGAAAACTTGTGCAGGCTACGGACGTGATTCACCGAAGACTTTTGGAATGAAGATATTGAAAAACATGAAATTCAAAATCATTTATCTGATATAATTTCCCATAAGTTCATAAAGCTGGAAAAGTACCTCAGTTTTGTATGAGTTGTGAGACTAGTAGTTCCAAAAGATGAGTTAAGCCGACCAACACGAGACGAACACTAAAGCACGAGACAGTGTCATAGATACTGAGGTTGTGTCTGTAAATGTACGGGGCTCTGAGGCAGGTCCTCCCCTCTCTCCTGTTCAAACCAAAACTTTGGGAGGGGGCAAAAAAGAGCAACAAAACGAAGGGTTCTATCGAGCACCCCCCTCACAGATTCACGGAAGTGAGTCACTTTTGGCAACCATCACAAATATATTCGGATTGTATGTCACCGTTTTTTTTTTTATAATTCGGAAAAAGCAAAAAAAAAATGGATATTAAAATTCCTTTGTAACAGAATAAAAATGTCGTCGGTGAATCGCAGTCTATATACTTCCTCAGCACGAATTAATCAATTACGTTTTCGCTCTCCCTCCAAAGCCGATCGACCTATTGGGCTAAAACTCAGTATATGACTTACATAATAAATTAAATAATAATAAAAAATTTATTTATCTTAAACTAATACATAGTAATAAGATATGTGAAATGAATTTATACATTAAGCTAGCCTATAAATTAGATTTATAACTACTTGAGTCTAACACACGTGTGATTCGTAGTAATAACAAAACTATTAAAAAAAGTGAAATGAAATTAATAAAAACTGAATAAATAAATACTTAAAAATATATGAGTATTAAAAACAAATTAATACATAGATACAATTTATCAATTTAATAAAAATTAAGATAACTATTTTTCAAAAAAATCTTCGGAAGTGTCTTACGATGTTTCGGACGTTCTTACGTCCCATCATCAGGTCCCAATGTGCGAGATATAGAAAAAAAAGAAAACAATGTAACTATAAGAATATTATATATATAAATATATTAATCAATTATAAATGAATAAAGAAAAAAGTCTAAATAAATAAAAAATATATAAATGAATAAATAAAACAATAACATACGAATATTGGACTGACCTTTAAGGTGTGGAGGGAATCTGCCCAAAAAATGAAAATGAAAGCTTTGTATCAAATAATGTTTTTGGATATGAAACACGATTCTTTATTGTGATTATATTATTCTTTTTGAACAGTGAGAATAAAACTCCGTTTCCATGTAAAGGGTTCCTCTAACATAAATATTTTTAGTTGATGTTTAAATGTTTTTATTGTTTCTATCATAGTGGCTAAAACTCAATATTTCACTTAGTATCTTCAGAACTCTAACACTAAATTTTGTAGCAG
Organism: Aradus depressus; assembly: GCA_963662175.1. Taxonomy (NCBI): domain Eukaryota; kingdom Metazoa; phylum Arthropoda; class Insecta; order Hemiptera; family Aradidae; genus Aradus; species Aradus depressus. The sequence continues at coordinate 92,455,654 of OY759214.1, read as the reverse complement.
TACATGCATTTCAACGGCAGTTATTATAGTTTTTGTGTTGAGCCTCCCCTAATGGCCCCGTTTTCTCAAGCCGATTTGGATGAAATTCAATGTCAGTAGACTCAGACGAAAATATTATTATTTTATTAACTTTCAATATGTTACTTTAAGGCAATTAAGGTAGGTATATTTGTTTTAAAACAATAATTCTTCATTTCATAAGACGTTTCGACATACTGTCATTCTCAATTCTAAAAATACAAATTATTTTAAATAATAACAACATTATAATTGTAATTCTCATAACTATTTTTTCAAAAATAAAAATTATAATGTTATTATTTAAAATAATTTGTATTTTTAGAATTGAGAATGACAGTATGTCGAAACGTCTTATGAAATAAAGAATTATTGTTTTAAAATAAATATACTTTAATTGCCTTAAAGTAACATATTGAAAGATCATAAAAAAGTAAGGTATAATAAATTCAAATTGATATTTTATTTACTTTTTTTTCTTCATTTTTGGAATCAAGAGGTTGGAAAAAATTCCGTTGAAAACTCCGCATCAAATTTCTGGCCGATTACATAACGTTCCCTGTACTTGGTATAGGCAGGGAAGAAAAATATATATACATATATTAAAATTTCTCTACAACAGAATAAAAACATTTGTCAAAATTTGATTAAACGCCTTAAGCCCAATATTTTTCTAAGATTCACACGGTCAAAAGCCCAGAACGAACTGAGAGGACTTACAAATTCTTAAGTATACATATCGTATATAAAGAGCCAACATCATCTACGTACTGACTGATCTAATTCTGAGGCACTTCCACGTGGCCTATAAATTTGAAAATTTGCATGTAGGTTCCTTCCGTATTTTGAGTCAAGGGAAAAAACCAAAAAACTGAATTGTTTTTACATGGATCCATCTCGTGTGGCCCGATATCTCTTCATGCCTGGTTGGAGTGCTCGTGATCTATAGTGGAATGTTTCTATAGCTGATAGCTCCAGGCTATGTTATTCCTGTCCCTGTAAAATGCCGCAGTTTATATTTATTTAACACGCCCTGCACATGATAATAATGTTGAATGCCCCTAAAGTTTAGTGTCCATCATTAATGTAATGTTGGGTGCTCTTATAGCTATAAACCACCTTACTCTGCCAGCCTCTGACCAGCAGTGGTGGCAGACCGAGAGGGAAGAGAAGAACTTAATGTGAATGCAATAGGGGAGAAACTGGCCAGTGCCGGCACTCCCTAAATAGTAGGCTAGTTAAATAATAGCTAACAGGTCTCTGGGCCACGACCGTCTCAGCCTTCGAGGAGGGTTGTCGGGATGCGAATGGGATGACAGAGATGCGGCAAACGGATTTTCATGGTAGAATAGTTTAGAATGGAAGTTTAGGAAAAAATCCACAATGAAACAACCCATTGTTTTCACTATTGTTTGACATGGCAAATTTTTCTCGTAACATAACGCAGCATATAATTTTTGGGAATTGTAGCCAAAATATGAAGGGGAATTGGACCAGAATGAGTTTCAAAAAGAAATAACGGATAGTCACTGGTTGAGTTACCTTCCGCACAGCCCATGCCAAACTATTTTCGTACACACGACTATATTGACCTCTGTTATCCTAAATGTCTTTATATTATATAGAAAATCGGAGCGTATCCAGGAGGGGTGCCGTGGAGTGTGCAAACCCTCTCCTTCCCAATGCCAAATTGATCCAAATATGTTTATTTAACACAATTTCTTGACAAGGCTAATGATTATTTAATTAAGTTCCCAACAATTAATTTATTAACAATCTACAAACATTGTGCATGAATGAATTTTTAAAGTTTGGTCTAGTATATCTATTGGTTAAGAGGCCATGAACAGTGTTAAGTCGAGAGTTGAGTGTGGGTGAATTCGGGAACACGCCGAGACAATCGATAGGAGTCGGCGGGACTCTTGAACTACATGAGTCAGTAAGCAGTTGGGCACCACGCGGGGTGGACTGAGTTGGTTGAGTTGGCTGTTACCACGCGGGTATAAAGAGAGTCGTCTCTTAACAACGAGAGGGACCAGTTGGTCACCACGCGGGGTGGACTGAGAGTCTGGGTCGAGCCAGCACGCGGTGTGCGGAATGGATTCGTCCTTATTACCACGCGGGTATAAGGTGAGTCGTTAGTTACCATGCGGAAGTGAGTTGTTTATTACCATAAGGTGAGTCGTTAGTTACCATGCGGAAGTGAGTTGTTTATTACCACGCGGGTATAAAGTGAGTCGTCTGTTACCAAGCACAGTAAGTGAGTGACTTGTGTAGTTCCCACGCGGTATGGGACTTATTATTGAACAACTGACTTTGTGTTCGTTACCACGCGGTTTTGTAATAAGGGTGTTGTCCAAATAAATATATCTCTTGTTCTATTCGAAGTTCTCATTTAACCTGTACCCAAATCCAACAAACAGTATGTAAATATTTTATTAATTCTTTGGAAGATCGGTAAGAATGTAATATAGACTAGTAACATAATAATAATAATAATAATAATAAACAGAAATAATACATTATGTCACAGTATAGACAAAGCGAAAGGAGATTATATGTCAGTTCACAATCGAAATTGAAACAGAAAGAACTATTTCAAATTATTGAATAAACGAGAAGTAAAAAATTAATACATTCGCATAAACTTTTAAAGTAAAATATAAATTTAATTTTTAAAAAACGAAATTAATAAAAATAAAAAAAAAAGTTAAATATAACCCCAAAAAACTGTAAAATGTCTTGCACTTGGTTTCTAAATGTAAGAAAACACAAAATTTGGGAGAAGGACCGTAATAATTTAATGCAACACAAGTTAACCTTAGATCTGTTCTCTAATATACTTTGTTATATTATAGCAAAGAAGTGAGATGCACGACTATGGTTTTTGCAATTTTTCTGTATTTGATTTCTTTTCGTGTTCGGTTTTTTATTTTAAAAAAATAAAAAAATCGTATACAATATATTTTTGAAATTGTTTTTCTAAACTAATTTGACACCCCACACGAGTTTAGTTGACTTAAGTTTGATAATACGGCAGCCAGTGTCCGCCATTTTAGTTTTTCGGGAATGTCATATAGCCTATGACACTCAGGATATTATGACGAATGAAATGAAGCCTAAATCATAAAAATCGGTTTAGACGTTTAGGCTCTCCGAGGGAACAAAGAATATAATATACATACAAAATTGTGAAAAACAATACCCTCCTTTGTGTTCCGCAGTCGGGCAAAGAGCGGGTATCTTTACTTTTCAATTTTCATTTACAAATGTATACTATTGTGATGTATAAAATTATACACATTCAAATTAGTAATATTATAAAATTAATTATATTTATTTGTATAAAAACAGTGAAGTAACTAAATTAATGAATAAATATATGAAGTCGCATTTCGTTTCAAAAAGAACCAATGAGTGGGAAACAAAAGAGGACCAGTCGATGTCTATATTGTGGAGGTGAGAGGTCTGAGTTGAGATGCAGTGAGAAAAGTGTTTAAGCTTAATGTGTGGTGAACTAAGTAGATGTGAATTAACAGTAAAATTGATGCGCAAAGGAGGTACTTTTATTTATTTATATGTACATAATATATATTCCCAAAATATAATACATTGATGTAAATGATGGCCAAAATATAAAACAAAAAAAAGACTGAAATAGTTTTAAGAATTTACTTTGTAAGATTTTTAATATTATAATGTAGGTTCAAGTAAATAAACCCAAATATTTTTTTCTCTAAATTCTATGCTATTCATTTTCCCTGTTAACGCAGTATCTAAGATAATTTATTTATATTAGATTTAACATTTTTTTAAATTGAGAAAAACAATATGGCATCTCTTTAGAAATCAAAATGAAAACTTTGTTAATTTAAATTTTTTTAAAAATAAGTGCACTTTCTTGAAAATTGCAGGTATATTTTTTTAGAGCCGTTTTCGGAAACTACTTTAGAAACCAAAATTTAGTAAAAGACCAGCTATATAATTTCTATAGAAAATGTGGTAATTTTATTTAATTATATTTAAATTTTATTATTTGTTTATTTAATTATTATTAATTTTATATTTATTAATTTCATTTTATTTTACATAATTCATAATTTTTATTATCACAACACACTGTGATAATAAAAATTATCAACACACTATGTATATTATCACTGCGTTTTACCGCAATATTTTTTTTGCACTAGGGTCCATGCTGAACCTGGCTACCTCGGCGATCCTCTGCCACTCCACCCTGTCGGATTTTGATAAATAAGCTTCCAATATGTTGTTTCATTTAGCAGATATGTTATAAGACCAAAGTTCCCTATTATCTAACTATATCTAAACTCAATATAACTTTATTGTGTTTACTATTTAGATGATGTTCCAAAATAGCCAGCTATATATACAGATGCACACTGTCTGTCCCAGTTCATCTCCAAATGGCGATCACTTCTTATACGTCGTGAAATAGTTTACGAATACATTCTACTCCCCATTGATAATGGGGGTGTGTACCACGGATAAAGCAAAATAACAAATAACCCAGAGGCTATAGGAAGCATGGATGTTTTTCTTTATAAATTAAGGTTAATGAGATTAAATGATGCTTGCCATGGACTGTAAGAATCCTGATCTGAAAAATGTTCATTCATTAATAGAACCTTTTCTCAGAATGGAATCTAACTCCACGTCTTCTCTTCGAAGAGTTAGCGGGGTATTCTCTTAATCGGATAAATATGCTATTCATTCTTTCATTTTTGTTATAGTAATTTTACATATTTTAAAAATTTTTTTCGGAGGGCCTTCTTTTATTTGTGTGAAGTTGTGACCTTTAATTTTAAGATTTTCCATCTGTACGAAAATACCCAGGTTAGGTCACAACATGGTTGATCCGCCCCCGAAAAATCGAGAGTAGAGAGTATAAGAATAATTTAACGTTTTCATGAAAATTAATGAAATTTGGTTCATCGATCTTGTCAAAAGGTGCTATTAATGTGCTATTTGTACATATTACTGAATATTGAAAAAAAAAAAAATGTATATTTGTCCGTCTGTAAGTTTCGATTAACGTTATTATCTACTCCCAACATCTTCCAAGTTTGGAGAAGCGGACATATTGTGGAAACGTATGAATCAAAATTCGTTTTTTGAAAAATTGTCTATTCTACAAGAAATTTATACATAATGAGTTATTATGACTCATGCCCGGGCTTTAGCTACAAGGTCATATCGTCTACTACCAGAACGCTGTTCCGTCACTCTGGTGGACATGAGTCCGACTCATTATTATGGGAGTCCTACATTTTGCCTACCCTAAATTTTTATTCACTTAGGGTAGGGGTGTTTTGACAAAGACAATACTTGAAAAAGACAATGTGTCTTGAAAAACATAATATTAAAAAAAAAAAAAGTTTGTTTTATTTATTTATTTATTATAAGTTTCCACAACATTGTCAGCTTAGAAGTTCATGTTGGTTACCAAGACGCCACGCATATGGTAGAATTTTTATAATCTCAGTATTTCGTCATTTAATTCCTCTACAAGGAATTCATCTAGGAAAACATTTGTTTTGTTCACTGATATTTGGTCGCCAACCCTCATTGAAACCATTCTCAGTCAACAAGATATTTTATTAAAAATTATATTTTTCCAAAAAAATACCAGTATTTTTGAAAAAAATTGAATTGCTGAATTTTTTTTTATTTTAGTTTTTTTTTTTTTTTAAATTCATTAAATGGGCCTTGTCTAATTTTATTTGAAAGTGGTTGATATGTGACTTTTTAGTTCAAATTTTACTTACATCAGGATCGGCAAGGAGGGGGTTTTAGTGGGTATGGTGATGGTGAACCGTCTCGAGTCCCACACTATCCAGGGCTACCTTCCCTGGATGTGCGTCACAGCATTTCCCCCTCCAATGCAAAAAAAAAAAAAAAAAAAAAGTTCAAATTTTACTAAAATTGTAATTTTAATTTAACGATCTCAAGGAAATGAGTGAGTGAAGTGATTTCTATCTTTGAAGTGAGAAAAAATAATAAAGGAGTAAAAAAACCATTCATTTTATTTTTTCTTGTGGCAGAGCATATCTTGTAGAACAAGAATAAACATATTTTTTTTATAATCCTTTTCCCTTTTGAAGATATTCCACTTAGCGTGGAACTCAGTATTTCATATTTTTTTGGAGGTTTAATTAATTTTTTTCTGGACTCCTTACACATTGATGTATACTCATAAAAAAATTTCATCAACATTAGTTGGTAAACAAGGGAGATATAATTTATTTCTATAAAAAAACAAATTTCGTTTCCTCCGCCCGATTGATAAAAGCCGCGAAATTCCAAAAACTTTAACAGGCTGTAAAACCTAAATCGCTTGAGATAGAGCAAAAAAAAAAGTTTATATCCTTATTTAAATCCATAAAAGGAATAAACATGCCAAGTTTCATCAAAATCTGAGATCATGGGTGTCGGACCCTGGTTGAACTGATGTGGAATGACCCACTGCCTATTCACGTCTTAACAAATACTAAATGGAAGTTCAACCAGTTTACAATCCGAACTGTACCTTTCTTCAGCCCCATGGGGTTTTGCTATATATTTTGTGATAGACAATATTTTTTTTTAAATATACTTTTTTTATTATTTATTTTTTTTATTAAGTGTAATGTTAAGTATCATATTGATTTTTATTCCAAACCAGGGTCGATTGGTTTAGGAGGGAGAGAGAAAACATAATTGATTAATTAGTTCTGGGGAAGTACATTTCCGGTAATTCACCGACGCCCTTTTAGTTGATATTCCAATCTTAGAAACCCCAAAGGCACGTACATACCAAAATCTACAATTTTTTTCGCTATTTTCAAGGGAATTAGGTAATTTTTTCCCCCAAAAAATGAAAGTGAGTAATATACGTAACCTGTGATGATGATACTCCTGACTGTACTTTAATTCATGACAACCTCCACCTTTCATTGACCTTCTCATTGCTCAATGACCAGCAGACCTCACTAATTGTACAGTCATCCGCACTGAGGGAGCCTCACTAGGAGCCGGTCAACACCCCCCTCACACTTCGTCTCTTACCTAACTCAAACCTTAAATACAAATTTGAAAAATTTAAATAAAATTCATATAGACGTTTTCAGTTAATTTCATTAAAATTAAAACATTACCGAAAAATCCCATTTTTTCTTCATTATTTTTTTTCTATTATGTCATTTAGATTCTGTAAATTATGTGGAGACTAAGAAAAAAGTGGTCGGTGACTCAACGTCAATGTACTTCCCCACGAATTAATTAAATAAACTTTCGCTCTCCCTCTAAAGTTAATCGAACTTTTGCGCTATAATTCAATAATCGACTTACATAGTGGCTATTGAATCTTCATAAATATTTTTTTCTAGAATAGAAATATTTTATTATGCATATTTACAATCGGTACAGGCCATAAGTAAATTTGTTGACATTAGGTAATGGAACAATTTATGTACAATGATAAGTAAATACAAGAGAGAAGAAATAAAAAATAATATAAATAAATACAAGCACACATAGACTTATTTTTTTTAAGTGTAACGTCGTTAGTTACAGCAGGACGTTTTTAGGTAGATGCAGCGTTTTTCCCCTCCAAAACGCAAACGAAAAATCGTAACATTCTTGACGCCCACTGAGCAGACTGCGCATACTTGTGATGCTTTAACCTTTCACTTGTGATGCTTTAATACAACACGTGTATTTTTTATCCGTTTGTGTTTTCATTAATGGAATTTTATTTTTGAGTGGACAAATCCTTAAATTTACTTATTTTGCATCGTAAAGTGTACTTATTGTGTATCGCTTAAACAATGAAAAAAAAGAAGTGAAAATGGAGATAAAAGTAGTAAGTCGTTGATTTTTGTTTTATAACCGTGATTCTATTCTAAAACAATTTAAGATTTTTCAATAATCACATTTAATTTTAGATAATGAACAAAAACAATCGAGAAAAACATAGTCCATCTTGCGTTACACACGAAAATTATGTTCCATCATCAGAGTCAAATGTACAAAACACTTAATTTATCAATATGTTAATCTTTGTTATAAGGTTGCATTTAACTGTAAATAATAATTGTTACCAACATATCATATGATAAAAAAAAATTCTGAATTAAATTATTTCCTACCAATGTTAATAAAAATAGTTAAAATAAAAATATAGCCTATTAGCACAAAGAGAAACTGAAACTAGAAGAGTTACGAAATAAGGCGGTTCGGATAATATGCCATATTGCCGCACTTGGAACCAGGGATCGGGGAATGGGGGCGTGGCCGGCCACGAAAGCACCATATTTGACAATAGGGTGGCCTATTATGTTATTTCTAAAAAGTTCGAGTTTTATTGCTCTCAACCCAAAATCCGGTTTAGAATGTCGAAAAAACAATCCCTGAATTTTTTCAGATTTTTTAAATTGAATTTACCCGAATCTAATAGAGGTTAAAGTTTAACATGCGTTTTAAATGGGGTTTTGGAGCAGTCGCGGACTTTCGAGCTTAATGTTCAGTATTGTAGTTCTAAAAATTTGATAATTGGTATATATATGTTTTTGGGGTCGCGGAACTCGAATCTAGTGTCAGAATTTAATTGTTGACAGTTCTAGCCGGGGTTGTTTAGCTCTCCCACCGGCACTTCCCTTCACACCTATTGGCTGCCCAAGGCAGGTGTTCAACACCCTTCCTTACTTGGTATTGCTGCTGACGTCATCGCACTTCTCCCTCCTTTCTGCCCTCAAATTTTTGTATTTTCATCTGCATTTTCATTTTTACTCAAATAATTTTAAAACATTTTAATGTTCATATTTTTGGATATTACAGAGGTCGAAAAACCATTATTTTTGGATATTACAGAGGTCGAAAAACCATTCCGTTTTTTGACCGATTACATAACTTCCGCTATACTTTGTAGAGCTGGGGGAGTAAAAATATGTGATTTGTCTTTCACAGTACTTTATACCAAATACGTTATTACACATCACGCTCCTTCACGTTATTATCAAAAATCAATATTCCAAGTTTCATCGTGACGGAAAATAATTCTCCAACTTTACAGTGACGATTTCACGTGGAATTTTCCTTTAAGTAACTTTCCAGCATCAAAATGTCTATCTATAGCTAGATATCATGCCATGGGGAGCATCCCCATGACTTATCTTATATTTCCTTACAACATACAAATTTCACCAAACACTTTGATACGAAGAATAAGGAAATAATTTTAGTCACTTTAAAGCCGACATGAAATTGACGATCATTTCCAAGAACTCGTAAACTTAGAGGAAAAAGACATTAAAGTCACTATATTCTTGTAGTCGGCCCAGTATTTTCTACCTCTATGTGATGCACACTTGACAAGAGATATGATCAAATAAAAACATTGGCACGTTCTTCTTCTGTGTTTGAACTTATTTCTATATCTCTTTCATTATTTCTTATTCAATTGTACTTTCATTCAACAAAATGAAAGATAAATAAATAAATAAAACAAACTTCTTTTTACTATTTTACACCTAACTATAGTTAAGGAAGTATTGTAATCGTGCGAAAATCCGAAATCGATGTGTCAACGGATTTTCACGTTTCAAGGTCCCCTGAATATGTTTTGATGTATATCTGTGTGTGAGTGTGTATCCTATTAGAAGGCTGTGAGCGCTTTACATACAGATTTTAGCTATTAACTTGAAATTTGGAATGAAGAAGTTAGTTACTTGTGTTCATTTAGGTCCGATTAGATTTTCTGATTAGCCGAAATCGGACGAAAATTGAGACCACTTTTCTTCAGGGGCGAAGTACATTTTACAAGATCCGCCTATGTTTATGGTCTAATCAAAAATATTTTCAAAAAATTTATAATACGTAAGTATGTTATATGAAATAGTTATTATGACTCATGCCCAGACTTTACCTACGAGGTCATATCGCCTACTGCCAGAGCGCTCTTTTGTCACTCTCTGGTGGACATGAGCCAGACTCTACTGTGGGAGTCCTAAACTTTGCCTACCCTGAATTTTTATTCACCTAGGACAAGGGCTTTAACGAGTACCTGACATCGTACAGGCTCGGGACCATCGCTTAACGTCTCATCCGAAGGACGGCGTGCTTAAGTTTATTTTACCTCCTAGATAAAATAAACTAAAGGCTTCGGCCGAGTTTCGAACCAACGATTTTGAGCTCAGAAGACAAGCACGCATACCACTGAGCTACCGGCGCTTCATAATAAAAAGCGAAAACCGCCCTGAAATGTAGTTTTGAAACACATATTTCTAGACGTTTCTTTGATTTACCCGAAAACGATTAGTCCTATCGAAAAATTAGTTATTATAAAAAATGTTCCTTATAGAATTTCCAATCCCATATATATAAGACGTCAGATTTCAGATAGGATCAACACGACCAAAGGTATAGGGTCACAAAGAATAAAAAACGAATTTCCGTAGGAAATATTTGAATGTTTAAATTAGCAACAAATAATAGAATAGTTATCTTCCAACCGCTGTGCTGTGTGGGTGGGGTAAGTTAATTTTATAATTTTACTCTGTACCCTGATGCTTTAGGAATTATTTATACTTTTTATTATTTGTATATTTTTGTTATTCTATGATAGATGAACCACTGATGATGACGCTGTTGTGTCGAAAACCGGTTCTGGTATAAATAAAACAGTGGGTAGACAACGTCTTTTATTTCTATTAGAAATCTAGTGCCACAACATCTTACTATCACATATGAATAATAGAACACTTTTTATTATTGGTAGTTTTTATAAAAAATGAAAATATATGTAAGGCCATTACAGGACTTTCTTATACCAACCACGCTTACAGATCAATCTCTCTTCCCCTCCTCTTCTCAAAATCATTTCATACTGGCATTACTGGGTATAAAAAAATCACTCACAGAATTTCACTGTACGACACAAAAAAAAAAAAAAATAGCGCTGACGCCAACTCATTACTTTCATATATTCTGTCATGCCAGTATGAAATGATTTTGAGAAGGGAAAGAGAGAGTGATCTGTGAGCGTGGTTGATATAAGAAAGTTCGCACCATTACTAAAGATGTAAGAAAGTAAATATTTATTCATAGGTAGTATTTCCAGTAATAGTATAAATGTTCCAAAAAAAGTTTCACAGAAACCGAAAACAACTAGACTTTTTTTTTTTAATTTTGTTAAAAATGTGTTCCTATTTAATTACTGTTTTTGCATCTGGATTATTTATTATAAATTATATACAAATTATAAGATACACAAGTTTTTTAGGTTAGGTTTCTATACATTATCAAAATTATTTATAAGATTTTTATATAAAAAAAATAAAAATGACTGAAACTTGTGATTTTACTTGTGATGACCTTGATCCATCAATCAGACGTAAAATATCCAATAATTATAATTATTATTCATTAAATGATTTAATTGATTTCATGGTTATTTTGTTTTTGTATATTTTTGCAGCAACTCCTCCTACACTTCAAGGTTTAAGATATTATACACAACCTAGGTTTTTCAAAACAAATCGGCCAGTATGCAGAGTAAGTAGAACATCTATTTTCTTAATTTTAAATAGATATACTATCTTCCAAGAGCTTGGAGAGGCTAGAGTCGGGTCAGGTTATTTTTGAAAAAAACCTGGCCAAAATTAATGTTATCGATTACGTTGTTTTAGCTCCGAAATCAGTTAGAAATGTAACTTATATAACATTTTATTATCTGAAATCTTAGATAGATTGATAGAGCTTAGACAGTTTGAGCTCCGGGCAACCCGTGAAAGTGTGCCAAATTGAACAACCGCTATATCCTATGCAACCAGAGTCGATTGATATTATTATTTTTTCCATTAAAAAAAATGTTTTTAGGGCAAAATTATATATCGCAAAAGTCAGATAAAATATCTGCCGTGATAATTCGTAAATAATATGTAATGTATTTAACGTGTTTTACAAATTTAACAAATGAGTTAAGAAAGACACGTCTAAACATCAAGAAGACAAGTATTGTAAAGTAATTCAATAAACATTAGCTGCGACCATCTGCCACCTTGATCTTGACAAACAATTCAAATTAGAAACTGTGATGTTTACTTATTTGGATTTATATTCCTTTAGCATTTCAAACCTGTCTTTTATTAGGTGTGAATGATAGGAGCAATTTTTCGTTTATTGAAAAGTTATCAAAAATAACTAATTTTTTTTGTTAATTAAAATAAATTGTTTCCTAAAAAAAAAAAAACATATACATTCTATTTTACAAACAATAACTTTTTTTTTCGAATAATAAGTACTACCTTATTACAAATAGTGAAGAAACAGTACCTATATATTGAAATTAAGTAGGATTTGTAATTTTGGCCTGGCTATTTCAAATATGGACCAGTGTGCTCTGATGCGGTATTGCACATAAAGAGAACTTCTCCAACTTCAGATAGCAGGGAAAAAAGGAGACAGATTTATTTAAAAAAGGAAAAATGTGAGTTGTGTTGTTTGGTGGAGAGGGACGACGTGCTCCACGGGACGACGTGCTCCACGGGACGACGTGCTCCACGGCTGCCCCATCTATGCCATGATTAGAGAGATAAATACCTGGCTTGCTATTTGGGATATGTTCCGGTAGATGTCTCTCAACAACAGACACATCTCCACAATTTGCTAATGTTTCAGATGAACAGAAGCTCCACGATATTTATTTGGTTGCTCTCCCAAGTTTGGAGTTAAGGAAAACTCTAAAAAAACTAATATTTACCTACAAATTGTTTTTCATATAACTTTTTTAATAATCCCAGTGTTGTATTTTTTGTTTTTAGAAAGGTTATTATATTTTATTTTAGCTTGAAAAAATCAATCATATTGTTTTGCTAATTCGTGTTATCTGCTTTATTTTATTTTAGTTTGAAGAAATCATTCCTATTGCTTTGCTAATACGTGTTATCTGCTTTAATTTAGTCCTTATTATTTAGAAATCGTTTATGTTTATGATTTTGTATCGAAGTCCTTCCTGTATAGATAATTATTTGTAATAAATAAAGTTATTCATTCATTCTCCATAAATAAACATATTATACCTGTATATGTATTTAATGAATACTTTTAACCATGACAAGGCTGACGTCCTTCCAGAAGAACTGCAACTCTTTTTTTTTTTCATAAATTTGTTTTCGATTATCTGAAGTAAATGGGGATTCGGAATAATCTTTTAGAATAATTGATTAGGCACAGAAAAAAAGTCCAAGAAAAATATGAATTATTTGACTATTTCGTGCTTGGGAAGTATATTATTATTATTTTTTTTATAATCGTGCGAAAATCCGAGATCGAGGTTTCAACTGATTTTCATGAGGACATCCGGTTTTTTGGATACATGCCGAAAACCGTCCTGAAATGTCATTTTGAAACACATATTTTTAGACTTTTCCTTGATTTACCCGAAAACTGTTAGTCCTATCGAAAAATTAGTTATTACCAAAAATGTTTCTTATTAAATTTCCAATACTATCGTTTTCTTAGATTTGAGATACATTCAAAGTTATAGCGCCATAAAGAATGAAAATTTTTTGTAAGGAATATTTCAAAGTAATGTTTAAACTAAAAAGCATATCAAGGAATTATGTTTAAAAAAAATTAATGTTGATAGTTTTTTTTATTATAAAATAAAAAAAAATATAAGCGATGAGGCCACGCATTTACAGATCTCTCTATCACCTCCAAAATTAATTTCATACCGATATTACGGGTTATAAGAAATTCATTCCCAGAATTACGTTGTGCAATGAAAGGAAGAAAACCACTGACGCCAAGGCATTACTTTCATATACCCGGTAATGTCAGTATGAAACAGGGGCGTAGCCAGGATTTTGAGCAGGGGGAAGGCAAAGTTAGGCTACGAGGGTGGGAGGTATAGACTCCCGGGGGCACAGCCCGCAGTTTCCGTGGTTAGCGTTGCAGACTTTTTGTTATTAATTTGGGAGACTCGGACCTCTAGAAGCTCCCCCTGAGATAACCACTGATTGTTATTCTTAAGTTGACTTTACATGAGCAGCAAAAATGCAAAGCGCAGCAGCAGCAAATGCACGCTTTGGTTCTGTGCTTTTAGAATTAAATGACTCAGATCCAATAGCGTGCATTTGCTGCTGCTGCGCTTTGCATTTTTATTGCACATGTAAAATCAGCTTTAAGAGTATAAAGTATAACATAAATGACGATTTTGAGCGAGGAAATGAAATGATCGAATTCATATATATATAAATAAATGTAATGACTTGTTTTGTACATGTACATTTATGTAACAGCTGATTGCTGATTCAGGAATCAGATGCACGGGAAATTTGAAGATCCTATTGGTAACTTGCAAGCAATTCATCTTTAATAAAAACAATTTTTTTAAATTTAATTTTTGCTCACGCCAGGGGGGGCACGCCTCCCCCCCCCCCTTTGGCAACGCCCCTGATATAAAATAAATTTGAGGGGAAGAGGGATCTGTAAAAGCGTGGTTGGTACAAGAAAGTCCTGTAATGGTCCTATCAAATTTTTTTTTTTTAAATACTAGTGTTATATTTCAGAACGTGCACGACCTGACAGGTACAGAGAGGGTCTGCACTGGGGTCCCTCCAGACACAAAGACCAGGTTCATTCCCAACGATACGATAAACACAGAACTCATCTATTACACTACTGTCCTTCGGGAGTCCGTTCCAGTCATGTCGGTTTTTTCACACAAAAAGAAAATTATACCATGGGTGAGAAAACTGTATGCACCCGAGTATCAAACTTCGCAGCTTAGATTTAAAAGGAATCTGTAAGTATTATGAATATGATAATAAGTGGGAAAACATTGTTTTCTTGTTTTGTTTCCATATATTTCATTTACGAACAGTTTACGACATGAATGCTCTTGCCAGGTGTACATACAAAAATATCCATAGAAATTTTCATGTTGACTATTTGGTCTGAAGAATAAAATAGGATGTCTATTTAAATCTCAAACAGACCTTGCACAAAGAAGCTGCTTAAGGACAGCGCATTGGCAACTTTTCACAATTATTTTCCATTTTTCTACTTCCCCAGCTATATGAGGTATAAGGAAAGTTATGTATTCGGTCAAAAATTCGTTGCGCAGTTTTCAGCGAAATTTCTTGTTTCCCAAACTCCTGATTCCGAAAATTTAAAACAAAAAATATATCTGTCATCTGTTTGTTTGTGAACAAGATAACTCCTGAAAGAATGATGTATCAACATGAAATTTTATATGTGTATCCAGAACCCCATAACGATGACACATATTGATTTTTAGCGGAATCAGCAGAAGGGGAGGGGGGAGTAGAGAGTAGCTCAACTCTAATATCGATGGTCTAGCGCAATAAGGGCTAATCTGCATCCCAAAACTTGCTTCTAAAATTCAAGCTGTGATTACGTTTTGAAATATTCTATTACGGGACTTAATGAAAATGAATTCGGTACCAGGACATTATAAGCAATAAAAACAGTATTCAATTTATGGAAAAAATATTTTAATATTATTTTTAAAAAAATGATTTGTAAGACTTTAGGCAGATTGGCCCTTTTTACCTAAGATGTCGTGGGAGAAGTCGTTAACTAAAAGGGCCAATCTGCCAGTTTGGCCCTTCTTACCTAGTTCGTTCTGCTGTTGTCTTGAATAATAAGGGCCAATCTGCAATTAACCCAGCCCGATGTAAAGCGATAAAGAGATTGGTAGGTATTAAAATATAGTCAATTTTTAGTTAAAAAATTGTAATAATGTACATTGCATAGGAAAAAAAAAAAAGAATAAAATTGTCATTAAAGGTACATAATTTAAAACGATGTAGGTATTTCCTCTTCTTCGTCGGGTTCAGGCAGTCGATCACGCACACTATCATTGTGCGGAATGGAGAAGTACTCGTCATGAAAATGAGGAGGTATTGCTCCGTTTATACACAAGTTTATGAGGTCTTTATATTTTAAAGAACAGATAGGTAGATCAGAAAAGTAAAGTTGGCAAGGTCCATCTGATTGAGTACTCCGTCGGGTTCTTTTTACTTTAAAATAGCATTTTACCTCCTGTGGATCTGCGGCGCAGTAAAAAATGCTGAAGCAGCCGGATATTTCATATTTAAATTCAAAACCACAAAAGAATGGCACCTATTAGTTTTTCGTGAAATCGGTGGAAGGGAAGAGGGAGTCCAGAGAAGGGGCGCTTGATCACAAATCCGAATGACTAATGTATTGGTATAAGGATTCAGAAGCCACTATGAAGTCAAATATTGAGGTTTAGCCAAACAGTCGATTGACTTTGGAGGAAAAGCGAAAACATAATTGATTAATTCGTCATGGGGAAGTACAAAGTCGATGATTCACCGACGACTTTTTGTTTAGTTTAGTAGACTTCTATCTTTCTGGGGTGTCTATATAATATAATAATAAACATCTTTATTTCTTTCTCTTTTTAAAGATGTACAATAATAATAATATTATTATTGACAGACAATACTCATGGTCAAATGACCGTCTGAGGGGTTGTCTCAACTATTTCTACTCGACAATATATACAAATACAAGAAAACAAACAAAAAAAAAAAAACATCCTCCTGTTTATATATTATTAATAATTAAATTCTGAAACTAGTTCAAGTTTATAATTGCAGGCGGCTTTGCAATAGTTAATTAAACTTTTGTAATTTCGTCCATTTACATATTCAATAAACTGATTATAGCTTAATTCTGCTTTATTAAAATACACAAAAAGAAATTCTTTTAAGATGGGGTTATACGGCAATAAAGTGAAACACATCATCTTGCTTGTTATTGCACATGGAGCAAAGTTTCATTTCTTTAGTGTAGGAATACTTATTTAGGTAAAGTTCAACTCATATCTTCAGCATCCAGCTTATACAATTCGCATCCATCTCTGAGAAAATAACTTTTTTATCCGTAAATAACTGTTTATATAAAGTAAGATTGGTACTATTTATTGATTTTTATTTATATTCATTAATAAATTTATTTTTTACTTTATTTACAATATCATTCTTTTTTATTCTGCCATCCAAAAACTCAGTTATATTAATATTACAGTTATTACAAATAGATTGCACTTCGTTATAGCAAAATACCTTTTTATCGATGACATTCCTCGTAACAATGTTTATCTATATTAATAAAGCTGAAACGGGGTGTGATTTTTATGAAACTTCCCATGTAGCATTCTTTTGAGCCCGATTGAATAATAGGCTATGTGGCGTCTCAAAAGTTTGAACGGGAGGGGGGGTTGTGGGGTAGGCGTAAATTTGAAGATAGTGATAGATCATTTACGGATGATCGGATTGTCATGGAATTTCTTATGTAGTATTCTTGATGGCCAAATAGAAAAATACACTATGTGACATCTTCAAAAATTGAACAGGGGGGGGGGGGGGGCAAAGCATAAAAAAATGCTGACTGATTAAAGGGTAATCGGATTGTCATGAATTTCACATGTAGTAGTAACTATGTATTCGCTGTGGGGTCCGCTGTTGCAAGGCATTTACTAGCTGTGGTGCCCAGCGTTCCTAATATCGTACTAGCTGTGGGGTCCGCCGTCGCAAGGCACATACTAACTGAGATGCCCAGCGTTCCTAACACTAGCTGTGGGGTCCGCCGTTAGAAGACACTTACTAGCTGTGGTGCCCAGCGTTCCTAACTACGTAATAGCTGTAGGGTCCGCCGTCGCAAGGAACATACTAGCCGTGGTGCCCAGCGTTCCTAACTACGTACTAAATGTGGGGTCGGCCGTCGCAAGGCACATACTAGTTGTGGTGCCCAGCGTTCCTAACTTCTTACTAGCTGTGGTGCCCAGCGATGCCAAGTATTCACTAGCTGGGGTTTCCGCCGTTGAAAGGCGCATACTAGCTGTGGTGCCCAGCGTTCCTAATATCGTACTAGCTGTGGGGTCCGCCGTCGCAAGGCACATACTAACTGAGATGCCCAGCGTTCCTAACACTAGCTGTGGGGTCCGCCGTTAGAAGACACTTACTAGCTGTGGTGCCCAGCGTTCCTAACTACGTAATAGCTGTAGGGTCCGCCGTCGCAAGGAACATACTAGCCGTGGTGCCCAGCGTTCCTAACTACGTACTAAATGTGGGGTCGGCCGTCGCAAGGCACATACTAGTTGTGGTGCCCAGCGTTCCTAACTTCTTACTAGCTGTGGTGCCCAGCGATGCCAAGTATTCACTAGCTGGGGTTTCCGCCGTTGAAAGGCGCATACTAGCTGTGGTGCCCAGCGTTCCTAATATCGTACTAGCTGTGGGGTCCGCCGTCGCAAGGCACATACTAACTGAGATGCCCAGCGTTCCTAACACTAGCTGTGGGGTCCGCCGTTAGAAGACACTTACTAGCTGTGGTGCCCAGCGTTCCTAACTACGTAATAGCTGTAGGGTCCGCCGTCGCAAGGAACATACTAGCCGTGGTGCCCAGCGTTCCTAACTACGTACTAAATGTGGGGTCGGCCGTCGCAAGGCACATACTAGTTGTGGTGCCCAGCGTTCCTAACTTCTTACTAGCTGTGGTGCCCAGCGATGCCAAGTATTCACTAGCTGGGGTTTCCGCCGTTGAAAGGCGCATACTAGCTGTGGTGCCCAGCGTTCCTAATATCGTACTAGCTGTGGGGTCCGCCGTCGCAAGGCACATACTAACTGAGATGCCCAGCGTTCCTAACACTAGCTGTGGGGTCCGCCGTTAGAAGACACTTACTAGCTGTGGTGCCCAGCGTTCCTAACTACGTAATAGCTGTAGGGTCCGCCGTCGCAAGGAACATACTAGCCGTGGTGCCCAGCGTTCCTAACTACGTACTAAATGTGGGGTCGGCCGTCGCAAGGCACATACTAGTTGTGGTGCCCAGCGTTCCTAACTTCTTACTAGCTGTGGTGCCCAGCGTTCCTAACTTCTTACTAGCTGTGGTGCCCAGCGATGCCAAGTATTCACTAGCTGGGGTTTCCGCCGTTGAAAGGCGCATACTAGCTGTGGTGCCCAGCGTTCCTAATATCGTACTAGCTGTGGGGTCCGCCGTCGCAAGGCACATACTAACTGAGATGCCCAGCGTTCCTAACACTAGCTGTGGGGTCCGCCGTTAGAAGACACTTACTAGCTGTGGTGCCCAGCGTTCCTAACTACGTAATAGCTGTAGGGTCCGCCGTCGCAAGGAACATACTAGCCGTGGTGCCCAGCGTTCCTAACTACGTACTAAATGTGGGGTCGGCCGTCGCAAGGCACATACTAGTTGTGGTGCCCAGCGTTCCTAACTTCTTACTAGCTGTGGTGCCCAGCGATGCCAAGTATTCACTAGCTGGGGTTTCCGCCGTTGAAAGGCGCATACTAGCTGTGGTGCCCAGGGGTCTTAAAAACTTATTAGCGTTACTATAGTTGAAGGACTATTATAAGCCTTATTCCGTATGAATAATCGAAAATTATAACATCATGAATGTGGTGTCGAAGGATTGAATAGACTTATAGGAGATATTGGGAGAAAACTCAAAGTTCCCCGGGCAAAGCCGGGTATTACTGCTAGTGTGGAATATAAGTGAGCGTTGAGGTACCGTTTTGACATATTTTCTGAAAAACAAATTAATACAGCTATGTTGGTAGATAGGCAGCATCCAGAAACGAAGGTGGTCAACCAAAGAAAGATTCAGATGTATCAGGAAAGTCCCATCCGAAGGACGACTTGCTCAAAGTTATTTTTATCTTCCCGATTAAAATATCTGACCTAAGTGACTTGGCTAGATTTCTAAATGGCGATCCTGAGCTCGGTAAACTCCATTCTTCAAATTTCTCGCTTTTAAACGGTTTTTAGTTTTAATATTTGTTAAAACTGATGAACAACCGAATTATCTGAATCCTACACAAAAATCGAAATAAAAATGTTTTTCGAAAAAGTCGGGCGAAATCACATTCATCAAATTTCTCGCTTTTTAACAGTTTTTAGATTTAATATTTGTTAAAACTGATAGACAGATTCAGATATATCGGGAAAGTCCCATCCGAAAGACGACGTGCTCAAGGTTATTTTTAACCTAAGTGAAATTTCAACTACCCAGATTTAGATACGTAACATACGACTCATTATCGAGTACCTGACATACGAAAAAGCCCTCGATCATAGCTTAAAGTCCAAACCGAAGGACGACGTGCTCAAATTTATTTTTATCTTCCCGATTAAAACATCTGACCTAATTGACTTGGCTAGATTTCTAAATGGCGCTCCTGAGCTCGGTAAACTCCATTCTTCAAATTTCTAGCTTTTAAACGATTTTTAGATTTAATATTTGTTAAAACTGATAGACAGATTCAGATATATCGGGAAAGTCCCATCCGAAAGACGACGTGCTCAAGGTTATTTTTAACCTAAGTGAAATTTCAGCTACCCAGGTTTAGATACATAACATACGACTCATTATCCAGTACCTGACATACAAAAAGACCCTCGATCATTGCTTGAAGTCCAATCCGAAGGACGACGTGCTCAAGGTTTTTTGAACCTAAGTGAAATTTTAGCTACCTAGGTTTAGTTACATAACATAGGACTCATTATCGAGCACCTGACGTACAAAAAGGCCCTCGATCTTAGCTTAATGTCCAAACCGACGGACGACGTGCTCAAATTTATTTTTATCTTCCCGATTAAAATATCTGACCTAATTGACTTGGCTAGATTTCGAAATGGCGATCCTGAGCTCGGTAAACTCCATTCTTCAAATTTCTCGCTTTTAAACGGTTTTTAGATTTAATATTTGTTAAAACTGATGAACAACCGGGATATCTGAATCCTACACAAAAATCGAAATAAAAATGTTTTTCGAAAAAAGTCGGACTAAATACCATTCTTCAAATTTCCTGCTTTTTAACGGTTTATAGATTTAATATTTGTTAAAACTGATAGACAGATTTAGATATATCGGGAAAGTCCTATCCGAAGGACGATGTGCTCAAGGTTTTTTGAACCTAAGTAAAATTTTAGCTACCTAGGTTTAGTTACATAACATAGGACTCATTATCGAGCACCTGACATACAAAAAGGCCCTCGATCTTAGCCTAAAGTCTAATCCGAAGGACGACGTGCTCAAATGTATTGTTTATCTTCCCGATTAAAATATCTGACCTAAGTGCCTTGGCTAGATTTCCTGAGCTCGATACACTCCATATGTGTCACAAAATAAGTTACCGTTTGGTTCCAACTAAAATTATCAAGGAAGAAATGTGGAATATAAGAGTGGGCTTTAGAGATGGTAGTAGGAAGTTGGCAGGAGTGTTGGGTGATGTCAAGTTGGCAGGAGTGTTGGGTGATGTCATGTACCCTATGTTGAGCAGAACGTTTAAGGATGCTAGGAAATTTGCTAATTCAATGTTTTATTTAACGTTTTTGTGAACTTTTGTTTGTTTAAACACGTAAACAAATTGTCTCAAGAAAATTTACCTTTTTATTATTTGAAAAGTTATTTATACCCATAAAAGTGAGCAAAATTACTTACTTTTCACCCAAGTTACGGGTGAGAATGAAACCCAACATCAACTCGACCGTAAAACCGGTCAACACGAAAAATGGACTCACGGATAACCTCAAAGCACGACTGAACAATACAGGTAACCCAGATCAGTCGAACTCACCCCGACTAGTGAGCCAGCCGAAGAGACCCTGTCCCCCAGAAGAAGACATGGAGTTCCCAGCACTCCCGGAGTCAGCCATGCAGCTAGACGGAGAGCCCTCACCTGGGGCCAGCCACACCCAGCCCAAGCGGAACAGGTACGCAATTCATTCCACTATACCCACGCACAACACATTCGCGCCACTCGCAGCACTCATTACCGACCAATACACTAACGATACCACCCCACAGACCGAAAAACAACTTAAAGTCCCCCCAATTTTCCTTTGTGAAGCCGACGATTTTCAAAAAGTACTGACAGACATTAAAAGTATCACAACATCTCCCTTCGAAACAAAACAATGCCACAAAAAAATTAAAATATCCCTTATGACATCTGAAGACTTTAGGAAACTGACCAAATTTTACCAAATTTTTTTTGACGTAAAATACTATACTTTCCTGAACCCCGAGGATAGGAAACTTTCCGTTGTTATCCGAGGGGTTCCATACTCCCTGACTGAAACCGAAATCCAAGACGAACTAACCCCGACATACCCAGTCCAGAGTGTAACAAGGCTACTGAACAAGGACAAAGGCCCCACTCCACTGTGTGCTGTCGAGCTCCAGAATACTCCGGAGGGGAAAGCGATTTTTCAATTATCTCGTCTCTTTTACACTATAGTGACTGTCGAACCGCGGAAGAGGTCTCAACGCATTGTGCAGTGCACGAATTGCCAGCAAGTGGGACATAGCAAGAACTTCTGCCACCTTGACCCAAAATGTGTCAAGTGTGCAGGAGATCATAATTTCACAGCTTGCCCATCACGTACTCTCCAAGAGTCCCCAAAGTGCTCTAACTGTGGTGGAAGCCACCCCGCCAATTATAGAGGCTGTGAAACCTTCTTAAAACTTCAATCACGATTCACACACAGAAAACACATACCAACCCACATTCATGACACAACAAATGCAAATCCATCTAGACTTACTCCCCAACCAGTCTCAGAAAATCCTCCACAGTCACAGCAAAACATCCCCTCAGAAGCTAAATCAAACCCTTGGTTTACCCGGAGCAGACACCACACACAGACACCAGCAAGCACCCCTCATCAAACTAACCTCAACGAACAAGACCCCTCATCAAACCTATTTGACATACTACTAAATTTAATTAAACCTTTCATTCCCAAAATCAAATACTTCATTTCCACAATACTCAATAACATACTTCCTTCCAATTATGGTCAGCCCTAATTCCACAGTTGATCAAAATTTAACAATCCTAAATTGGAACGCGAATGGGTTGAAAGCAAAGCAACAGTCTTTCAGTAACCTCCTAACACGATACAACATAGACATAGTTTGCCTAACAGAAACACACTTCAAAGCGACAGACACATTCAGACTGACAGGATACGTGACATACAGACGAGACAGACAAACCCGAATAGCCTCTGGAGGAGTTGCTGTTTGTGTGAAGAAAAAAAATAAAGCATTCCCATCTACTTCTTCCTGAACTGGAGCACCTGGAGGCTGTCGGGATTCAACTGACACTCACCAACAACAGACGACTCAACATCATCTCGGGATACCAACGACCAAACTTAAGAATAAAACAGACAGACCTAGAACACATTTTTACAGGAGACGCGACTGCACTTTTCGGGGACCTCAATAGCAAGCACACAATCTGGGGCTGCAGAAGAACCAATAACAATGGGGTCAGACTTTTGTCGGCCACAAACAACCTCGGTGTTCAGGTCTCAGCCCCAGACGAACCAACCTTCTACCCGTCACAACACAGATATCATCCAGACATCCTAGACATCACACTTATAAAACATTTCACATTCCCAATATATCACAAGACACTAACAGAACTCGATTCAGACCACGTTCCCGTCCTTAACACATTCACAGCACACAAACACTTCACCGAACCGCTTCCACGACTTATAACAGGAAAAATTGATTGGAAAACTTTTCAATGGGAAATATATCAAACTCTTGAAATTCCAATCTACTACAATCACACAGACGACATAGACTGGACAATACAGACATTCACACAAACTGTTTACACATCTGTTCACAATGCTACATATCACCACTTCAAAGACAGACGACCACATATACATGACTCCATTCCCACTCAAATCCTAGCACTAATTCACGAAAAAAACACGGCTCGCAAACGCTGGCAAAGAACAAGAAGTGATGTAGATAAAAGAGACCTCAATCGCTTGACCCGACGGGTGAGATGGGAGCTCGACAACCACAGAATTTGTAAGTACAGGGCTTACTTGACCGACATGATCTCCGACGATAGTAGTCTCTGGAAAGAAACCCGACGAATTTTGAGACAAAACACATCCTTGCCCCCACTGACAGACGGACATCACACAGTGACGAGCGACGAAGACAAATGCAAAATCCTGGCAACACACCTCGAACAAAAGTACCGCACACACGACACTGCTAACACAGACATGAACACCACAGTACACACATATCTATCCATACCGACACAAACTGTTGAAAATTTCATCAAGTTCACCACTCCCTCAGAAATCACAACATTAATAACAAACTTAGCAAACAACAAGGCCCCCGGTGAGGATCTCATTCCGAACATAGTGCTGAAGAAGCTGCCACCCAAGAGTATGGCCTTTCTAACCGGTCTGTTCAACGCATGCCTGCGATGCAGCTATTTTCCTCGAAATTGGAAAAACGCGGTTGTAATCGTCTTCCATAAACATGGTAAGCCCAAGCAAGAGCCGGACAGCTATCGGCCTATAAGCCTTCTGAACTCGTTGTCGAAGATCTTCGAACGACTAATATTGAGAAGACTGGGTTATCACCTGGAAAGCGCAGGAATTGTTCCAGCTCACCAGTTTGGTTTCAAACATAATCATTCATCTGTGCACCAGCTACAGAGGGTCTCGGAAAAGATTGTGAATGGTTTCGAACAGAAGACTTATACAACCTCCGTCTTTTTAGATGTAGCTTCCGCGTTCGACTCGGTGTGGCATGAAGGTCTCCGCTATAAGCTGAGGAAGACATGGGCTCCACAGTACTTGGAAAAGATCGTTGATTCCTTTTTGGAGAACAGAATGTTTTAAGTGCGGGTCAACAACATTCTCAGCTCCAAGCGTAGTATTCTGGCGGGAGTGCCACAGGAGCTATCCTCAGTCCCCTCCTCTTCAGCTTATACTGCTGCGACATCCCCGAGCCATGTAATACCACTCTAGCACTATACGCAGACGACACACTACTTATGTGTCAACATGAAGACCTCCAGACAGCAGTTGACATGTTACAAACTTCTCTCAACCACGTCTCCAGCTGGTTCGCTCGATGGAAGCTTCAGTTGAACGCCAGTAAAACAGAAGCGAAGATTTTTGCCCTTCGCCGATTTTTTACAGAGGACCAGAGTAGGCTGCGGGTTGACGGACTTCCCATTCCATGGAAACCTAAAGATCAGGCTGTCCGGTACCTTGGTGTATTCTTAGACACACGGTTCACATGGAAACTTCACATCAACACAAAACTTACACAAGCATACACCCGTTTAAAACATCTCTATCCACTCATTAACCGCAACACAACCCTCAAACACTCTTGCACACTGCTCCTGTACAAAGCGTTACTTCTCCCATTGTTAACATATGCCTGTCCAATATGGCATGGCGCCAGTCCTTCACTCACAACACGACTACAAACATTTCAGAACAAAATTCTTCGTGTGTCTCTGAATGCACCATGGTTTATCCGAAACAGCCAACTACATGAGGAACTGGGAGTTCCTCGGGTCGCAGCCTATTTAAGGTCCTTAGTAGATAACTACCACGGTAGACTAGGCCTGTGTTCTGGAGCAGACCACTACAATCTTGGCCAGCCTACTCTCCACAGAAGGCTCAAACCAAGAATATACCAAGACATTATTAATAATTAATTTCATTTTATATTTTCCATTTTATACTTTGTGTGAAGAACCAAGATGTTCTGGTCCAAATAAAGTGTGTTGTTGTTAAGAGTGGGCTTTGAGGTACCGTTTTGACATATTTTCTGAAAAACAAATTAATACAGCTATGTTGGTAGATAGGCAGCATCCAGAAACGAAGATGGTCAACCAAAGAAAGATTCATATGTATCGGAAAAGTCCCATCCGAAGGACGACGTGCTCAAGTAATTTTTAACCTAAATGAAATGTCACGTACCCAGGTTTAGATACATAACATACGACTCATTATCGAGTACCTGACATACGAAAAGGCCCTCGATCATAGCTTAAAGTCCAATCCGAAGGACGACGTGCTCAAATTTATTTTTACCTTCCCGATTAAAACATCTGACCTAATTGACTTGGATAGATTTCGAAATGGCGATCCTGAGCTCGGTAAACTCCATTCTTCAAATTTCTCGCTTTTTAACGGTTTATAGGCTTAATATTAGTTAAAACTGATAGACAGATTCAGATATATCGGGAAAGTCCCATCCGAAGGACGACGTGCTCAAGGTTTTTTTAACCTAAGTGAAATTTCAGCTACCCAGGTTTAGATGCATAACATACGACTCATTATCGAGTACCTGACATACGAAATGGCCCTCGATCATAGCTTAAAGTCCAATCCGAAGGACGACGTGCTCAAATTTATTTTTACCTTCCCGATTAAAACATCTGACCTAATTGACTTGGATAGATTTCGAAATGGCGATCCTGAGCTCGGTAAACTCCATTCTTCAAATTTCTCGCTTTTTAACGATTTATAGGCTTAATATTAGTTAAAACTGATAGACAGATTCAGATACATCGGGAAAGTCCCATCCGAAGGACGACGTGCTCAAGTTTTTTTTAACCTAAGTGAAATTTCAGCTACCCAGGTTTAGATACATAACATACGACTCATTATCGAGTACCTGACATACGAAAAGGCCCTCGATCATAGCTTAAAGTCCAATCCGAAGGACGACGTGCTCAAATTTATTTTTATCTTTCCGATTAAAACATCTGACCTAAGTGCCTTGGCTAGATTTATAAGTGGCGATCCTGAGCTCGATAGACTCCATATGTATGATAAAATAAGTTACCGTTTGGTTCCAACTAAAATTATCAAGGAAGAAATGTGGAATATAAGTGGGCTTTGAGGTACCGTTTTGACATATTTTCTGAAAAACAAATTAATACAGCTATGTTGGTAGATAGGCAGCATCCAGAAACGAAGATGGTCAACCAAAGAAAGATTCATATGTATCGGAAAAGTCCCATCCGAAGGACGACGTGCTCAAGTAATTTTTAACCTAAATGAAATGTCACGTACCCAGGTTTAGATACATAACATACGACTCATTATCGAGTACCTGACATACGAAAAGGCCCTCGATCATAGCTTAAAGTCCAATCCGAAGGACGACGTGCTCAAATTTATTTTTACCTTCCCGATTAAAACATCTGACCTAATTGACTTGGATAGATTTCGAAATGGCGATCCTGAGCTCGGTAAACTCCATTCTTCAAATTTCTCGCTTTTTAACGGTTTATAGGCTTAATATTAGTTAAAACTGATAGACAGATTCAGATATATCGGGAAAGTCCCATCCGAAGGACGACGTGCTCAAGGTTTTTTTAACCTAAGTGAAATTTCAGCTACCCAGGTTTAGATGCATAACATACGACTCATTATCGAGTACCTGACATACGAAATGGCCCTCGATCATAGCTTAAAGTCCAATCCGAAGGACGACGTGCTCAAATTTATTTTTACCTTCCCGATTAAAACATCTGACCTAATTGACTTGGATAGATTTCGAAATGGCGATCCTGAGCTCGGTAAACTCCATTCTTCAAATTTCTCGCTTTTTAACGATTTATAGGCTTAATATTAGTTAAAACTGATAGACAGATTCAGATACATCGGGAAAGTCCCATCCGAAGGACGACGTGCTCAAGTTTTTTTTAACCTAAGTGAAATTTCAGCTACCCAGGTTTAGATACATAACATACGACTCATTATCGAGTACCTGACATACGAAAAGGCCCTCGATCATAGCTTAAAGTCCAATCCGAAGGACGACGTGCTCAAATTTATTTTTATCTTTCCGATTAAAACATCTGACCTAAGTGCCTTGGCTAGATTTATAAGTGGCGATCCTGAGCTCGATAGACTCCATATGTATGATAAAATAAGTTACCGTTTGGTTCCAACTAAAATTATCAAGGAAGAAATGTGGAATATAAGTGGGCTTTGAGCTACCGTTTTGACATATTTTCTGAAAAACAAATTAATACAGCTATGTTGGGTAGATACGCAGCATCCAGATACGAAGATGGTCAACCAAAGAAAGATTCAGATGTATCGGGAAAGTCCCATCCGAAGGACGACATGCTCAAGTTATTTTTAACGTAAATGAAATTTCAACTACCCAGGTTTAGATACATAACATACGACTCATTATCGAGAACCTGCCATACGAAAAGGCCCTCGATCATAGCTTAAAGTCCAATCCGAAGGACGACGTGCTCAAATTTATTTTTATCTTCCCGATTAAAACATCTGACCTAATTGACTTGGATAGATTTCGAAATGGCGATCCTGAGCTCGGTAAACTCCATTCTTCAAATTTCTCGCTTTTTAACGGTTTATAGGCTTAATATTAGTTAAAACTGATAGACAGATTCAGATATATCGGGAAAGTCCCATCCGAAGGACGACGTGCTCAAGGTTTTTTTAACCTAAGTGAAATTTCAGCTACCCAGGTTTAGATGCATAACATACGACTCATTATCGAGTACCTGACATACGAAATGGCCCTCGATCATAGCTTAAAGTCCAATCCGAAGGACGACGTGCTCAAATTTATTTTTACCTTCCCGATTAAAACATCTGACCTAATTGACTTGGATAGATTTCGAAATGGCGATCCTGAGCTCGGTAAACTCCATTCTTCAAATTTCTCGCTTTTTAACGATTTATAGGCTTAATATTAGTTAAAACTGATAGACAGATTCAGATACATCGGGAAAGTCCCATCCGAAGGACGACGTGCTCAAGTTTTTTTTAACCTAAGTGAAATTTCAGCTACCCAGGTTTAGATACATAACATACGACTCATTATCGAGTACCTGACATACGAAAAGGCCCTCGATCATAGCTTACAGTCCAATCCGAAGGACGACGTGCTCAAATTTATTTTTATCTTTCCGATAAAAACATCTGACCTAAGTGCCTTGGCTAGATTTATAAGTGGCGATCCTGAGCTCGATAGACTCCATATGTATGATAAAATAAGTTACCGTTTGGTTCCAACTAAAATTATCAAGGAAGAAATGTGGAATATAAGTGGGCTTTGAGCTACCGTTTTGACATATTTTCTGAAAAACAAATTAATACAGCTATGTTGGGTAGATACGCAGCATCCAGATACGAAGATGGTCAACCAAAGAAAGATTCAGATGTATCGGGAAAGTCCCATCCGAAGGACGACATGCTCAAGTTATTTTTAACGTAAATGAAATTTCAACTACCCAGGTTTAGATACATAACATACGACTCATTATCGAGAACCTGCCATACGAAAAGGCCCTCGATCATAGCTTAAAGTCCAATCCGAAGGACGACGTGCTCAAATTTATTTTTATCTTCCCGATTAAAACATCTGACCTAATTGACTTGGATAGATTTCGAAATGGCGATCCTGAGCTCGGTAAACTCCATTCTTCAAATTTCTCGCTTTTTAACGGTTTATAGGCTTAATATTAGTTAAAACTGATAGACAGATTCAGATATATCGGGAAAGTCCCATCCGAAGGACGACGTGCTCAAGGTTTTTTTAACCTAAGTGAAATTTCAGCTACCCAGGTTTAGATGCATAACATACGACTCATTATCGAGTACCTGACATACGAAATGGCCCTCGATCATAGCTTAAAGTCCAATCCGAAGGACGACGTGCTCAAATTTATTTTTACCTTCCCGATTAAAACATCTGACCTAATTGACTTGGATAGATTTCGAAATGGCGATCCTGAGCTCGGTAAACTCCATTCTTCAAATTTCTCGCTTTTTAACGATTTATAGGCTTAATATTAGTTAAAACTGATAGACAGATTCAGATACATCGGGAAAGTCCCATCCGAAGGACGACGTGCTCAAGTTTTTTTTAACCTAAGTGAAATTTCAGCTACCCAGGTTTAGATACATAACATACGACTCATTATCGAGTACCTGACATACGAAAAGGCCCTCGATCATAGCTTAAAGTCCAATCCGAAGGACGACGTGCTCAAATTTATTTTTATCTTTCCGATAAAAACATCTGACCTAAGTGCCTTGGCTAGATTTATAAGTGGCGATCCTGAGCTCGATAGACTCCATATGTATGATAAAATAAGTTACCGTTTGGTTCCAACTAAAATTATCAAGGAAGAAATGTGGAATATAAGTGGGCTTTGAGCTACCGTTTTGACATATTTTCTGAAAAACAAATTAATACAGCTATGTTGGGTAGATACGCAGCATCCAGATACGAAGATGGTCAACCAAAGAAAGATTCAGATGTATCGGGAAAGTCCCATCCGAAGGACGACATGCTCAAGTTATTTTTAACGTAAATGAAATTTCAACTACCCAGGTTTAGATACATAACATACGACTCATTATCGAGAACCTGCCATACGAAAAGGCCCTCGATCATAGCTTAAAGTCCAATCCGAAGGACGACGTGCTCAAATTTATTTTTATCTTCCCGATTAAAACATCTGACCTAAGTGACTTGGCTAAATTTCTAAATGGCGATCCCGAGCTCGGTAAACTCCATTCTTCAAATTTCTCCCTTTTTACCGGTTTTTAGATTTAATATTTATTAAAACTCATATATAACAACCGTGATATCTGAATCCTACACAAAAATCGAAATAAAAATGTTTTTCGAAAAAAGTCGGGCTAAATCCCATTCTTCAAATTTCTCGCTTTTTAACGATTTATAGGCTTAATATTAGTTAAAACTGATAGACAGATTCAGATACATCGGGAAAGTCCCATCCGAAGGACGACGTGCTCAAGGTTTTCTTAACCTAAGTGAAATTTCAGCTACCCAGGTTTAGATTCATGACATACGACTCATTATCCAGTACCTGACAAACAAAAAGACCCTCGATCATAGCTTAAAGTCCAATCCGAAGGACGACGTGCTCAAATTTATTTTTATCTTCTCGATTAAAACATCTGACCTAATTGACTTGGCTAGATTTCGAAATGGCGATCCTGAGCTCGGTAAACTATAAAGATAGTGATAGTGCGGCCTAAATATAAAGATAGTGATTGGTCATTAACTGATGGTCGGATTGTCATGGAATTTCACATATAGTATTTTAGGCGAAATAGAATAATACACTATATGAAATCTCAAAAATTAAACGGGAGGGGGGGGGGGGGGGGGGCTAAGCATAAAAATAATACTGACTCATTAAAAGTAATCGGATTCTCATGAAATTTCATATGTAGTAGTAGTAACTACGTACTAGCTGTGGTGCCCAGCGTTCCTACTACATACTAGCTGTGGGGCCCGCCGTTGCAAGGTACATACTAGCTGTGGTGCCCAGCGTTTCTAACTACGTACTAGCTGTGGGGTCCGCCGTTGCAAGGTACATACTAGCTGTGGGCACAAGCGTTCTTAAGTACGCACTGGCTAGAACGTCCAGTGACGCTAAGTATTCACTAGCTGTGGCTTCCGCCGTTGAATGGCGCGTACTAGCTATGGTGCCCAGGGGTCCTAAAAACTTACTAGCTGGGATGTCTGCCGTTGAAGGACTATAAGCCTTATTCCGTATGAATAATTGTAACATCATGAATTTACTGTTGGATAATTGAATAGGATTCGAACGAGAGATATTAGGAGAAAATTCAAAGTTCCCCGGGCAACGTCGGGTATTACTGCTAGTCTATATTAATAAAGCTGAAACGGGGTTTGTTTGTATGTATGTATGTTTGTTCCAGCATCACACCCAAACCGCTGGACGGATCTTCTTGAAACTTCACATGTAGCATTCTTTTGAGCCCGATTGAATAATAGGCTATGTGGCGTCTCAAAATTTTGAACGGGAGGGGGGGTTGTAAGGGGGGCCTAAGTATATAAATAGTGCTAACACATTAACTAATGGTCGAATTGTCATGAAATTTCACACGTAGTCTTTTTAAAAGCCAAACAGGAAAAAAAGGTTTGTGGCGTCACAAAGTTTTGAACGGGAGGGGGGGTTGTGGGGGGGCCTAAGTATAAATATAGAGCTAACTCATTAACTAATGGGCGAATCGTCATGAAATTTCACATGTAGTATTTTTAAAAGCCAAATAGGGAAAAAAGGTGTGTGGCGTCCCAAAGTTTTGAACGGGAGGGGGGGTTGTGAGGGGGCCTAAGTATAAATATAGAGCTAATTCTTTAACGGTTGGTCGGATTGTCACGAAATTTCACATGGAGTATTCCTGAAGGCCAAATAGAAAAATAAGGTGTGTGGCGTCCCAAAGTTTTGATCGGGAGGGGGGGTTGTAAGGGGGGCCTAAGTATATAAATAGTGCTAACACATTAACTAATGGTCGAATTGTCATGAAATTTCACACGTAGTCTTTTTAAAAGCCAAACAGGAAAAAAAGGTGTGTGGCGTCCCAAAGTTTTGAACGGGAGGGGGGGTTGTGGGGGGGCCTAAGTATAAATATAGAGCTAATTCTTTAACGGTTGGTCGGATTGTCACGAAATTTCACATGGAGTATTCCTGAAGGCCAAATAGAAAAATAAGGTGTGTGGCGTCCCAAAGTTTTGATCGGGAGGGGGGGTTGTAGGGGGGGCCTAAGTATATAAATAGTGCTAACACATTACCTAATGGTCGAATTGTCATGAAATTTCACACGTAGTCTTTTTAAAAGCCAAACAGGAAAAAAAGGTGTGTGGCGTCCCAAAGTTTTGAACGGGAGGGGGGTTGTGGGGGCGCCTAAGTATAAATATAGAGCTAACTCATTAACTAATGGGCGAATCGTCATGAAATTTCACATGTAGTATTTTTAAAAGCCAAATAGGAAAAAAAGGTGTGTGGCGTCCCAATGTTTTGAACGGGAGGGGGGGTTGTGGGGGGGCCTAAGTATAAATATAGAGCTAACTCATTAACTAATGGGCGAATCGTCATGAAATTTCACGTAGTATTTTTAAAAGCCAAATAGGAAAATGAGGTGTGTGGCGTCTCAAAGTTTTGAACGGGAGGGGGGGTTGTAAGGGGGGGCCTAAGTATAAATATAGAGCTAATTCTTTAACGGTTGGTCGGATTGTCACGAAATTTCACATGGAGTATTCCTGAAGGCCAAATAGAAAAATAAGGTGTGTGGCGTCCCAAAGTTTTGATCGGGAGGGGGGGTTGTAAGGGGGGGCCTAAGTATATAAATAGTGCTAACACATTAACTAATGGTCGAATTGTCATGAAATTTCACACGTAGTCTTTTTAAAAGCCAAACAGGAAAAAAAGGTGTGTGGCGTCCCAAAGTTTTGAACGGGAGGGGGGGTTGTGGGGGGGCCTAAGTATAAATATAGAGCAAACTCATTAACTAATGGGCGAATCGTCATGAAATTTCACGTAGTATTTTTAAAAGCCAAATAGGAAAAAAAGGTGTGTGGCGTCCCAAAGTTTTGAACGGGAGGGGGGGTTGTGGGGGGGCCTAAGTATAAATATAGAGCTAGCTCATTAACGGTTGATCGAATTGTCACAAAGTTTCACATGTAGTATTCCTGAAGACCAAATAAAAAAATAGGCGGTGTAACGGCTCAAAATTTTGAACGGGAGGGTGGGTTGATGGGGGCCTAAGTATAAGTATAGTGATAAGTCATTAACGGATGATCGGATTGTCACGAAATTTCACATGTAGTATTCCTGGAGGCCAAATAGAAAAATAGGCGGTGTGACGGCTCAAAATTGTTTACGGGAGGGGGGGTTGTGGCGGGGGGGCCTAAGTATAAATATAGTGCTAGCTCATTAACGGTTGGTCGTATTGTCATGGAATTTCACATGTAGTATTATTAAAAGCCAAATAGAAATATAGAGTGTATATGTCACAAAATTTTGAACGGGAGGGTGGGTTGATGGGGGCCTAAGTATAAGTATTGTGATAAGTCATTAACGGATGATCGGATTGTCACGAAATTTCACATGAAGTATTCATAAAGGCCAAATAGAAAAATAGGGTGTGTGACGTCAAAAAATTGTGAACGGGAGGGGGGTTATGGGGGTAGGCCTAAATTTGAAGATAGTGATAGGTCGCTAACGGATGATCGGATTGTCACGAAATTTCACATGTAGTATTCTTGATGGTCAAATAAAAAAATACACTATGTGACATTTTAAAAATTTGGGAGGGGGGGCTAAGCATAAAAATAATGCTGAATCATTGAAGGGTAATTGGATTGTCATGAATTTCACATGTAGTAGTAGTAACTATGTATTCGCTGTGGGGTTCACTGTTGCAAGACATTTACTAGCTGTGATGCCCAGCGTTCCTAATATCGTACTAGCTGTGGGGTCCGCTGTTGCAAGGCACTTACTAACTGTAGTGCTCAGCCCCAGCGTTCCTAACTATGTACTGGCTGTGGGGTTCGCTGTTGCAAGGCACCTACAAGACATTTACTAGCTGTGATGTCCAGCGTTCCTAATTACGTACTAGCTGTGGGGTCTGCTGTTGCAAGGCGCTAGCAGTGTGGCCCAGCGTATTTAACTACGTAGGTACTAGCTGTGGGGTCCGCAGTTGCAAGGCACCTACTACCTGTAGGGCCCAGCGTTCCTAAAAACGTACTAGCTGTGGGGTCCGTCGTTGCAAAAGCATACTAGCTGTGATGCCCAGGGGTCCTAAAAACTTACTAGCTGGGGTGTTTGACGTTGAAGGACTATAAGCCTTATTCCGTATGAATAATTGAAAATTATAACATCATGAATGTACTGTTAAAGGGTAAGCGGATTGGCATGAATTTCACATGTAGTAGTAGTAACTATGTATTCGCTGTGGGGTCCGCTGTTGCAAGGCATTTACTAGCTGCGGTCAATAGCGTTCTTAAGTACGCACTGGCTAGGATGTCCAGCGATCCTAAGTATTCACTATCTGTGGTTTCCGCCGTTGAAAGACGCATACTAGCTGTGATGCCCAGGGGTCCTAAAAACTTACTAGCTGGGGTGTTTGACGTTGAAGGACTATAAGCCTTATTCCGTATGAATATTTAAAAATTATAACATCATGAATGTACTGTTGGAGAATTTAAAAGACTTATAGGAGATAATAGTAGAAAAGTCAAAGTTCCCCGGGCAACGCCGGGTATTACTGCTAGTCTATATAAATAAAGCTGAAACGGGGTTTGTTTGTTTGTTTGTGGGTTTGTTCCAGCATCACGCCCAAACCGCTGGACGGATCTTCATGAAACTTCACATGTAGCATTCTTTTGAGCCCGATTGAATAATAGGCTATGTGGCGTCCCAAAATTTTGAACGGGAGGGGGGTTGTAAGGGGGACTTATGTATAAAAATAGTCCTAGCTCATTAACGGTTGGTCGGATTGTCACGAAATTTCACATGTAGTATTTTTAAAAGCCAAAGAGAAATATAAGGTGTGTGACGGCTCAAAATTTTGTGCGGGAGGGGGGGTTTTGGGGGGGCTAAGTATAAATATAGAGCTAGCTCATTACGGTTGGTCGGATTGTCACGAAATTTCACATGTAGTATTCCTGAAGGCCAAATAGAAGAATAGAGTGTGTGACGTCTCAAAATTTTCTACGGGATGGGGGGTTGTGAGGGGGCCTAAGTATAAATATAGTGCTACCTCATTAACGGTTGGTCGGATTGTCACGAAATACACATGTAGTATTTTTAAAAGCCAAATAGAAATATAAGGTGTGTGGCGACCCAAAGTTTTGAAAGGGAGGGGAGGTTTTGGGGGTAGGCCTAAGTATAAATATAGTGCTAGCTCATTAGAGGTTGGTCGTATTGTCATGGAATTTCACATGTAGTATTCATTAAGGCCAAATAGAAAAATAGGGTGTGTGACATATTAAAAATTTGGGAGGGGGGGGGGGGGGGGGGCTAAGCATAAAAATAATGCTGAATGATTATAGGGTAATCGGATTGTCATGAATTTCACATGTAGTAGTAGTAACTATGTATTCGGTGTGGGGTTCACTGTTGCAAGACATTTACTAGCTGTGATGCCCAGCGTTCCTAATATCGTACTAGCCGTGGGGTCCGCTGTTGCAAGGCACTTACTAGCTGTAGTGCTCAGCCCCAGCGTTCCTAACTATGCTGTGGGGTTCGCTGTTGGGGGGCACCTACAAAACATTTACTAGCTGTGATGCCCAGCGTTCCTAATTACGTACTAGCTGTGGGATCCGCTGTTGCAAGGCGCTAGCAGTGTGGCCCAGCGTATTTAACTACGTACTAGCTGTGGGGTGCGCCGTTGCAAAACACATACTAGCTGTGATGCCCTGTGGTTCTAACTCATACTATCTGTGGGGTCCGCAGTTGCAAGGCACCTACTAGCTGTAGGGCCCAGCGTTCCTAAAAACGTATTAGCTGTGGGGTCCGCCGTTGCAAAAACATTCTAGCTGTGATGCCCAGCGTATTTAACTACGTACTAGCTGTGGGGTGCACCGTTGCAAAACACATACTAGCTGTGATGCCCAGTGGTTCTAACTACGTACTAGCTGTGGGGTCCGCTGTTGCAAGGCACTTAATAGCTGCAGGGCCCAGCGTTCCTAAAAACGTACTAGCTGTGGGGTCCGCTGTTGCAAGGCACATACTAGATGTGGTGACCAGCGTTCCAAACTACGTACTGGCTGTGGGGTCCGCCGTCGCAAGGCACATACTAGCTGTGATGCCCAGCATTCCCAACTACGAACTAGTTGTGGGGTCCGCCGTTGCAAGGCACATACTACCTGTGATGCCCAGCGTTCCTAACTACGTACTAGCTGTGGTGCCCAGCGTTGCAAGGCACATACTAGCTGTGGTCACAAGCGTTCTTAAGTACGCACTGGCTAGGATGTCCAGCGATGCTAAGTATTCACTAGCTGTGGTTTCCACCTTTGAAAGGCGCATACTAGCTGTGGTGCCCAGGGGTGCTAAAAACTTACTAGCGTTACTACAGTTGAAGGACTATAAGCCTTATTCCGTATGAATAATTGAAAATTATAACATCATGAATGTACTGTCGAGGAACTGAATAGCCTTATAGGAGATATTGGGAGAAAAGTCAAAGTTCCCCGGGCAACGCCGGGTATTACTGGCTCTGGGGTGTTTAATTCTAATGATAATTTAATATCTTGTTAGAATTTTTGTCCATTATTATTACTTTTGATTTCCGCCAGTGTTTCTTGGGGCTTAAAAAACAGAAGTATCTGACAGAAGATACCGAAGATAGCCCTTGAACCGACTGAAGGTGTTAGGGAATTAGTTGGTTTTAACCTTTTTATAATAATACGTAAAATCTTACTCCTAATTTATTATTTTTTTCTCTAGGTATTTGATGCACTTGACTTTGGTTGTTCTCACAGACTCAATTTTTGGAATTTTCAAAAACCCGCCACCAGTGGGAGCACTGCTTCAGTTGGAAGAGTTGTGCAACCAGGAGCCGATCCCACCAGCCCGGTGGGAGATAGACACCTGTTGGGACGAACTGTTAAATAGTGAGTACTGATCCTTTTGTCCGGTCCCAGTCCGGGAGTCTGTTAACCCAGTATCAACAACTATGATAAAAATATTACCAGTATCTAAATATTAGATACGAGTGTATCGTACAGGGTTAATATACACAAACCCAGGGAAAACCCAGGGAAATTGATTTTAGAGGGAAATATTATGGACAACTCAGAGAAATTGGCTCCTGCTCAATAACTTGAGACGTCTTATAAGCTTACCTCTTAGAGTGAATCTTTGATATATTGGCCATTGACTGGCTTATTTACACCCTACTCGTAAGGCTTTTTTTTTTCTTTTTTTTTTTGTAAAAGGCATTTTTACGATCTCAAACAAAAGCATGGTAAGTTTCTTTTTATTCCACATTTACAATTTTTTTTTTCTTTCGAGCATTAATTTAAGATCTTTGATGCTTTAATGGTGTGATATCATGTATCAATTACCTAATATATTTATAGACTCGTTGCCAAATACTGCAATATCTCCACTTTTCCATGGGATGGTTAGGGATGGTGGATGGAGCAACATTAACAGCGATGAAATTCGATAAAAATGTAGGAACTGCTCTTGCTTGGGATATTTGATCTCTATATACATCATATGATAAGAATATAATTAGTATATATATACCTATATATATTGTCTATTCAAAGATTAATATACGATATAGTATTTTGATCAAAATAATAATGATACTTTTTTGTAGGCTTCAAAGAAGATGAGGGATATATGAAGTGTCATTACCATGAAAAATGTTGTGCTGTAAGTTTCTATTCATATTTCAGTAGGTGAACTATGTGAAAAATGTAATCGATATTTCAATAATAAGTCAGAAATTCGATATTAGGGTTTACACTGGAATTGTATGTTTTCCTCGGTGTGAGGCGCCACTGGAAGAGGGTTATATCTTAGTTTTTGTCGATTTTGGCATTTTATAGTTGGGGAACAATAGCAGAGTAAAAGAAACTGTTACTATAACACTCATCAAAATAGTTAGAATTTAAGCAATCTAAAATTTTGAAAAAGTACATATGGATTTGATATTTTTTCGTGAAATTACAGATTTTTTAAAAATGTTTTATGCTACTTCCATATTCATTCGCTAATTCTGCACCTTTATCTTTCAATTTTTTACCCCAACTAGCAGGTTCACCCGGCGGTTACCGGGATTAAATTTGGGACTAGATAATAAAATCGGTCATTATTTAAAATGAGGATGAATTGAACCACTGAGCGACAAGCACTTAATTCGTGTATAGAAGCTTCTTTTCTGGGTCTTAGCCACAGTTACTAACCACAACATCCTTTCAGGATAGTAGCCAACCTGACTAACCGCTCAAGAACCTCTCTGAGCATTGAGACACTAAACCAACATTAACCACTCGACTATAAAGGCCCCCGTCTGTCTACAATAACCTTAAACAATCAACTTCTTATTTTTGATATCTTTCTATTTAATCAATACTGTCTCACTTCCCCCACTTCACCTCCCTCCAAGAAATGGAAAATACACACTTTTCAAAACCGCTTCCTAGCAATGTTATTAAAAAAATAATTGGTTCCTTCCCCACCAAATAAAATCTCCCAGACTAGTTTAGCCTTTCGACTGGTTCTAAGGAACCCACCCAACTGTTATCATATTTAACTTTGTGAACCCACTTTTTCTCAAATCAAGGTCAAATCCCGAAATGGCTTCACTGATGACCGTTTGAAATCCTGCCTTAGTTTGTGTACATTTTTAAGACATTTAAGTTTAATTTTTTTATTTCCTCCAATTTTTTTTTCAGTTCAGAACTTATGGAATTATTTTACTGCACCTTAATATATTAGAATATATATTAATACAATTAATTATAAATACAAAAAAAAAGGTGTTTTAATTATGTTTCTTTATTTAAATACGATTATGTATTAATTGTTGTTTTTTCTTTTCTTATTTCTTTGTTTGTATTACGTATTTTCATATTTAGGTTTTTAAAAAAAATGTTTTATATATACTGTATTACGTTTTAATCATTTTTTTTATTATGCACGTTTATATTTTGCTGTTCTTTGGTCGTCCAATATTATTATCATATTTTGGTGTAAAAAAAAATAGAACATTTTTAAGACATTTAAGTTTAATTTTTGAATTTCTTCCTCCAATTTTTTTTTCAGTTCAGAACTTATGGAATTATTTTACTGCACATTAATATATTTTAACTGTTTTATTGCACATTTTTGCTGCAAGTTTGATGCAAGTAGCAAAACAAACTGTATGAAGAGATGTACTTGTATGCATTAATCTCAAACGAATGAGAATGTAATTTCAATATTTTCAACTAATGTGGTTTAATATTTAGTATTAGTTAGTTGCTTCACTGCAGAATCTAAGAAAAATTTATTTACTTAAAAACACATTTAATTCTGTGAGTACACAGACAAAGGTAATTCTCAGGTTGTAGTCAGGCAAGAGATCAGATCGTCACTCCAATGCCAAAACCACGAATGTCAAAACTGGCCTTTACTGGAAATCTGCATTTGAAAATTTGACTCTTCTTACTTTTCAATAGAGAATTGTGTAGAATACCAATTTTATACTCGCGAATGTGATCGCTGTTTGAGCATTGTAATCAAGACAACCAACTCTACCGAAAATTGAACTTAGGTGAAAATTGTAAAATTTGCACATTCATGGTTTTGGCATTGGAGTGACGAGATACTAGTACCGGTCCAGCTTCTAGGCAGCGTTAGTGTAGGATGAATGAAACAAGCGAAAGCAAAACGAAAAAAAAGGGAGGGGGCGAAAACATAAATCCTTCTACACTCTCACTTTTTTGAATTTTTATTATTATTCTTTTTATTTTTAC
This sequence comes from Aradus depressus, assembly GCA_963662175.1. Taxonomy (NCBI): domain Eukaryota; kingdom Metazoa; phylum Arthropoda; class Insecta; order Hemiptera; family Aradidae; genus Aradus; species Aradus depressus. The sequence goes on along the minus strand of OY759214.1, from coordinate 92,415,452 downwards.
ATTTTTGTACATATTAATTACAACAACTACATACGCTCCATAGCAACAGTTTCAGTCCTAGATTTTCCAAGTTTAACACAAAATTTAACATCAAGTCGTTCCTCATTCAGGTCATTCATTCTGAAATCCAACAAACGCAAAAATCGCACTTCACTAAAAACCGCGTAGCTAATCAACAAATGAAGATATCTGCTAGCGGGAAACAGCGTTATCATCAGCTGATCTGTACAAACCTAGCGACACCGAGCGGATTCCCCTGGAACCAACTAGAGCCGCGCAATTCAAACCGTCCGCGTTTTTTTGGACATACCTCGTACATACATTAATTAAATAAATATATATTTATATATAGTGACAATAATATTTGAAAAGTGATATAGTAATTCTCTGGATGATGATTTTGAGCCACGTTCATTAACAACCGAGAAATTACGTTGAGAATAGCATTTTACTCCTAAACAAAATACCTTCTGTTAATTCGTAAATACCAAGTTAACTTTACTCAGGTTCTACAAACATAGACTTTTTGCCATTTGCAGAATGAGCACAATGGGTGCATGCAGCCGGTGCCTGGAGCTCTCCTTGACCAGGAGTTTAAGTTCTTCCTGTACCTGTCCCGTCCCTACCTGATGCTCCTCTGTCAGAAAGCCAGGCGGAATGCTTCTCTCTGGATGATGACCCTCGCCACCATTCGTACCTGCGCTTGCCTCCTCATGAAGGGACTTCGCAATGATTACATGCAATTACTTTTAGGGTAAGTAGTCACTCACACAATTTTCAGAAAGTTCAAAACTTATATAGACCAATTGTGCGTAGAAGTTTATCTAAATTCCTCTTCCTCCATTTAATAAAGAAGAGAATTATAACAAATGCCGGAGTCCAAAAATATCATTTTCAGATTATAATTTAAATTCCTTACAACTCCACTTTATCTTTCTACTGGTAGAACTCATTTCATTTTTACAAAACCCAATTATTATATTGAGGAAAATCTGCTGGTGACAATTTTGTGTTTCTACAAAGCTTAGATATAATACGACTCAAGAAGGATAAATATAATGCGACCACGTGGGACTAAACATTACCTCCAGAAATACCATCTTCTTATTTTCTGCTTGGATTTGGGGCTCAGCAATCAGGCTCAGCTCATATTTATCCTACGTGCGTCACACTCTACATAATTTTTGTTTAAGAATTTAACCAGAATTGTTTATATATATTGGGATGAGAATATTAAAATCACTAAGTGAAAAGTGACAAAAATATTAGTTTATAAATAAAACAAACAACTAATCTACCGGTTTCGGCATCACACCATCATCAGCTTTAGTTGTGATCTAAGGGTCGTAGTGTAATGCCGAAACCGGTAGATTATGTATAAATAAATGAAAAATATTGTTTATTCCCTCTTGTGAGATAGACAATATTTAAAAAAAAACTAATTATTTTTCATTTATTATAAGTTTCCACAGTATGTTCAATATAATTTATATTTTTTCGAAAAAAAAAAAACAATATGTTGGTAAGATATTCAAAATAAACTTTCCAGATAGATTACCTAAGTTTTTAAAAATAAGGGTCAGGAAAAATGCAATACCAGTTGAGACCATAAGATAATGTTTTTTCTACATATTTTTTAAATTTTTCTTCTTGTTATTCTAGATATCTGCATGACTTGAGATTGGCAGGTCCTTTCATCCACTATCCTCCAGATGGAGCTCTGCCCCCTTTGGAAGATATAGCCAAACTACATGCAATCAGGAGGAGTAAGGTAATACTGCAATTTGGAGTTGATTTATCAACAATGGCTTTGGATAGCCAACAAATAATATATATATATATATAACCGCTTGAAAATGTATTTGTGGTGCGAAGCCATATAATTACCTCTGTGTAAAAATATTATAGAGAAATGAGATCCATAATATGCTCATTTACACCAACAACAACATAACTAAAAATGGAGGTTTTTGAGTTATGGGCATAGGAAGAACCATTCTCACGTATACTTTTAGCGGGTAGAACGACACATCTGAGCTTCAACTGCTCACCGAAAAAACAATTATTGCTGCAAGAATGTCATAACTCAAAGTGAGGGTAGTTATGAGGTTAAGGGAGAAACCTCAGTAAGGCCTATATCTGTTACTGTACATTTTATCTTCTTTTATATTGTATTCTTTCAATAAAACATGCTGATAAGTTATTTTCGAATGAATACATCAAGTTATTACACTTTATTACACGTCAAAAGTTTGAAATGCACCTCCTGAAAAATCATAGTTATTGATCATAGTTGTCTTGTAAAGTCGCTGTTGCAGCAAATGAGAGATACAATGAACGATTTCATAGGTGAAAAATGTATTGATGTATGTATAAATAAATATACATGTAATAGAGGGCGCCGCAACACTCGGATGCCGATATAAATGATTAAATGGAAAAAAACATCGCAATTGTTTTCCTTTTCGAGATTGTGTTTACGATCATTACGATTTTGTGCATTTTTGCTTCCTGGATCAAATGATATATGAAACGAGTTGATACGATCCATCGTTTTGGGGATAATGAGAATATGTCAATGTGTCTCAACTTGAGTGACACATCTTTGTCTTTGTACCCTAATAAATTTTTTTTTTCTACATAAAACCTGAATTTGTCACTGTAGTCAAATATTTTCTGCAATGGTTTTGAAGTATGTTCCACATTTTCTGTTTCATATTAATATATGTCTGCAGCCCCTGACAGACCCCACATGTACAGAAGCGGAAGAGTTCATGTCGACCCAAGTAGTCCCAGATTCTGGAGTCTTCTGTTTTATCGCACTCACCGGAGACGCCACTGATCCACAGAAAGTCTCCACGGTACCTCTTGCGGGAAAAACCAACGATTTTTATTTCAAATAAAAAAAAACAGTCTTTTCATTTGAAGGTTTTTTTTTTTCCTTCCTCAAACCAAGTTCACAATCTCGGGTTCTGTCAGTAGACTAACATGGAACCCACAAAACTTTAACACAAACTGAATCGACGTTATGGACTATGACGTAGGCTACTTGGACCAATGTCCAAACATTCCAAACAAATTAACGAAAACAAACTAACAATTTACAAAACTATACTACTTGGAGCTATGGGGAATAGCTAAATAATCCAATATATACCGGATTAAAACATTCCAGTCCAAAGTCCTCTCTTACCTACAAGCCGGTCCACAGACTTCTATATACATACTGTCCAAGAACTAATCCAATCCCCTTTTTCATAATAATCATTCATCCCTTCTTAACCCGTCCGCACAAGCCCTATCATCTTAAGTTCATCCCAATAACCCCTCTCGTCATTTGAAGAGAAGGTGGCCTCGGGATCTCCTTCCGTTTATTAACTAACTAGTTTTTATTTGTTTTTTACCACAACCTTTCCTTATTGAAAATACTATAATCTACAGATTGAAAATAAATGATATAAATTAAACTAATTTAATACTATTTATGGTACAATTAAATAGTAGGAACATAGTTTTATGAATAGAAAAGAATTAATAGGATTGATAGCCCCCAAATCATACACCAAATCTATGTCAAAATCAGAATATAATCCAAGTTTTATCCTTAGTAGCTCTATAGCTCTATAGCTTGATAGAACCCATTTTAAAGCGACGAGTTGTTTTCTTCTTTTTTTTCAGCAAAAAGGTAACTCAGTCAAATGAAGGACAGGACTAACGATGACTAGCTACCAAAGAGTGAAACATGAGTACCGATTACGTTTTTTTACTACTAACAATACAAAAATAAGAAGATATTGTTCTATGCATTTAATGAATTTCCGAACTTGGGGTTATTTTTTGAAAAACTAACTCAGAAATTGAGTTCTCTTTTCTTCAATGGAAATAAGATAAACCAATTTTTTTAATTAGCTGTAAAATTATTGCAATTTGTTAATATACAACTGACTTATTCACTGCAATCAGTGGTAAAGTTGAACAATTGTTGGTTGGGCGAGGGATGTACGTCATTCTTATGAAGTCTCACAGAGGGAGACACAGTACTTCCACGCAACTGAATATACATAAAACATTAACTTTATTATTGAGGGCGCCGGTAGCTCAGTGGTATGAGTGCTTGCCTTCTGAGCTCAAGATCATGGGTTCGAAACCCGGCCGAGGCCCTAAGTTTATTTTATCTGAGAGGCGAAATAAACTTAAGCACGCCATCCTTCGGATAGGTAGTTAAGCGATGATCCCGAGCCTGTACGATGTCAGGTACTCGTTAAAGACCCCTACCCTAGGTGAAGAAAAATTTAGGTTAGGCAACTACATCCATAATAGAGTCGGGCTCCACCAGTGACGAAAGAGCGCTCTGTTAGTAGGCGATATGACCTATTAAATTATCGTAAGGTCTAGTTGTAGAGCGAACCGCCGTTATTATAGGTGCACTGGTAATAAGGCGTTGGAATTTATACTAGGAAATCCCCGTGGCTTACAATAAGGGATAATTTGTTTGTTCTGTATTATATTATATATTTTTCAATAAGAGTTATACAACTAAAATTAACTATAAAATTATTCTAACCGGATAAACATAATAAAATGCTTGGAATATTGCGATTAAAGTAAACAAAATGATTACTGAATGCAGAATATTAATAAATAAAATCAGAAACTTTTCTTATCTATAAATTAACTAAAATTTGAATTTATATCTCCATTATTATTCATTTAGTTATTTTAAAGATAGGAAAAGCTTCTTATTTTAATTGTATTAATAATCTCACGTCATCAGTAATCGTTTTGTTAAATACACAAACATTATTTCATGCATATCACATATAAATTAGTTTATCTTGTTAGAATTTAATAGTTTTATCTCTAATTTTAGTTTTACCACTGTAATTATTTCAGAACAAACAAATTCCTAACTGTAAAGCCATGAGGAATTCCTATTAAACTTCCAATCCTTTCCTTACCTACCTGATTTACTTATAATAACGGGGGTACGCACTCGGCAAACTTGTCTTAATTTTTAACTAAATCTGACGACGGTAGTTTCATTTATAATTTGTTTGCGAAATATATTTTTTTTTAAAGTTTGTTATATTCATTTATTACAAGTTTCCACAATAAATCTGGGTTTCTTAACATAAAAATTACAACAAAAATTTCAGCAATAAATTTATTGAAAAATATTTTTACAAAATTACAATTCATTTTTTAAAAAAATCTATAGCTTTAGTAGAAAATTAAAATGTATGCTTATTATTAAACAACTTGTACAAATTCCTTTCAGATCAATTGTAGTCGGAATGACTAAGGATTTGGATAATATAATATAATAAATAAATAATTTAAGGAACAAAGTTTGCATTGAAACTGAACCTTTTGAAGTTCTGTTTATCCGATTAGCATATTAGTTAAATTAAATTTGTGTAATTTTGTCCGAGAATGATTTTAATCTTCAGATTGTTGCTCTTATTTTCTATTTAATTCATAAAATGTGAGTATCCAATAACCCAAAACCGTGAAATTAAGCAATTTTCTTGCAGGCGTATACATATATTAAAATAATAAATAACACTGGTCAACAAGGTTTTTTTTGCCGTGAATTGAATTTTCGTATGCAAAAATAAGAATTAAAAAAATAATAAAATAAATCGATTACATCAAATTTCCAGGATATAATCGTAGTGTATATTTTTTTATTATGATGCTAATCTGTCTCGAAAATAAGTTGTATTAAAAGTACCTCTGATGCAAAGCAATGAATGTTATACATAAATATAATATATACCTCATGCCATAACTACATTTTATTTAATTATAACACTATACAAACAATTTTCTTGGCATTAAGTTCCAAGAGCGTTATCAGCCTTTTCTTATCCTCGTTAAGGAGAAAGTAGACGACAGTCAGAAAAGTGCCAAAATCGTATAATCCATTTCCTGACTACCCACATTTTTTTTTTCAATTCTGAAAAATGCATTGGATCAAAAATCAATTTTTCTAATGCGGAAAGACATTATTATTATTGTTAAAATTTTTTTTTATGGTCAGGGCAGTCATATTGCAGAGAATGACCATCTTGTATGTTCCTCTATATCCAATAGAATCGTCGGCATCGTTTTCAGTCGATTGGACATTGGGAAAGATTGAATTGGAATCAGTAATAAGGAGCGATGTAGAAAAATTGATTCTTGATCCAATGCATTTTTCAGAATTAAAAACAAAATAATGGAGTGTCATTATTGAATGATTTCTCTTTCAACATCCAAGACATTTATTTATTATTTATCACATTTGCTTATTATATATTGTATATATATAGTTGTAAATACAAAATTAAAAAAAAAAAAAATCTGGGTAACCAGGAAATGGATTCTACTATTATAGCACTTTTCTGACTGCCGTCCCCTTTCACCTTAAAGTGTGTTTTCATTAAATTTGTAAGTTAATCTCCGGCTTTGAATTCTTTGTATTTATCAATCACAGTGTACACAATATCAAAAACGTGTGTAAATTCGCCGGATCTATTATGTTTTGTATGGAGACAACTTCAAGTGCAGAGAACAGCTTTCGCCATTATTGGAAAGAGCATACATTTTGTAATTAATATACCTGACAATATTAATAAACCGTATTCATATGAGTAATCCACTATATTCTCATAAAAAGAAGACAAAACATCAGAAGAGAGTTAATAAAAATAAATAAAATATAATTTCTAAATATTGTTACATTTGACAAATAAATAAATACATTAAAATAAATTCTATGATTGGTATTTCAGATTCTACACCCTGGAATATATATATAAATACATTCTTTCAAATCACGGCAAAAAAGTACATATTTTATTGACCAGTGTAATACTTATTTCATTCATTATAATAATATGGAAATTCATGAATACACTATATACATGTATTCTAAAGTATAATATAATTATTTTGACTAAATAATAAAGGAGGTATTTAAATCAACAGTAACAAGAGAGTAAAGTATTTGAAAAAGTTAAACAACTGACACAATTCGAATGTATTCAATGGAATTATTACGTTTTAATTGAAAAAACCATAGATATAAACTGTTCATATTGAAGCGTTACAATGCCATCCTGATCTGTGTCTTGTCGTCTAAAAGCATCTGTCAATGTCTGAAATCAGAGAAATTTAAGTTTAAAAATATAATAATCATTAAAATGTTGAATATATCTAATGTATGTTAAAAATATATCAATCCTTAACCTTTTTAAATATGTTCCAAAAAATATATGTATATAATGTAGTCTAACAGGATCAAAAAAAAGGATTTTTTAACAAATCACTCCCACTTCCCCTTTAATCTTTCAACAATTTTTCATACTGGGTATACTTATAAAAGTGATGTGTTGGCATCAGCGATTTTCTTTCTCTCAATGTACAGCGTAATTCTGAGAGTGACTTTCTTATACCCAATAATGCCAGTATGAAATTAGTTGACGTGTGAAAAAAGGGGCGAGGTGGAAGGAGTGGTTCATATAAGTCTTGCTGTTGCCAAAAAACACATATTTTATTTTTAATTATTTTTAACATAAAAACATATTTTAAAATGTGATGCTTTTCGTTACAGTTTAAACATTACTTTCAACTATTTCCTACAGACTTCTACATTCTTTGGAGCGCTATAACTGATAGTTGGAAATTTATTAAGGAATATTTTTAGAAAGAACAAATTTTCCCGAAAGATTAACCGTTTTCGCGTAAATCAAGCAATAAGTATAAAAAAATGTTTCAAAACGACATTATTGAAGTGAAACCTTCTTTAGCACCGTCGTGATTTGAAACTCGATGAAACGAAAAAGCGACACTAAACAGAGACATGTGTTTGAGTAATAAAATAATTTTTAAACTTTGTACCAATATTATAATAAATAAACCCTATAATTATCCCACTCCTGATCGTCTCATTCTCTCGCAGTTTCGTTTTCTGAAGGTTTCACTTCTACCGCGTGTGAAGTGCACACATGTTTTTTTTTTTTTTTTAATTTATTTGTTACTACATTGAAGCATATTAAGGCTTATTGTCGAAAGTGTTGGGTTACAAATGAATATACATCCGATATAATAATAAAGTAAGAATATTACAGCTTAATAAATTTCTGAATATTATAATAAATGCGCACATTTACTTGTATACATAAACTTTGTACCTAAACTGTAAATAACAAGTATTTAACAAAAACTTAATATGAAAATTTCAACTTTAATTCCTTTTTTATTATCTTTATCATTTTTCTTTGTCCTCTATTCTTAATTTTAATTTGATTTTTTCCCCTTTCCCCCTTTAATTTTTATTGTAAATTCAAAACGACATTATGGAACTGTTGTCAGCTTACATCTCGCAAACCGAGCCACCTTCAAACAAATGTATGTTTAGATCACTTTTGGGTTGTGTAAGGAAATACTGAATTTATATAAATACATAATTTCACAGCTTTATTCTTTTCTCAATTTACAACCTAGCAAATAGGTTTCCGGGAGTAATCCCGACATCAACATCTTTTAATTTATTTACTGATCCTTACTGTAAACTATTTTCTTATTGATCATAAGATTCTTTATGCAGAACACACTTTACGAGTCGCGCTTTGTGTGACAACAGATGTGACTTAGTTCACTTCTAAAACTGACTTTTCTAGGATGGTGAGCAATGCTCTAATCCTAGCATATGTTACGAATGCACACTAACACATAGACCAACGTGCAACAAAAGAACAGCTAAATGAATAAAGATAGCATCCTTCCCATATGCAGAACATAAAATGCATTGCCATTTTAACTTGCCTCTTTTTATTCAACTTGTTTTTTATAATAATTTATTGATTTTAATTATCAAATTTATTATGATTATGAAAATATTATTTGAAAAAATAATGCACCGAGTACAAGTACATTAAAAGCGTAGCTCTGTCTTTTAAATGGAGTATTAATTGTAGAATGTGATGCATTATGGTTTGTTAACAATCACACGTTCGAATAAACAATAATAGAGTTCTCATAGAAATAAAAGACGTTGTCATCTCACTGTTTTATTTTAGGCCAGAACCGGTTTTCAACGCAACAGCGTCATCACCAGTGGTTCATCCCACCCACACAGCGGTTGAAAGACAACTGGCCCAACCGCTATGCTGTCTAAAATAAAACTGTGGGAAGACAACATCTTTTATTTCTATGAGAAATCTCGCCCACAACATCTTACTATCACTAATAAATAATAGAGTTACTTATTATGTATAATGACTGAATTTTAACTACGAGATCATATCGCTAACTGCCAGAAACGCTCTGGTGGACATGAGCCCGACTCTACCGTGGGAATCCTAAATATTGGCTACCCAAATTTACTTACCATGGTTAGGGGTCTTTAACGAGTACCTGACACAGCACAGGCTTCGGACCGCGGCTTAACGTCCCATCCGAAGGATGGCTTGCTAAAGGTTATTTACCAACCAGATAAAACATATAAAGGCTGTTGAGGGCGCCGGTAGCTCAGTGGTATGCGTGCTGGACTTCTGAGCTCAAGAACGTGGGTTCTTAGCCCGACCGAGGCCCTTAGTTTATTTTATCTGGGAGGTAAAATAAGCTTAAGCACGCCGTCCTTCGGATGGGACGTTAAACGATGGTCCCGAGCCTGTACGATGTCAGGTACTCGTTAAAGACCCCTACCCTAAGTGAATGAAAATTTAGGGTAGGCAAAATTTAGGACTCCCACAGTAGAGTCGGGTTCATGTCCACCAGAGTGACGAAAGAGCGCTCTGGTAGCAGGCGATATGACCTCGTAGTTAAAGCCCGGGCATGAGTCATAAAACCTAACCTAACCAACATATAAAGGCAAGCACGCTAACTCTGAGATATCAGCGCTCATTTATTTTTAAAAAAATTCTCTAAAATAGTAGAGTAGATATAGTAGAGTTATGTAAAGATCTTTTTTTTTTTTTGAATAAGCTATACTTATAAATAGAAGAACAGAAAAAAGTGAACTTAACAAACTTACATTAAGTATAACGCAACATTGAATGAAATCATCGAAATAAATAGTTCCTTTGCCAAGTCTGTCAAACTTTTGAAGCATGACGTCAATGGTGGGAGGTGACAGACGATAGCCAAAAGTGGTGAGTGCGGTGGCCAGTTCGTTACGGTCAATGTTCCCAGAGCCGTCTCGATCGAAGGACCGGAAACAGGCCTGCCAATCTGTAACGTAACGCCACAAAGATCCGAAGTCTTGGTATGAGATGGTTCCTCGGTTCTCCTTGTCAAACATCCCTAAACAAAAATACATAAATTTAATTAAATACAACGGATATCCTTTGTAACTAAAAAAAGACGAATCACCGGCGTTATTCAATTACGTTTTCGCTTTCCCACCAAAACGGGAACGGTATATTGATGACTCAATATTAGATTATTATAGTGACTCCTGAATCCTCATACTAAAATGTGTGTCGATACATTCATTACATTGGCAGTTATTAGGGTATTTGAGTCGAGCCAGCTTTCTTTGCCCCCCTTTTTCCTTCAACCGAAAATTGATAGGTGCCATCCTTATGGGGTTTTGAATAACAATATAAAATTTTAGGTCGATTTATTACATCGGAAATTATTGGGATTTTTTATACTGATTCAAGCGAAAATTATTTGATAATGTTCTGAAGGGCTTTGAATATACATATAAAATTTCGTGTCAATACATTCATTACAACGGCAGTTATTAGAGTTTTTGTGTTAAGCCTCCCCCCATCCCTCTTGCCGATTTGGTTAAAAATGAATAGGTGTGGTCCTTAGGGGGTTCTGGATACACATACAAAATTTCGTGTCGATACATTCATTCTATCGAAAGTAATTGTGTTCACAGAGGCACATCGATTTTTTTTTTTTGGCATTGTTGGATTCAGGAGGTTGGAAAACATGAAATTTCGTTTAAAACTCGGCATCGAATTTCTGACCGACTACAAAACTTTCCAGCTCTACGAAGTATAGCTGCGGAAGTAAAAAAAAAAAACTTTTCTTTTTTTTCACATTTTATTATTCACCCACATTATTTTTGATCTCCATAACCTAGCAAATAGATGTTTCGAGAAAAACATATATAATCAGTATAATAAATTGGGAGATATTTGGTGAAACAACACTGACAATTTTCGTAGGTCTACTGTGTCAGCGCTTAAGCTTATTTTTCTAAAAATTCGCAAAAAATATACTTCATACATGTCTGCAGAAAAATAATATTCTAAGGATAAAGAGCCAAGCTTGCTGATATAATTATTATAATATATTATATATTTTTTATTTAATATATATATATATATATATTAAAAGAATTCTCACAATAACAGGTCTTAACATACTAGAATGCCTCAAACATATAAAGAAGTTAGCAACACCAGACATGGAATGCGAGGCTACACACCAGCATGACACGAAGAAGAATAATTTGAATGTGAAATTGTACAAAAAGGGAAAAAAAGTAGAAGTCAATTAGAAAGTGTCAGTTAGGAAGTTATAAAACAAGTTGCCCTTGTCTCTGAGAAATTTGAACTTTAAAGACTTTGTAAAACAGGTAGCGGTTTTGCTAACCGACAACCCTGTATATAGTACAACGGAATATTATGATATAATTTCTAAAACAAGTATAAAATATTATATTTGTTTTACAGCTCTCAGCTCTATGTAAACATAACTATGTTGAACTCACTATGTAAGACTGTTATAATATGCTCATTACAATACACACTATTTTATTTTACTTTATAAACATAATACCTATCATAAGACGGCAGGTTTCTGGATTGAAGGGCTGCCATGTGCCGTTGGAGAGGGCTTGTTGCAGTTCTGTCACCGTGATGTTCCCACTTCGGTCCTGGTCCACCCTGCAACAGTAAACAGAAATCAGATCAATAGATCAACAAATAGAATTGTATCTTCTTTCATACAAAACATCAACATTTGGTTTCTATTTAATTATAATATGTTGTACTATTGACAAATGTGGATGGATTTTTTCAATATTCTGCATACTTCCAGTTTTACGGATGAATTTTCAACTTTCTTTCCTAAAATTATTACCTCAGAAACTATTAGTAAACATTACATTTTATTTTTTTGTGTACGTAAGTTGATTGATTGCAGGGGAGGGTTTTTTTTACCCATGTTATCCAAATCCTGAAAGCCCATATGACAGCCCCTCGTTAGTATTTAACAACCTACTCTCCTATCTCTTTAATGAAGCGCAGGATATTTTCGAAGCTCTGTTTCCTTAACTCATCTGGGTCTCCATCAGAGATGAAAATAACCTTCACATTCACCCAGTATGTGTAGCCTGGTTTTCTACATCACTTCACATCTTCTGCAGAACAAGACTCTTTTTAAAAAGATGTTCTCTTACCGAGTGCTGTCCTGTTAGATCACCCGATCACTTTTCTATCATCTGGGGTTGGTCAAGAAGAGTTGTTCTTCTTTTGTTGTCAGGAAATGAAGGACCCTCTAATAAACTCTCGCCCCAAGAAAAGTTTCCTTTCCGCATTGCCCATTCCTTCAGGACTGTTTTGCAATGTGCCTTCATGGTCCCTATCGAGGGGTTGATGTGTACGTAAATATTAATAATTTCTCATAACTATATCAATGACACTAAGTACAATTTTTTCAAGTCAAAACTTGTAATTTACCTAACAGGGTAACTTTTTAAAAATCTGGAAAAAATCATAAATAAATCTTAATTTTATTTCCAATAAATTCTGTAAGTATGAAATATATTGGCTGAGGTAGAACAGTTAAAATTTATTAAGTACAAGATCGTGGAGTGAATAGTGAGTCTCGGTGACAAAATAGTTTTAATTGTTTTTGTTCTCTTTTAATTTTCTTCCAGTTTTTCATTATATTTCAATAACTAAAGATAATAAAAATTTTGCACTTGTCGATCGTTTTGCACTAAAATGATCTAATTCGGAAAACTAAAAACATGTCAAATATTTTGTAATAGTGTGCAGGGAAATAAAAAAAAAAATAATAACAATAATAATTTAGTTAGTAATTGCGACTCTTGCCCGAGTTCCAACTACGAAGTTATATCGCCTACTTCTAGAGCTCTTTCGTCGCTCTGTTGGATATGAGCCCGACTCTACTTTCAGAGTCCTAAATGTTACCTTTTACCTAGGGAGGGGTCTGTAACGAGTACCTGACATTTCTCAGGCTTGTACCACTGCTTAACGTTCCACCCGAAGGATGGCGTGCTCTAGGTCTTATTATTGTACAAAACGACATAGCTACATATAAGCTTAATTGTATAGACATTTACTTTATGCACATACGTCGAAGGCTTAAATGCACATATATGGCATGTCAAAGTAGATCGAAAGCAATGAATCACTAAATTCATGAATCATATTTCCTTGACGTGTATATGACGTCATATATTTCATTCTTGCAGTGATTATTTTTTATTGAACATCGCTCCTACAGAAAATGAATATATATTTATGTATATGTAATTCGTATTTAATATTAATATAACTAGCGAACAAACAAATATACTATTAGAACTCATAAGCAAGTTAGGATTGCAAATTTTTTAATAAAAGTTTTTCCTCATCGTGAAGAATATACTTCCTGGCACTAATTGTTATTTTTTTTAAATTTCAGAAAGCACCTAAATTATTATTACAAGGGTCAATTCACAGATTCTGGGAATTTTAGCATATTGTTTTTTTGTTATTAAGTTTGTAAATATCACATTATCATCAAATTAAATTCCTCAAAAGATGAGTTTTTAAAGCTGCAATTCATAAAGTTAAGCTAATGTTGAAAAATATACATTTTAAATTTCCTGCACCACAGAGAAATGTGTAAGTAGCAACAAACTTTCTTTTCAAAGAATTGAACAATTATATTTCTCTTTTCTTTATTCAACTAACATTAGATTATAATATGTAAAAATAGTAAAATAACTTAATATTAAAATATCACAAAAGACAGTATATTAATTTTCTTTATTTCTTAATTATTAAAGTGATTCAAACCTTACCACTTTTGTTAAGAAATATATTCAAATAATTTAAATCGATGCAATTTGTGTTTAAACAAATTGTACGGTTGTGAGTCGATAACCAGTAGGAATGAATTATTAATGTATTAACACTATTAAAAGTATTTGTATATGAATTAATTAAGGTAAAAGGACTGTATTAATCTCTTCATGTTTATAGAAATATAATTAAAAGCCAAAAAAATCCCCTACAACACGAACCGGTTGAAAAAAGCCATTGTGTTTTCTTGACATGACCCACATATTACATTATGAACTGATTTGACGCAGTTACGATTACCTACTAGACACATCATATAATTTCAATTGCTCCTTTTCCTTAAAATTAAGAGCTTTTCAGCCTTGGAGGAAAAAAAAAAAAAAAAAAGTTGCAATAATAGGCGAGTATGAATGGTTGTTTTTGAAAAGTTAAGAACTTTACTTACGATTGAAAAATCTGACGAAGGAAATCCTCAGATGGCATTGTCGTATTGAATGAAGCAGTCATGTTTGAAACTTACTGAATAGTGTTACACAAGTGAGAGAATGAATTATCAATTATAGCTAACAGATGTAACCTTCCTAGCGGTTTTACGTACACGTTCAAGGACAAGAGTAATCGATCTTTTTCATATCCTTTCACAACTTTTATTTTAAATTTTACAAAATGATGTACATTTTAAATCCCTAAAATTACTGATATAAATTTAATAAGTATTATATATATATTTATATGTATTTTTTGTACAAATGAGAGAGATAGAGAAATGAACGTTAATTTAGCCCTCATGCAGTTTGAAATTCCAGAAAGTCGGTCAATGAACAAGAAGAGAGAAAAACAGAACAGAACTCTTAGGGACAAATCAACTATGAACATATCATTAGTAACAATTATTCATCCAAGTTAAAAAAAAATATTTAACATGGAAGGGTTGAGGGAGAGAGCGACATAACTTTTATTGGTTTTGGATCCCCTTAGGTTTTTTATCTGGAGGTAAGCATGCCGTCCTTCGAATGAATGGTTAAGCGATAGTCCCGAGCCTGTGCGATCTCAGATACTTGTTAAAGACCCCTAAAGAATAAACCTTGGGTAGGCAAAATTTAGGACTTCTACAGTAAAGTCGGGCTCATGTCTACCAGAGTGACGAAAGAACACTCTGGTAGTTGGCGATATGACCCAGCAGTAAAAGCCCGGGCATGAGTCATAATAACTAACTCTTTCTTCTAAAAACATCACATGTTCCAAAATGACATCCTATAAGTCATATAGATTTTTTTAAATGTTCACTCTAGATCTTTTAACATTTATATTTATGATCGGAAATAATAGTCTTATTAAACCTAATCATAATTAGAACTAATAATCATTAGTCTCCCTCCTCTTTTAGGATTATTTGTTTGAACATAAATAAGAAAATAAAAAGAAAAAACGTATGTTTTTTAAAAATATTGTGTATTTCACAAAATATATATCTTTGGTGGGAGGGCCATAACAGTACAAGTCAAATAAGTCAATTTTTCAGGACAACAGAAAATGTCGTTTGCCACTTGACAATTTTTTTTTTGAATTGACAAAAAATTAAATCTACACTACGTCAGAGACATTACCGACTTGTCCTCTTCTCACCACTTCTAGAGATTGGCTTCACATTGTGAAATATGTAATAATACTGTGTTGGCCAAAAATGGACTTGTATTATTTTTTCCGTCCATCAAATATATAATATGGGAGTACTCTCGGTGTTCCTATCATCTTCAGCCGCTACTTAACCAATATTGTTTTTGTCAGAATTTGTTAAGTCGTGGCTGAAGTACTCCCATATTATATATATTTTGAGAAATAGACAATATTTTTAAAAAAACATAATTTTTTTCTTTACTTTTTATTAAGTGTTTCACAATATCTCTGCAAAAAATGTTAAATATCTTAAATAGATGTCTTACTCACGGACCACATCCCACATATACAATTTTATGTGTATGTATTCATTCTATCGGTAGTCATTAGGATTTTTGAATTAAGCCCCTCCGTACACCCCTAAGTTCCTTCAACTGGAAAATGTCTGCTTATGACTTCAATTCACGTATAAAATAATTATTATTCTTTCTATCGGGAGTTATCAAATGCATGGGCAGACTCATACATACAGTCAATATATATGTATATTATTTATTTTTGGATTTGGGGGATCTGAAAACATGAAATTCCTCTGATAACTCGACTTTTTATTAATTACATAACCTCCAGTTAATTACTTCGTATATCAGGAAAGTATCTAAATAATAATTTATTTTTACATCTATTCAGTTTATGGTTAAATCAGCTAATTGTTGACATGTTATACATTATCCTTAGTGAGACTAAAACTGTGTGATACTTTCACCAAAACTATTTATTGTTCATATTAGTATCATTTCCTCCATGTTGGCTGACTGGTGATGAGGGTGGTAGGTCGGTGACAGTCTGTAAGATGGCAGAGCCACTCTCCTCGCCTGTCTCCTCTTGATCCTGCTTGGGAGAGTCACTGAGAGTCACAACTGGAGCACTGCTATCACAGAGCTGCCTTGAGAGAAACAGCTGTGTTCTGAGGGAGACAGTCTCTGAGGCCACATCCGAGGCTCCACTCACCACAGACACCTGGGTGGAGAAAGAGATGGGCTGCGTGTCCGAGTTCAGACTGCACACTGATACCTAACATAGTCAGAGACATTTTAGTATGCTGAGACATCCTCTCTTAAAAATAAATATGGGCAAGTAAACAAACTTTTAGTCACAAAAATATATTTTTAGAGAAAAAAAAAACGGTGAGAACCACATCATTCGGAAGGGTTTAGAACGTAAAGCGATGGTTCCGAGTCTATGCCGTGTCAGCTACACGTAAAAGACAAGGTAACTAAACCTTGGTAGGCTACGTCTAATTAATCAATCTAATTCTGAAGGTTTGGAGGATCATACAAATGTAACTACTATTCAATCGTCAACTTTATGATATATTTTATCATAAGGACTTAGAATACAGAGAATGTAAGTCATTTACCTGACGATGGTATAAAATCCATCGAAACATTGGCCGAATAGTGGTTGCATTTTACATCCCCTACTATACAGTAGTATAGGGGGAGTTATATAATTGGCCAGCAATTCGATGCTGAGTTTTCACAGAAATTTCATGTTTTGCTCAATGTCCACCTGAACCCAAAAAGTGAAAAAGAAAACTTTCATGTCTATTTGTGTCTGTGGATCCGATAAATCCTGATGAAAGGAATATATAAAACATTCTTCATATTTTACTTAATATTGAATGAAATAATCTAGGATTAGAGCATAAAACAGTAAACCACAGTAAGAATTTCAAAAATCCAGTTGAGGTATCCGAAGAAATAAAATGTTGACCCTCCCATCGGTCCTTTTAGTGAAACAGTCCTGGTTCTCCTGAAATAGAGAAATTTCTTGGGGGAGCATAAAAAAATATCTAGTTAATTAAAAAAATTTATTTCTCATTATAAACGATATAATAATATGTCAATTAGATATATTTTTATGCTCCCCCATGGGGTTTCTATATCGGGAGAACCTGGACTGTTTCACTAAATGGAGGGTCATAATTGTATTTCTTCGGGTGCATCAACTGGATTTTAAAAATATGAAGAATAGTTGATACATTATATCGTTTATATTAAAAATAATTTTTTTTTATGAACTAGATTTTTTTTTCATGCTCCCCTTTTATTTTTTACTTAGTTTTATCAGTTAAAACATGAAAAAAATATTTAAAAAATTCTAGGACGGCTGGGCATTAGGAGCCCCAGTTCCAAACCATAACCCAAAAACCAGTTGATCATTTGGGCCCTCAGTATATTTAGGATTAATTATAACAATAATAATGACCTGAGTGGATATGGAGAGTGGATGGAAGGTGATCGGGAGGTCCGAGATAAGGGTGGCTTCTCCTTTCCCCTGACTATTGGGATCTAGAGGGAACATGAGGATGGCAGATCCATAGGATGGTGGCGGGGTGGGGGGTGCCACGTTGGACATGACGAAGGAGTAGCTCGGAGGGATGTCTGTCATCCAGATTCGAGTCTGACTCTGTGGAGTCGACTGAGGCTCCGCTTCTCCCCCCTCCTCCTGAAACATCATTCTAAATATTAATAACATCATTTAGAAATAAACCTTTTGTATTTGTCAGAAGGTTATCTAGAATGGCCCGGCAAAAGTTCAATTTTGTATGCTTAATATTTGAATTTTCTCATTTTTCCGGTCATAATAGATTTTTTAACTTCCCAGCATACAGGGAAGTTATTGTAATGGGTCGAAAATCGAAATAAAAATTTTCATCATATTTTTATGTTTCAAGGTCATTACAGTATTTTTACACTATTTTTGGAAAGAAGTATGTGCGTGTGTGTGTACGTGCGTACGTGGTCAATGTTTCCTGCACGATAACTCGCGAATGAAAAATAAAAATAGTTTAACATAAAAATAGGTCTAGCTCATCGGATTTTAATGAAATTTAACATGTAGTATTCTTAAAAGCCAAGTTGGAAAATAGGTTGTATGGTGTCTCCAAATTCTTAAGGGCCGATGAGGGGGGGAGGGGGGGGGGGGGGGCTAAGCATAAAAATTGTGGTAACCGGATTAATCCGTTATGATAACGGATAATCGGATTGTAGTGAAATTAAACATGTATTATTCTTAAAAGCCAAATTGAAAAAAAGGGGCTCAAAAATCTTATCGGGAGGGGGGACTGTCAGTGGAGGCATAAAAATAGTTCAACCTCATTAACGGATTATCGGAGTGTCATGAAATTTTATATGTAGTAGTTTTAAAAGCAAAATTAAAAAAATAGACTATGTGACCTATGTGCATTTGCATATCAATTAAAAATCTATGTATAGATTAAATTCAATTAAATTAATAAATAATTCTATACTGAATAAAATGCCTAGATTTGTGATATTATTATTAATGATATTGATATCATGCTGGGAAGTTTGCCGTGTGGACCTCAAGGGCCGCACTTAGTTAGAAATGCCACCTTTGTAGAGTCTTAATACACGGCCCAGTAATTTCCTCTGATTTAGGGTGCAAAGAGAAACAGAAAAGAAAAACACACACATCCGAGAACCTGCTCGTTTTTTTTTTTTTTTTTTTTTATTATCTGTTTATTTTTATTCCTATAACCTGTTTTTTTTCGTTGAAGTTAATTATTATGACTATGTCCAGGCTGTAACTACGAGGTCACGTCGCCTACTACCAGAGCGCTCTTTCGTCGCTCTGGTCAACATGAGCCCGACTATACTGTGCGAGTCCTTAAAGAAAAACAGGACTTTTTGGGAGCAACAAGTTTTTACCATACACTCCTACCATCTCAAATCAATTTCTTTCTCATTTCAAACTGGCATTACTGGTGGTAAAAAAGTCATATTTTATTATATTTTTTGGGGTGTTAGAACCTAGCAATTATACTCCCATCATCAGTTTCTAAAAATAATTTTCATACAATTAATAAAAATAACCTTGAGATATTCGTCAATAATTACAAAATTATATTTCAATTAATTAAATACGAAATGCCCAATAACCTATACACATTCCTATTATTATATAAAATCGTTTTAGGGCGCCGGTAGCTCAGTGGTATGCGTGCTTGTCTTCTGAGCTCAAGATCGTGTGTTCGAAACCCGAACGAGGCCCTTAGTTTTTTTTATCTGAGAGGTAAAATAAACTTAAGCACGCCGTCCTTCGGATGGGACGTTAAGCGATGATCCCGAGCCTGTATGTTGTCAGGTACTCGTTGAAGACTCCTACCCTAGGTGAATAAAAATTTAGGGTAGGCAAAATTTAGGACTCCCACGGTAGAGTCGGGCTCATGTCCAACAGAGCGACGAAAGAGCGCTCTGGTAGTAGGCGAAATGAACTCGTAGTTTAAGCCCGGGCATGAGTCATAAAACCTAACCTAACCTCAAATCGTTTTGCACAAGTAAAATGAATTAACATGTAAAAAAAATGTACTAGATATAATGTAGGTACACAGTTTATGCAAAATGAAGATTTGTAATTGTGAAATTGGGGATCATGATGGCCGTGCGGGCTAGAGCGTAGGGCTCTGTTCGCATGGTCGGTCTCACCATGGTTTGCGGGTTCGAATCCCGTCATGGATGTCGTAAATAACTAGCTAGATAGCACAGTGACATGGCTAATATTCATCGAAAAAAAAATGTGTAATTACTGATGAATATCTTACTACGTTATTTTTATCTATTGTATGAAAAATATGTTTACATACTGATGATGTGTATATCCCGAAACGTCTATAATTCCTAGGTTATAAAAAAATAAATGGGAGAATCGTAGAGCTGTAATAAATATGTTATATAATAATAACAAGTGTGATTGAAATGAACGATTAGGCTCTTCAGAAACAATTGATCACCTTGGTGTAAAATTTGTCACCTGTGCTATAGTTCTTCTTGAGATTTCCCCCAGACGCGTTCCTCTCAACTGAAGTAAGACAGGTGGGCTGTCTTTGGCACAGATAAATGTTGATATAAACAGAGTGAAGATGAGGGCAAGTGTAACCCACACATAGCAGGTATCATCCACAAATAACAGTGTGATTATATAACTGGTCGAGATGAGGAGAACTGTTAACTTCTGGAACAGATTGTTCTGAAACAGACATCAATAAATAACACATTATATTCTATTAAAGCCATTCGTTTATTTGTTGGATCATTGGAAACGACAACTTTCAGGCTTACTGTTGGGCATTATTATACTCTATTAATAATTAACTCATTTTTCTTAGTTGACTCTAATAAACCACTATAAAAACACGATTTTAAATTAAAATGATCCTCCGCGTGCTATTCAAAGTACAACGAAAGCGGCTAAACCTAATAAATAAAAGTCTTCTTTCTTCGATAATTTAATTCAAAATTTATATTTATAAATATTTTTTTATAAATAATCTTCATATATCTCCCATTTATGTTATTATTAAATAATATCTCTAGTCATGATTTAGTTCCCTATATAGGTAGGTAATTATTTTTATATTTTTCCTATAAGTCTCTTTGTTTTTATTAATTATAATACTCATGTTCCATCTATTACTTATATAAATATTGTCTCCCTATTAGAATTTTACTTTATTTCATAATATAATTCAGTTTTCTCATTATTATTTCTTATTGACTTTGCAATATTTTTATTATTCACATTTTTTGATATATGTATAATCATTTTATTTAATTTTTTTCTTCTCATAAAATTTGTTTAATTTATTGAGTTCTTATTGCATTAAAATAAATATATTTTGTCCCAAGATTTTCTGTTCAATTTTATTTATTTTATTTCATCTTAAATTTTTTATATGTATACCTAATATTTGTATATAACTAACTGAAAATAGTGGAAATTGTAAATTGGGCTCAGACCGATCAATAAAGATTATTATTATTATTATTATTATTAATAATATAGAGTCACTTGATTATCGAATATCTACCCTTTTAGTTTAATATTAGCTCTTCCCCACAATTTGGACAAACTATACATTATCAGGAGTGTACATAGCAACAGAATGATTTTTTCACATATCTTTCACATATGTATCTAGGATCAAAAACTTAGCTTGTTGATTTCTTCAAAAAAGGTGATAGAAGTAGATTTTATTTTATTTACTAAGTTTGAATTCTATAAAAAGTGTAAGAATATAATATGATTCGTCTGGGAAGTGGAAAGTTGCAGAACTATTGAGACTGACCTGCTAATATTTCAACGATTCAGTTCATTTCAATAACTAATACTTATTTTTATTATGCTTTTATCTAAGGTACTTACCCCATCTGTGGCAACTGGAATCATTATGAATAACTTTTCATAAACAATATATACATGGAGACTTCATAAATTTGGATAATTCACTTAAAAAAATGTTTATAGTTATAAATCAAATAAATAATGACCAATGTCACCATATCCCAAACCAACAATAATAAAATGTATATGAGAAGCAAACATTCCGTCAGTAAAGCTATTGAAGTAGGTGATAAGGAATAACAAAAAAATAATAAAAGAAAAAAACAACATAGATATGAGTGCTACTGTCAACACTGGATCTCTTTTTACATCGCCAGATATATGAAGTATAGAAGAAGTTATGTAATCAGTCAGAAATTAGAGGTTCATGTATCACTTTGAAGTACTTGAACTGGGCTTATATGTACAGGTGGACTCATGCTTTCCATCTAGCCATATGCATCCAATGACAACAATAAATTAGAGGTTCATGTATCACTTTGAAGTACTTGAACTGGGCTTATATGTACAGGTGGACTCATGCTTTCCATCTAGCCATATGCATCCAATGACAACAATAAATTAGAGGTTCATGTATCACTTTGAAGTACTTGAACTGGGCTTATATGTACAGGTGGACTCATGCTTTCCATCTAGCCATATGCATCCAATGACAACAATAAATTAGAGGTTCATGTATCACTTTGAAGTACTTGAACTGGGCTTATATGTACAGGTGGACTCATGCTTTCCATCTAGCCATATGCATCCAATGACAACAATAAATTAGAGGTTCATGTATCACTTTGAAGTACTTCAACTGGGCTTATATGTACAGGTGGACTCATGCTTTCCATCTAGCCATATGCATCCAATGACAACAATAAATTAGAGGTTCATGTATCACTTTGAAGTACTTCAACTGGGCTTATATGTACAGGTGGACTCATGCTTTCCATCTAGCCATATGCATCCAATGACAACAATAAATTCTTTTTCTTTCACAATTTTCATACTTTTTGATATTTTAATAATTAAAGAATATTGTTATGAACTTCAAGTATTAAATTCTTTAAAACACGTTAAGTGAAATATTAATTGAAAGCTCAGTTCAAGAGCTTTAAAATGACACCACTCTCAGATCTCTATCTTAATAGTCCAATGCAATTAGCCATTATAAATGAAAAATGACGGAACTCAGGTATAATGAATAGATTTGAATGATTTTTTTTTTTTTTGGACTTCTAATGCCATAAACTTTTACCCATTGAAAATTATCGCAATTTAAAAAATCCGTAAATTAAAAAATTAAAATGTTTAGAAATCTCAACGAAAAATACAATTATCGGAATTTTTAAATATTTCTTTTAAGAAAAAAATTATTGTTAAAGTTTTCGATGTTATTTATAAAGAATTTGTAAAAAACTAAACTTTTTAAAATTAATTTGAAGATGGCAGAAGCTCCAAAAAGCGAAATAAATGAAAGAACCGTTAAATAATACAAATACATTAATTCTTTATAGATGATTTATTAACAACTTATGCTAAATAATAGTTATTATATATGAGGAGTTTGGAGCCAGAGCGGACCAACCCACAATTTTTCGGAAAATGAGTTATTACCATCCTGATGTTGGCATAGGTTCCCTTTTTCAAAACCAGTGTGGATCACTTAGTTTCTTCACTTCAGTGATAGATAGCAGCACTTTAAGTTTAGTCCACAAATATTTTGTGCATATATTTTCAAAGTCCCAATGGATCATACGGCCTTCAAAAACTTTATAGAACACAAAAAGGGATCACTCATCCAATACTATTCTAAAATTTCAAATATAAATAAATATTTGGGGCCTATTTGTTGGAGATAAACAAAATGTACTCAATTTTCAATTGCCATTTTCTGGCTCCAAACTCCTCAAATTTGAATGACATAAATAATTAAAAATTTTTATTTAAAAGATAATCACGTAAACTAATTGTCTCGGACGTTTTCGTTTTCGATGTCATTCATTAATATCACTGGTGGAGCATTTAAGCAGCTAACTCCTTTACATAGTAAACGTGCTATAGAACAACTTAAGCCACTTTTCGACATCCACAAGCAGAGCCACACCCAGTTTTACATGAACAAAAAATCATTTTCAATAAATTTTCAGAAGCTGGTGGTTGGTTCATTGTAACTGGTAGGTAGTCGTGAATTATATATTTTTTTCCATCCCCATTCTTTTGGCAACTTATCCTGTCCCATCCACAACTGTACTTGTAAATCCACTCCTTTTTATATGTTCTGAACTAGCATCGAGTAATAGTCATCTCTTTCTTCTTTTATAAGCATCAAAATTGTTGAGTTTATCTCTGTGTTTTTAACCAAATGTATTTTTCTTCTTAAATTTTTATTTTATTTTTCATCACTAGCTTCCTTTCCACAAATGAAACAAATTGTTTTCCAATCAAAGCTACATGATGATAAACTTTGCAATATTTTTTTTTGGAGGAGACCAATTCACCTGTTTTTCTTGCATTTATAGGCTTCAATGTATTTTTAATTAATATACTTCTGCCGACATGATATACTTACTAACTTCACACGTATTTAAGTATAGTAATAATCCATCGTTTCTCTACTAAGCTTGTTTTTAAAGTTCCCAATCCTCTTCTAATTTCAACAATAGAACCTACATCTTTACTGCTCTGAGATCCAAGTGTTTCGCATAGAAAACAAAACTTTTCTTCAACATCTGCTGAATCACTAATCTTACTGTAACTATCCATAATTAATAATTATCTGTAACAAGAAATATTCGAAAAATTGGTTAACGGAAAGTCGAAAATGAAAAAGATGAAATGCCTCGGAAGTCACGCCAAGAATTTTCACCAACATATAAATTTAAAAAAATATGTGTATACATACATATATATTTATGTTCGGCAAATCTCATTTAAACTTTTTACATTTTTTCACATCATTTATATAACTACTTAAAAAAATAAGAGCCACTTTAACCTACTTAACAATTAAGTAATGACACTTGTGGGCAAAAATAAAGGAGCCCCTTCAATTTAGCTGAAATGCAATAAGTACAATAAACAATAGCAGGCAGATTTATATCAGGCGTTAAATTGCATTTTCCTTCTTGGCTTGTTTTCAATATATATTTCTAATATATATATATATATATATTATATATAACAATAGAAAATTAATAAATACTGTTATTAAAAGGTGGTTGATAAAACAACACTTCATTGAGGATACGGCCTCCCATTTTTTTTAAAACAAATATCGGTTGACATTTAAACCATTCGGACATTTACAAAACTATAAACAAACATTTATCGAGTTATACTCGTACATAGGTGTAGTATCTTTACACATATTAGTGATAAGCATATTTTTTTATAATGAAATATAGAAATAAATTACTTTTTTCCGTGTCTAAATACTTATTATAATATGTCAGTCATAATATCCAATATTACATTTACACAAATTATTTCCATCTTCATAATAAAATTTATGGCTAAAATGTAAACACCGTTAAAAGAACAAATAAAACTTCTATGAGGTAACCTAACGGGATGTTAGTTATTATTACTCATGCCCGGGCTTCAACTACGAGTTCTAATCGCCGACTACCAAAGCGCTCTTTCGTTGCTCTGTTGGATATGAGCTCGAATCTACATACTATAAATATATCAAATAGTTTGTCAAACTTGGCTTATCAAGTAAACTTATTTGATCGTGTGTGGAGTAAATTTGTCAGTTCAAAGGCTTGATGGCGAGTTTGATGGATTTCTGACTTTGTCAGAAATCGTCAAGCCATCAAATCATCAAACCTTCAAACTTGTAGTTCTCCTTCTGTCCGATAGGGGAAGGTTTCATCTTGTTTTCGTTCCAGTGTTTATATAAGTTGTTGTCAGCGTTTCTTCTGTTTTGTTTTAGATTGTTATTGTTAGTTAAATTTATTAGTGGAGTATTTTCTTAATTTTCAAGTTAATATAGTAATAAGTTAACATAATGGACTCAAGAAAGTGGAAAAAACATCAATTTACGGAATTTATTGAACTGTATAGATCATTGCCAGAATTATGGAAAGTGAAATCGAAGGAGTATAGCAACAGAGAGAAAAAGAATGCTGCGTATGAGAAATTACTCTCGAAGGTTCGTGAGATAGAGCCAACCACAACAGTTGCTGAAATAAAGAAAAAATTAAATTCCTTCAAACTAAACTATGTCAATCTTTGGTTTTCCCCCAGGAAACGCAGACGAGGGATTCAGATTCAGAACCGCTCAGTGGCAGTGAGCATGCGTCAGAGGTCATCGCGTTAACCACAACTGACAGCTTCCGTCCAACAAGTTCTGGAGAAAAACGAAAGAGAAAACAAGTCAAAAAAGGAGGTGGAACAAAGCAGCAAGATCCAAACGAAGAAGTTCTTCAGATAATCGGTGATCAAATTAGAAACCAGGTAGCTGCACCTATTCCTGACAGATTTGATCATCTTTGAAGCAACATTGCAGCCAAATTGAGAGATATGAAGAAGGATGATCAACGTATGATAGCTGAAAAACTTTTGGGGGACGTCCTTTTCCATGGAGAATTTGGCAATTTAACCCAGCAGTCATTCATTCAGCTGACACCCCCCGTATTCACTCCACATCAGCCTCCACCTGGTGCCCCCGGACAAAGTAACCGGTTTTTTTCACTTCCTAGATAAAAAACCTATGGGCCTCGGCAGGATTTCGAACCCGCGATCTTCAACTCAATAAGAAACACGCTAGGTACCTCTGAACTAACGGCACCCCTAACGGAATGTTTATGTGCTACTACGTTTAAGCCACTGTAATTTTAAAAATCTATTTCTTCATATATTTCTTATAATTTTTTTACTTTTTCAAATGTATAGTTATTTATTTTCATTTTTGTTTAGTTCAGGGAATATAAACAAACTATTATTAACAAGTTTCAAATGAGTTAATTCAAATTTAATAATTTGCAACCACGTATAATATATTATATTGGCTAGTGTTTCAGCGTAAAGCTAATTTAGGTTATTAGAGTATGTCTTGAAATTACTAGCGAAGTCAATATTTTTGTAATATATAAAGATTCTAATAGTTTACTTTTAAAACCAATGTTTTCTTTCTGCAAAATGTTTACAATTTTCAATGGAATTTATGTTTTAAATGTTTGCACGTCGTGTCAATCCAGTTTTCGGTTCTTCAACTTCTTTAGTGTTGTTTCTACATTCCTTTGGTTTTAATTATATATTACGTTACCACTGGTATCAAATCAAGGACTTTCTTCCTCCGTCATTTGCATTATATCTCATACAAGAACTGCTTATGGTCATTAGAAATAACTGGCTGATTTCAGATATAATGGGATCAAGAGATTGCATAAATAAACCATGCACCGCTCATTCTACGGAGGTGAGGAACCAACACTTTTAAGGCGTAGTAGGCGAAGACAATTTAGGTCGATAGTTCACATTTTTACTTCCCTAACTATTCAAAGTATACGGAAAGTTATGTAATCGGTCAGAAATTCGATGTTGAGTTGTCACTGAAATTTTATATTTTCCGATTCCAACACCAATGTTTCCAAAAATGTAAAAAAACTGTCTGACCTGTTTCCAGAACTTTAAGAGGACGACAGCTATTAATTTTCAGCTAAATCAGCAAAAGGGAAGGGGGGATTAGGAAGAGGCTGTGTTAAGTTTCCTTTGTGATAAAAAAAAAGTTTAAGAACTGACATTGTAATGAATTTAACGACACATTTCATTTGTACTCAGAGTTCAAAATTTTACCTATCCAGGTTTCGTTACCAAGTTAAGGTTTTTTAACGAGTACCTGACATGGTACAGACTTGGGACCATCGCTAAACGTCCCATCCGAAGGATTCGCTGATTAAGGTTCTTTTACCTCCTGGATAAAAAAATTTCAGCCGGGTTTCGAACCCGCCATCTTGAGCTCAGTAGGCTAGCATGCTACCTCTGAGCTACTGGCACCCTCTTTAGTTTGAATAAAAAATGTTTGAGACATTATTTTCAATTTGTCTAATAAAACTAATATTATATGTCTTAATAAATGAATCGTACATAAACAGAGGGATAATCAATAACAATTAAAGTGAAAGTATCTAAATATATTTTAATATTTTAAAAATATGTACATTCATAACATTTTATCACAGCTTTAAAATCACATATATTTATCAGAACAATATCGTTAATATATCAGTATAATAAAATATATATAATAGATTGATACTTTGAGTTAATTAAAAAAATACTTTAAATATCATTTTAATAACTATATCAGAGGAGTTATTCTTTTTTACACTTATTTTCACTCCAAATTTGCTCTTTTTTCCAACTTAAATTATGTTTACGAATGTAAACATGATTTGCTAACATTACGTTTTATAGTTGAACACCTCAAACGCAAAATATTACATACGTTTGCCGTTCCATTCACAATGCGAATAAACATAGGTTTTTTTTTTTTGTTCAAATCTCCCACTCTATTAATATAGATATAGAATAGAAATAAGGAGTTCAATATAATAAAAAAAAATAATAAAAACAATAAGGCCTAACTTATTAAATGCAAGATTTCTTGAATGAATCACCTAATTAATAATATTTAATGTTTTCCATTCAATAATATAATTGAACCTGCAACTCTTCGGCAGGAGCTTTTTCCTTAAATAAAAATGCCATAGTTTGATCACCATATAGATAACCTTCAAGGCAAAATTACATCTATTTGTGATGTATGTTCGCGAATCAACGCGCTTTTTGCAGGCAATCGCTGCAGAAACTTGACAGTTTCCATCTTCAGATAATTCAAATATAATTATGTTTTAATAATTTATCCAGTAGTTTCTTGCTGAACTATGTGAATGCTCTTGACAACTGTTATATAGGCTGGAGGTGGTTCTTGAAGGATAACACTTTCATAAGTGGGAGGTTTGTCTATAACGAGCAGAATCAGTTCTTCACCTTGTTCCAATTTATCGGTTCTCTGAAAACAATAACAGAAAAATTAAACAAGGATGTTTAAAAATATGGAACATCTGAATATCTCGGGTTCCACTGTTCGCAGGAATTTGAAAGAGGGATGGGAGTTAGTGGGCCAACCTTTCTAACGTAATCACAATATTGGTACTGAACCTATCCGATATCAGGTAACTCGTTAAAGACACCTATCATAGATTAATATAAACACCTGGGTTGGCAAAATTTAGGAGTCAGGCTCATGTCTACTAGAGCGATGAAAGAGCGCTTTGGTAGCAGGCGAGATGACCTCGTAGTTAAAGCCCGGGCATGAAATGAAATGAATAAAAAGAAATTTTATTATTCTGGGACCGAGGTCCCCTAAGAATAAATACATACAGAGTAAAGAAAATGAAACAATGAAATATAGTATCAGTACAAAGAAATAAAAAGATAGGTAGGTAAATAAAAATTAGTGGTACATTGGAGAAAAACTATACAACTAAAAAATAGATAAACAAATGATAAATAAATAAAACAAACTTATTTTTGAAATATTGTCTATTCCACTAAAGTTATAAATATATATAACTACCGGTTTCGGCCTTACGCCATCAACTTAGTTCATAACTAGACCTGACGATGATGTAAGGCCGAAACCGGTTTTTATATATATTTATATATTTAGTGGAATAGACAATATTTCAAAAATAAGTTTGTTTTATTTATTCATCACAAGTTTCCACAATATGTCCGCGTTCCTCAACTTAGAAGTTGTAAACAAAAGATAAACAGGAAATAAAAAAAACAGGAAAAAACATAAAATTAACAACTTCAATATGATGAAAAAAAATAAATAAAAGTATCTACAAAAATAAAAGAGAATAAGTAAAAAAGAAAATCTATATAACTAGGAAAGAAATAAAATAGATAAAAAAACGACCGAGCATAGTAATATGATGGTTGATTATAAAAGAGAAGGAAGGATGCCCAGCCAAGGTTAAAAATAAAATTAATTTAGAAAGCAGAAAATAAGATAAAAATAAATAAATGCATAATAAAAATATATTAATGTGAAAATGAGCCAAAAAGGAATAATATTGATTATGATCAAACAATTTAGGAAATATGATTTAAGAAATATAACAAAACTAGAGAATGACAAAGACAAAAAGAGAGAGAGAAAAAAAAGGGGGAAAGTAATTTGAATGATTAGATAATTAAGGTTGACGAATTAGAGAATACGGGGGAGAGATCAAATGGGAGTGGATTGTTTAGTGAAGAGATATTGGAATAGTGAGGATTTGAAGGAAGCAACGGAAGGAGAGTGACGGATTGGGGGAGGCAGGTAGTTCCAAAGAGAGGAGGCCTGGACAAGGAATGAATTGTGGAAGGCTGAGGAGCGATGGGAGGGGATGAAGAGGTCTGAAGGACGGGATCTAGTGTGCCTCTGGTGAACCGAGGACTGGAATTGAAACATTTGGTAGAGGTAGTTGGGTTCTTTGGATTTAATGCATGAGTCATAATAACTGTATTATTAGAAGTAAAACTCAATAAAACTAACACGTTTTTAGAAATATTGTCTATTCCATATGAAATGTATACATAAACTACAGGCTTCGGCATTAAACTATCGTGAGGTTTAGTTGTAGAGCGAACCGCCGTTATTAGAGAAGTAAGACTAGTCAACTAGTTAGTATTTTAGCCGCTAGAGTGTGAACCATTCTTAAAAAAGCGACTTATGGGGAATATACAAAATATACTAATATTGTATAATACTTGTACCATAATAACTATGATGAAATAAATATATAATAATAATTATTAAACTACTTACCATAACATATAGACAAAGTCCTGTTGCCGACATGAAAAGTATTCCACCAATCAAAAGAACTCTTTGTTGGATATAGGTATTTTCTGCCCATTCATCCTCGTCCATATAAGCGAATAAAAATATGCAGCCAAATATAATAATAATTATTCCACAAAGAAGAAAATAGTCTTTAATTATTTTCTAAAAAAAAATATATAATTATTATAATAAAAAACAAAACAAAAATTTATATTAAAAACAAATATCAGGATGCAATTTAAAAATTATTATATAAAGCTACTCATAAATTTGGATGATTCACTTAATAAGTGTATGCCAAGTTAAAACAATTACAAGCGCCATCGCAGACAAGTTCCCCTTACGTAAGGCAATAAGAAATTAATAGGACTGGAATGGTTCAAGTCAAGGATTTGCAATCATATTTTATAGGATGAGTGTCGCCATACTAATATTGTCAAATACTTCCTATTTCTGAGTCTATATGTGACAATATATAATCCAAACTATAGTGAGTAACTCTTTATTCACTGTTTTCAAGTAGAACACGCTTAATGACCCGGCCAGTTCAAAGAAAATCTTGACAAACTCAATACATGAAGAGAAAAAACACAACTGTTTTCATATAACTAACAAAAATAACATTAGTTCAATAGAAAAACACATTAGTTACATTTTAAAAAGTCAATTCACAAACAAGTACTAAAAACCTGAATCAAATAAACACTATTTATGCTATTTGTATCTTAAAATACTAATTGGTCATTGTAGACTAACACAATCCATAAAACACCTCTCCTCCACCCCCACTCCCAGCTGACTGACACAATCTCTCTTATCCGATATATCTACAAATATTGGATTTACTAAAGCCTAGAAGATTCCATGCTACCATTAGTCAGATTTTACTTAACTGGAACATCTAAAAGTGTCAAATCGAAAACAATCTTCTTAAAATAATAATTTATGGTTTCCAGATTTACTTTGTGAAGCTCCATTCTAGGAATAGATAATTAAAATGCACAATTTCTTTGTCAAACTTCACTATATATTCTCAAATACTCAACTAGTTTCGCCGTGTTAAGGCATTATCAAGAGTCACTTACAAACTGACAGAATTGGTTGACAGGGTAGAGGGTACAGTTAAGGAGGGGGTTTTTAGGTAATGACGGGGAATCCCTTGTTTTTGTTACTCTATACATTCCAATAAACAGATATTTACGAGATAATAATAAATATAAAATAAAAAGAAGAAAGAAAATGATATATATATAAAATCTAATAAAGCGAATCTAACAGTAAAGTGTTGGTATTTATATAGGTATGACTCATGAATTATATAAATGTAACATATAATAAATATTAAAGTGAATAAAAACAAATACAAAGAATTTAAAGGCAAATTAAAACATCAAATGAAAATTATAGTATTCTCTGAATGTCAGTTGGCAAAACATTTCCACAATCATCAGACTCTTAGCTACTTGATATTTAAATTAAGAAGGGGGGAATGGTTCAGTTCTATTTGTTCATTTAGCATTATAATATCGTTATTTTTGTTCAGTTTATTTATTTCTACCGCTTCCAGTAAATTCAAAAGTGGACCTTTTTGGCAGATATGTATTATATTTGGTTTGTGTTGTGTGTCCATGGTATGTCCTGTTTCTGTGAGATGTTGGTGAAATGAGGAAGTGTTGGAGTTTGTATTTCTTGTGTGTTCCCTGTATCTAATCTTAAAGGATCTCCCTGTCTGTCCCGCGTATTTGGCTTTACATTCTGGGCATTCCAATTGATACACTCCACATTTATCCATTAAATCTATTTTTTCTTTTGAATTAAATAATATTCTACCCAGATTGGGGTTGGATTTGAAGGCTGGATTCAAGTTATGCTTACTTAATTTCTTTTTTATTATTTGGGATAATCTACCAGTGTAAGGGATAGAGTAATAATTACATTTTTCTGTTTGTGGTTTAGGGTAGATATTATGATAAGTTATCTGTTTTAATTTACTAGATATTAGTTTGTCTATTATACTGGTATTAAAGTTATTGCCGGCTGCAATTTGCTTTAATTTGGCTATTTCTTGTTTTTTGTTTGTGTTCGTTAGAGGCAATGAGAAGCATCTATGTATCATGGACTTGAAGTATGCATATTTGTGAGATTCCGGGGCGTAAGAGTCATTGGGGATTATGGCGTCCGTGTAAGTGTCTTTTCTGTATATGTTAAATAGGAAGGAATTGTCTTGTCTTGTTATTGTTAGGTCTAGAAAGTTTATGTTGTTCTGTTCGTTCTCTATTTCTACAGTAAATTTTATATTTTTGTGGAGGTTATTAATAAAGTTATTAAATTGGTCCAACTGTCTGTCTGTGCCTGTGAAACCAGTTAGGACGTCATCGACATATCTAAACCAAAATAAAATATGTTTTTTTGCTAATTTTGTTTTTAGTATTTTATTTTCTAAGTTGTCCATAAATATATCTGCTAAGAGTGGGCTGAGGGGGGAGCCCATTGGAAGTCCAGATTTTTGAAGGTACGTTTTTTTGTTAAATTGGAAATAATTTTGGTTGAGGCATGTATTTAGTATTGACATGATATCTATGTGGACACTGGGGTTGATCTTTTTCCTACATAAAATATGCTCTACTAAGTTGACAGTTTCTGCAGTAGGTATGTTGGGAAACATATTACTGACATCAAAAGAGACTAATCTAAATTTTTTACCCTTAAGATTAATATTATTAAGTTTTTTAGTGAGGTCTATGGAATTTCGTACGGTCTGATCAGGGTTAAAATAGGTTAAAAGTCTGAATTGATTGTTAAAAAATTTGGCCAACTTACAGGTAGGTGCGTTACTGTAGGAGACAACTGGTCGTACTGGAAGATCTGGTTTGTGTTCCTTTATTAGGCCGTATAGTCTTGGTGCTTCGCTGTACATCGGTGTGAGTGCTGTTTATTGGAATGTATAGAGTAACAAAAACAAGGGATTCCCCGTCATTACCTAAAAACCCCCTCCTTAACTGTACCCTCTACCCTGTCAACCAATTCTGTCAGTTTGTAAGTGACTCTTGATAATGCCTTAACACGGCGAAACTAGTTGAGTATTTGAGAATATATAGTGAAGTTTGACAAAGAAATTGTGCATTTTAATTATCTATTCTTAAAATAACTTAAAAAAAAAAAAAAATATTTTCAAACAAAAAAGAAACGTAACAGGTTATTTGAATAAATTCTAAACGATATGATTCAAAAACATAATTTAAAAAAATATCTATTATGAAAGGGAAAATAAGGAAGTTCTAATATTAATACATAAGGTTACAAAATGGAACTCTAGATAAATAAAGAATACATGGAATGACCTACTGACAAACGTAAATAATTCAATTCGTAACCGTATCAAAAAGTGAAATAAAAAAGTTTCCTTTAGTTTCTTCCTTACCCGGTTAACCTTTGGGTAAGTTCTAACTTTAATCCACCTTCTTCCCATTCCCAGCCTTTATACTAGCCAACAGATCGTTAAAATAGCCATCTTTTTTTTAAACAAAAAGATGAAAACTACCATTATCTCATGTTTAAGGCATTTTCTGAAAGAGAAACATTTGTTATTAAGTATAAAATAAATGAGGAACTGAGATGTCAATGGATATAAAGTGCAGTTCTCATTAATTATATAAACTTAATTATGTATAATAATAATATATAATTATATTATATGTAATAATATATTATAAATGAAATTGTAAGGGGATGGCTGTCTGTACAGCGGGCGTTTTTAGAAACTATTTGGATTTTATCAGTTTCAGATTCAGGTACATTATGAATCATATTGTTTAGGGTTAAATGGTTTTTTTTAGGCCTTATTAAGATTCACCTATTTTTTTGGCATGTCACATATTACCTATTATTGAATTGCCATTCAGGATCATATCAACAAATAGCTCATTTCCGCACCCATTTTAGCTATGTCTGCATCCCGGAGCCTTCAAAGAGCTGTACGGTTCAAAGTTTCATAGGAAGTTTCTCCATGCAATATGAAGAACTCTGGACAGGGGCGTGGGCAGGGGGGGGGGGGGGGGGGCATGCCAGAGCAAAGTTTTGCTTAAATGTACATGTACAAAACAAGTCATGTTACATTTATTTAAATATAAATGAATTCGATTATTTAATTTCCTCGCTCAAAATCTTCATTTATGTTATACTTTATACTCATAAAGCTGATTTTACATGCGCAGTAAAAATGCAAAGCGCAGCAGCAGCCAATGCATGCTATTGACTGTAAGTCATTTAATTCTGAAAGCACAGAAACCACAGCGTGCATTTGCTGCTACTGCGCATTGCATTTTTGCTGCTCATGTGGAAATTTAATATATTTTCAGGTATGACAATACTTTTTGACCTGTAAATTTATATTTTTGTGCCATAATTTCAAACGGAATGGATACAACCGAATTGTTTTTAGGAGTTCTCCTTCATTGCACCCCACCCACATAAAGTGCATTTGGTTGATTAAATAATAAACAAATTTACTATTTAAATTAGAACAAAAAAATCTTGATGCAAATAATTCATGATTCTTCGTTCGTTTTGAAAAGCCGAAAATTCTTATGGGGATTCTTATATTCTGTTCGACAGAAATTGTGAAGACACTATTTGATTTTGTGACTTGTAATTTTACACAAAGATAAACCTTAATTACTCGCACATGAAAAAAAAATAGAAAATAATTAATTACTGAAGTACAGTAACTAATTAAATAATACATTTTTTTTCTTATGATAGCAAGTAAATATCGAAATCTTGTCGAGATATAGAGATCTTGTCGCACGGATAAAGAATTCTACATACTTGTAAGGAATCTTGCCCTATTAAATAGTGAAAATCCTGTTCTTAAGGAGGTTACACTTAAAATAGTAAATAGAAATGCACCAACATGTTAAAAATAATCTGAACTTAAAGTAATTAAATAATGATCGTTTATTAATCATAAAACCAACGAAATATCATGAATTCTTCAGTAAATTTTTATAAGTTGAAGATTCAACCACAATAATAAACTGAGTAATGGTTTGATAGCAAAGAATTGGTACTTACTTTGTGGTCTTTTGTCTGACCTCCTTTCTTAGATTTACGAGATCGTAAACATATATTCTTGGCCATAGTCATTCTTCAAATTACAATTGTTTGTCACAAATATGATTTCATAAACAAAGTTATAATGCTCGGGAGGGAGGGAGAGAGAAAGTTTTTTAAAATGATTGTAACACTTCAAACGTCAAGTGTGAAATGAGATTTGTCACCGAATGAAATCAGAAGACCTTTAGACTTCTTTATCTCTCCTTCTTTTATCAGTGAACATACGTCATTGTGTGTTGTTGATTTAAAGAAAATAATCATAAAGGAAAGTTAAAAAGGAATACAATTTATTGGGGCTATTATTATTATTTCAAGGTGGGACACATAAAAATCTTGATTAGTGTTAAATAGTACCTTCGTGCTTTATTTAGTGATAATTTATTTGGGCTATTATTATTATTTCAAGTTGGGACACATAAAAATCTTGATTAGTGTTAAATAGTACCTTCGTGCTTTATTTAGTGATAATTTATTTGGGCTATTATTATTATTTCAAGTTGGGACACATAAAAATCTTGATTAGTGTTAAATATCACCTTTGTGCTTTATTTAGTGATAATTTACCAATGGATCTCATCATTTTTATCAACAATGGTTTATCCTGGAAAATCTATAGATTTTTACATTTTATATTAAATAATCTTATAGAATCCAAACCCTACAATCCCGTATCCTTCGTAAAATCACAAACGCTCCATTCTACGTCTCTAATATCCTTCACAATGACCTACAGATTTCCTTTGTAAGGGATGTAATTAAATCCCGCTATAGAAAATTCCATTCTACCCTTTCCTTTCACCCTAATCCTTTAGTCCGCAGACTTGCCACAAGAACCCTTCCTAATGTTCATGTTCGGAGGCTGAGGCGGCAATGGCCTCGAGACCTACTAGTGGATAAAAGACTAATCATCTACAAAACGTTTTATGTTTCTTTATCATTTAACTATTTTTTTGGGGGGATTTTTTTATGTATATGGAGTTTCATTGATGAATGATTTCTCTTTCAACACCCAAGACATTTATTTATTATATATCATATTTGCTTATTATATATTGTATATCTATAGTTGTAAATATAAAATTAAAATAAAATAAATAATATTTGAGAGGGACATCATTTTTCTTCCTGAGCTATCCAAAGTATAGGGGAAGTTATGTAATCGATCAAAAAATTAATGTTGAGTTTTGTCCGGAATTTCATATTTTCCGACCCCTGAGTCTAAAAATTGAAAAAAAAAGTCTATATGTGAATAAGATGACTACCAATAGAATGAACATATCGACACGACATTGCATGTGTATATCCAGAATCACATAAGGACCATTTTCAGTGAAATCGGCCAAAGGGAAGGAAGGAATTAGTGTAAACTCTTAACACAAAAATTATAATATATCGACACAAAATTCCAAATGAATATTCAAACCCCCCAGACGTATGACACCTATTAATTTCCAGTAGAATCGGTAGAAGGAAATGAGGCATCAACTCAAAAACCTTAATAACTGCCGATTTAATGAATGTACCCTCCAAAAAGCCCTTATCCAAGTTTACTCTTGATTTTTCTTCCAAACGATCGATTCGTATCTGAAGAAAGCGATATCGTAATCGCCGAAGTACATTACCAATACACAGACAACTTTTTTTCTATTAGCAAACCTCCAAACCACGGTTGAAAAGTGTATATTTTTCTCTACATCTTAATTATAAATAAATGTTTTAACAAATGCAATAGGGTTATTAAAATAAAAAAGTATATTTGTTCATATTCGCGATAAACACCAGAATTACTTATTTTCAATGAAATAAGCTAATTATAGTCGTAAAGAATTTAAAAAGCTGAATAAGAGAAGATTAATTGGTTTTATTATATTTTTCATGGTCAGCGTCGATGAACTGGTGATATCCCTGTCAACAGAAGCCAAGTTGGTGTCCAAAAAAACAAATTATAAAAAAATTAAACAATTTATTTTTCATAAAAATAAATTAATTCACAAGGAACACATCCAACATAATTAATTACATATACAAATTTAAAGCTTCCTTTGTCAAATTAAGTTTTTAATAACTTTAAGATACAATTAAAAAATAAAATATCTTCATTTTAAAAATATTTGCTTAAAAATAAATAATTTTTTTAATCAAATAAATACATCATCAGTACTTTAATATGTATAAAAAAAAATTTACATTCCATATCCTTAAATATTATAAATTAGCATTTTAGGGATTTCTACTATGTATAGACAACTTTTCGATTCCACCAAGGTTTAGAAAATATTTCAATCACAGATAAAATCGGAAGAGTGAATTTGTGATTAAAATAAAATATTATACAAACATCGGTAAAACCGAATAATTTCCTATTTTTTCATAGTACAATATAAATAGTCTGTAAAAGCGATTCTTTTTCAGAGTTATTATTTACATGCACTCATTCGAGTGATCTTAAAATTAACGAAATATTGCAACTGGGCTTGTCATGGTACAATTTTACAATAATTTCTTCTGTAGAAGAAGATGTATATCACAAAATATCGATGACTGAAGGGTTCAGAATTAGTGTGTTTCGTTTTTTCCAGGAGAACAAAAGAAAACACAAAAAGTGCAGTTTTCAATCAAAATTGCAATTCTATATTGGCATTTCCTTGTATATATGAAATGTCAGAAGATAAGGAATGTACTGAAAATACTTGTTATATCTGTTGCAACCGTGAATAAATTGATGTGTCAAATTTTGGGGGAAAATCAGATAAGTACACGACTAAATTGCAACTGGTGTATATAAGAAATATTGTCAGAATTTGGCATTTTATTAGGGAATGCGAGGATTGTACTGAAAATACCCGTTATGTTGTATCTGTCACAACCGTGAATAAATTGGTGAGTCAAATTTTGGGGAAAAATCAGATAAGTACACGACTAAATTGCAACTGGTGTATATAAGAAATATTGTCAGAATTAGGCATTTTATTAGGGAATGCGAGGATTGTACTGAAAATACCCGTTATGTTATATCTGTCACAACCGTGAATAAATTGGCGAGTCAAATTTTGGGGGGAAATCAAATAAGTACACGATTAAGTTACAACTGTTGTATATAAGTATATAAATAACATAGAAGTTGGGCAGTGGTGAACAAATGGATGAGTCGAACGGCGAAGTTTGATTCATAGAAAAAATATGAGTAATTGGACATCACGGAATGCTACAAGTTAAAGTGTTAAGTTCATATGTATGAGGTCACACTCACAAAAAAAAATAAGTAAGTCGATAAACCGATCTGTTCACGGTTTCACTGAATTTTCGTATTGTCACTATATTATATTAAATGGTATCTGACAGACCTGGCAAAACATCCCATTATAGGTAAATAGAGTTACCTTCCTGGCTATAAACAAGAACATTTTAATTAAATTGTGGACACAACTGTGTTTATTCCCTTTCTAAGAACAATTTCATAATAGCTACAGAAAATTCAGACAAAGCTACAACCTCTGAGATGTACTAAGACAACAGATGAAGAAGGGCGTTACAATGAATAATTTTTTTTCATTTTGAACGATTTTTTAGAAAAATAATATAAAATTGTATTTATCCTTTTTGCTTTTAGAAAAATGATTGTTCATTATCATTGTTTATCTTTATTTTTGCTGTTTTTTATTCAATTAATTATTGGTTGCAATAAATAAATGTTATTCCTAATATTTATTAAAACTTCCTTCTCTACTCTTGGAAAAATTATTATAATAAATTGATGTACTGATAAAGGTCTTATTCATATATTATATGAACTTAAAAATGATAAAATGTATTAATCTGAAAAATGTTAATAACTGAACAAATAATTACATAATAAAAAAAATCATAAGTCTCTACAACACAGAAAATATGATATTTTCAAAGTAAAATCTTGATTCGACTTACTCACTTATTCACAAATCGAGGATCCCGGTAGCTCAGTGGTATGCGTTCTTGCTTACTGAGCACCAGATCCCGAGTTCGAAACCCGGCCGAGGCTCCTAGGTTTATTTATTATCTGGGAGGACTCCCACACTACTGTGACCAAAGAAAGAGCGCTCTGGTAGTAGGCGATATGACCTTGTAGTTAAAGGCCGGGCATGAGTCACAATAACTAACTAAGTTATACATCATCATTCTGACTGAGTCAGCAACCCACAGCAGTCACGGTCCCAATAGTCATAGATTGTATTTATTTCAGTGTAAATATTAATTTATTTTTAATATTTGAAATATATTCTGTCTAAAGGCTTTAAATAACCCATTCGTTTGATTGTTTAAACAAAAGGGTTAATACAGTCAGCCCGTAAAGAGGTTAACTTGGTTACGGATAAAAAAAAAAAAACTTGTAGATATGACCTTTTTCCTTAACCCGACAGAATAGCTCGAGGCACGAGGTACACTTAAAATAAACTGAGAATTGTAAAATGCTTTAAAACATAGAAAAAAAAAAACTATTTTCTCTGGATATAACTGCCCAGACATTAAAAATAACGACAGGTTTTCACACAAAAAAAAAGTAGAAAACCTCTGCATTCAGAACTTTTTATTCATTGCATAAAATATGCAGGTTGTTTCTTATTGTTAAGGAAATTAAAAAAATATGTCCTCTTATTATGGGCAATGTTGCTCTATTTTGAAACTGAGTGGTTCACTGTACAAAGTTCATTGGAACTAAAACCAGAGTTATGCTCATTTTGTTTTGCACTTACTCATTCAAATTTCGATGCAACAGATGTCAGTACTCTGTATAGTATAATAATATTTTAAAGAACTTTCTTAAAATAGTTTTAATATCTCTGGCTAGAACTGCTAAGATTCTTTAAAAAAATATAGAAGTCACTCATCATCGCCTTCTAATTCTGAACCCTTCAATTCTTATCGTTCAAACATTTCTATTTCCTATCAAAATCTAAGGAAGCAGCCTTGGATTAAATCTGCCCATATGGAGGATCATGCCAGAGGGATTGTGTCGGACCATGTAGAGGAAGGGTCTGTCGAACCTAAGTCGAGGGTTGTCTGGGAGTCTGGCCTGACGGGGCCGCAGAGCCAGGGGCAGATCCCCGAACCAAGCGTCAGGGTCTCTCGTCAGATGTCGGTCGCTTTCGTCTCTGCCCATGTGCTGCGGTGAGGCCGGATAGGTCTCGATATGATGTCGCGCTCCAATCGTTTCCTCCCCACATGTGCTGAATGTGTTCACCTGGACAAACCAGATTGGGTACATCAGACAATGTTTTTTAGTCGTCTTCAGGAAGCAATTCGTTCAGAGGTGTCTTCTTTCACGAACATATTTCAAGGCAGTTATGCATTCCCAGGTCTCAATGAACGATTGGTTCATTGTGACTTGAGGAAGGGACTTTTATTAGGAGTATCCCCTTAGGAAGGGGATTTTATTAATGAAAATACAATGTGAGATGGGAAATGTAAAGAAAATGAAAAGTTCTTGTCTTCCTAACGTCGAGCGTAAAACTTAGTATAATTTAGTGCTGAATAGTCCAATTCTAATTGCAAAATAAAAGAGGGAAGAAAACGTAATTTATTTGTTTTAATCAAAACTTCATTAGTAAATAATCAGGTAATTTAATCGTAAATTAATCAATTAAGACCAGCTGTTACCTGAAGCATATCAGAGAGATGAAGATCGTTGGAGAGTCCGTTGAGTCCACGGAGATCAGCTCTCGTGTTGAACAGATCTTTGAGCCCCATCCTTTGAAGAGCACCGGTCACGTTGAGCACGGACCGATGTGAGAACCTGGGGACCTGGAGCTCGAGACCAGGACGTGGCATCAGACTCCGGAGTAGCCGGGACCAGCCACCCCTCCTGTAGGAGGCCTCGATCAGCCTCTGCTCAAGTCGGGCCAGCCCGTCCCCGGGAGCCACCTGTACCAAGAACAACATTGGTTACAATTTTCTTGCCCTTCCAGGCCGTACTATGCCATGACTATCTAAAGAGGACCGAAGACTATATTTAATGTGTATTGCGCACCTTACGGTGGAACAGTTGATTGTACGGGTACTCTATGTAGATTATATCATTTAGAATATTCGGTTTTATTGAATAATCTACATGGAGAGTAGCCCATTGTTGCCAGAGGCATTGAAAACTCCTAAGAGAAATCCTCTGGCTTAATCGGTCCTTTGGTACTCCCACTGTTGCCAACCACATCTGTGCTCTGTTCCTACTTCAATATTCCAGATAGAAATTGTTTTTATACTATTAGAGAGTAAAGTTAAGTTCATTAACCATTATACAAAAAAAAAAAAAAAAATGGTGGGAAGCAAACGGACCCACTCGTGTTCTTTCCAACAATCAAAATATACATGTTAGGTTTTTTCATCTCCCTTATTTCAATACTTAAAATATATACTATACTGCAGAGTGTGGCCGAAGAGTCTAGGCTAGTCCCCGAGTAGGTCCCTCCGCCATGCTTGCTTAAGGCATCTTGATAGAATGATGTGATGGATGGGACGTTAAGCAATGATGCCGCGCCTGTACGATGTCAGGTACTCGTTTAAGACCTCTACCTTAAGTGAATAAACCTAGGTAGGCAAAATTTAGGACTCCCACAGTAGAGTCTACCAGAGCGACGAAAGACCGCTCTGGTAGTAGGCAATATGACTTCTTAGTTAAAGCCCGGAAATGAGCCACAAAAACTAACTAAAATAATTATCTGCATTATTTCAATGAAGTGTTGCAAAAAATAAACATATATGGAACATATATTCTTCTACATATACTAAGATATTTTCTACATATAGCAAGTAGGATAATAGGATTCTAAGATGTTTTCTATGCATAGTATGTAGGATAATAAGATTCTAAGATGTTTTCTATGTATAGTATGTAGGACAATAGGATTCTAAGATGTTTTCGACCCAATCCTTACGGATGGAATAATAGGCATGAAATAAAAATTAGTGAAATAATTGTGACATGCCTGTCCTTGCTGTCCAGGAAGGATGAGGAGTGTGGAGACGATGGACTCAGCTCCCAGACAGACAGAGGTGGCATCCAGGCTGGGCTCGTAGCCGGCAAGGAAACCAGAGCGCCAGACGACCGCAGGGACGGGGACCAGCCGACGTTGGCGGGTCGAGGGTCGGACCACGAAGTACATCTCACCATCCCTCCCCTCCGTCGAGCCCTCCTCGCAGTCCGTCTACACAACAACAACAACAACATATATTCCAAGTTGAGAAGAAATCTGGACAACATATTATGGAAACTATAATAAATAAATATATAAAACAAACCACCATACTCTATCTATCTCTGTGCTAAATTTCAATTTTTAAGTCGAATAGTTTCAGAGAAAATCGCTTGTGACTGACGGACAGCGAAGTGATTCGTCATTCCTTAGTGTTCCGTTTTGCTAATTTTTGCACGGAGCACTAAAAGGGAAGAAAAAATTTGAGATCAACCAACATTTTTATATTTTTATCACCCGTTCGATATTCATATTACGCAGAAATAATATTACAGAATCAAAAAAGGAATACAGTAATGTATTCAATACTTACACTCATGTATTCTTCAAAATAATACAAATTCATGCGATATAATACATTTTTACTAAAAACCTACTTACAATTACTGGCAATGTATCAGTCAATTTGTAACATAACACTTACGTATTTTGATTGTC
Organism: Aradus depressus; assembly: GCA_963662175.1. Lineage (NCBI taxonomy): Eukaryota > Metazoa > Arthropoda > Insecta > Hemiptera > Aradidae > Aradus > Aradus depressus. The sequence goes on along the minus strand of OY759214.1, from coordinate 92,371,971 downwards.
TCACTCTCATTATCAAGGATAGCAAACTAATTTTAGTAATACTAAAAAATAAGTGAGGGCACCGGTAGCTCAAGATCGCGGTTTCAAAAACCAACCGCGGCCCGTCCTTCAGATGGCACGTTAAGCAATGATCCCGAGCCTATACGATGTCAGGTACTCGTTTAAGACCTCCATCCTAAGTGAATAAACCTAGGTAGGCAAAATTTAGGACTCCCACAGTAGAGTCGACTCATGTCTACCAGAACGACGAATGAGCGCTCTGGTAGTAGGTTCTGACCTAGACCTCGTTGTTAAAGTCCGAACATGAGTCACAATAAAACACTTCACTCATTAGTTCATATTTTTCAATATTGCTTCAACAAATTACATTTTTTATTTATTTATTCTATAATCTATTTAAAAACAATAAGCAGAAGGGTTGACATGAGAATAAATAATAAAAAATGTTTAAAACAAATAATAAGAAATGACAAGCAATAAAGAAAGGAATATGTACAAAATAATAGTAAATATATACAAATAAATTAAAAGTAAATAAAAAAATTAATTAAATTAATAAAAAATACATACAAAATAAACAATATTAATAGTAAATTAGTTAAATAAAATAGAAAAAAAAAAAGAAACTCGTAGGACTCCCGCACACTGCCATATACCACTCTCCAACTAGTGGAGAGAGGGAGGCCGCGAGAGACCAGCACTGTCCTCCCACCACTCTGGCCAACCACCCACTGTCCAGCAGTGGCGAAAGACCAGGGCGTCAAAAGGACTAAGAGGCATGAGGGGAGAAGCTGTTCCATCACCAAACCATAAAAAGCAATAGAATTAATTTTGTTTTAATTACCTGAAATATATTGGCACTGAAAGCAGCTAGGGGTGGTCGCATGCTGAGACTGGAACCCCTCAGGTACTCGGGCACCTTCCCCAGGGTCTGCCGTTTTACCAGAAGATTGGTCCGTCTTCGGATGATATCCCCTATCATACTGAACGTTACTTCCTCAACATGTCCTTGGTAGTATTGTTGAACTCGCTCTTTGTAAAAGTCTAGGATCTTTCCTTTTCCCTAAAACAATAAATAGTAATCATTTATCTTATTATATTCTCTTTTTTAATAAAAATTATTAATTGAAAAAAGTTAATAATCAAATAATTATAATGTCAGATTGTGAAAACATAATCAATTAAGCATTTTGTTCATTGTCTGTGTTTATGATAAAAAAAACTCAAAGATTAATGTAAAGATAAACACAAAAATAAGTCCACTTACATAACAATAATCTCTAGTTTATTTAAATAATAACACCAATTAGTTTATTTACTATCATTTACACAATTGTTATTCATTTAGTATCACATTGTACACCACAGTTCTATATTTTTGCTTATTACCACTTGTTATTCACTGCAGAAAACCCAAAACCCTCTAAAAATGACCGCCAAATGTCCAATGCCTTTATTGTTATCGGATTTATTTATGTTTATTAAAAAAATCATTTATTTATTTTTTTATTAATATAATTATTAAATTTTCAATTTACATATTTACATTAATACAATGTGTAGATTCTATAACCCCACACATTTCAATCAATCATTTTTTCATGGGCTGTTACAAAGATTCGATAGGTGTGGATGGTTAGCCTGAGGGAAACGTGGTACAGCCATTGTAAATCTCTGCCACCAATGGAAACGTACGATGCCCCTGCAAGTAATGAATACATCGACAGGGAATTTTCTGTGTGTATCCAGAAACCTCTAAGGACGACATCTATTAATTTTCAGCGGAATTAGTCGAAGGGGAGGGGGCATCAACTCAATAATCAGAATAACTGCTGAGATGAAATTTTATATTTCAATTTAAAACCCCATAAGGATGGCACCTATTAATTTTCTGCAAAATCGGTCGAAGGGAAAAAGGGGACCAGAGAAGAGGGCCTGACATAATACCCTAATAATTGCCAATGTAATGAATGTACCGGCACAAATTTTAGAATGATGATTCAGAAGCCATTAACAAATTTGGGTTTTTAGCCCAAATAGTGCTTTGGAGGGAGAGCGAAGACGTCATTGAATAATTCGTGCTGAGGAAGTACATAGCCGGTGATGCACCGACCCTTTTTTTCACTTGACATGTAAAATACGAAAGAAAAAGTTACTATGTTATAATATGTCTCATGAACAGTCTTTAGTAACTTTATTTTCGGTAACCTTCCATTTTTTCTTCTAGAATTTTCATAAGAATAATATAATGTTACATCATAATGTATCCTGTTATGAATGTTAGATGTTACAAAGAAAATAAATATTAATAATTACATAAAATTATTTAAACTGGTTAACTGTTAACGGAGTAATTAATTAATTATCCTAAAGTGCAATGACACTTGTCTTTCTGACTTTTGTTTTCTGTCCTTGAACTAAGACCGGAGTTACAAGAACTTGAGTTAGACCCCGCCGTTATATGGGAAGTGGGTCTCAACAAAATAGTAAGTATCGTAACTAACAAAAGTCGTAACTTTAAATACTGTGTCTTTATGCCTTCAGCTACAAGTCAAGGACAACAATAATATTATTAGTTTGTCTAATTAGTGTAAAATTAATATTATGTATTTTATGAGCCTTGAGACCTCTATGACTTATTGTGCTCATTAAAATTCAATTATACAATAGTTCTCAACTTAAATTCAGTTTCATTTATGTGAAATATGTTTTATTTTACCTTATCACTGTAGAGTTCTCTGACAAAAGCTGCTGTTGCGACTCCATAATTTTTAGAATTGATAACAGAATCAGTAACATTTTGGAGAACTTGATGTGGATTGAAGGTAACCATATCGTCTAATCTGAGAACATCGTTCATCTGTCCAGAGGTAGGCCCTCTGGCGCCAAGAAACACCATTGCCAAAAGTGAAATTACAGCGAACGGTGAAGTGACCAAACTTCGTGAAGAGATTTGACCTTTCCCAGTCATTGCGGTCCACAATCTAAAGGCAAGTTCATTGCACAGATCTGCAAACCTTCTCACGTCCTCACCAAGGAAGGCAATAGACGCCTCTAGTCCCATGCTTTCGTAAGGTGCAGGATGCAGTTCTATAGCTGCAGGTGGTTGTAAACTTTCAAGAGGTTGGTAAACAGGATTTGATGAGGGTTTCTTATAGTGACTAATTGGTTTTTGTATTGGTTTTTCGTATTCGGACAGCTTTATTCTTTCTGTCGCTGTGATGGGTTCGTTTTTTGTTGCTGCTTTGAGTGTTGTTGACAAGATAGGTTTAATTTTGTTTTTGGTCGCTGATTTACCATCAGCTTCCTCACTTTCTGGATTCAATTTACTTTCTTTAGTCGGATTGACTGAAGCGTTATTATTATCAACTTTCTCAAGATTATCTTTTTCTCCTAAACTTACTGGTTTCTTACCACTTCCATCTTTGTTTTTCGTCTTGTTATTAGATACTACAGGCATTGGCTCTGTTGTTGTCGCTGTATCCATTGTAGATTTTTCACTAAGTTCAATTTCTTCATTTATTCTAACTTCAGACTTCATCGTAGAAGTTACTTCATCCGGTTTGGTACTTGGAACAACAGTTGTGATACCCGAAGTTGTTTCACTGCTTGATTCAACGTCTACTTTTATATTTTCAACACCTTTTTCCATTGACAACATATCTTCCTTCATTGCTTGCTGTTTCTGAGCTTCATCTAGCAGGATGCTGGTAACTGCTGATATCCCCTCTTGGATCATCTGATCTTTATCAACTGTTGTTGTTTCAATGTTAGTTGTAGTTTCCACAATGCTTGGTTCTGTTGAAGTTGTTGTTTCTGTTGACGTAGGTAAAACCGTCGTTGATACATTTTTCTCTGGGGGATGAGGTAATGAAGGACTTTTCAATTCAGTTTGGTTTTGTGGTTTAGTTTCTAGATTGCTTTGGATTTTATTACTTGTATTGTTTTGAATAGTAGCTTCTGTGCTGGTTTTTACAGCAATGATTGGCTTATTAGTAGTTAGTTTGTTTTCCGTATTTGTTTTTGTGATATTCATTTTCATCACTTGAGGTTCAGAATTATTGATAATGTACACTTTATTAGGAGCTACGGGAGTTGAAGATGAACTAGATATTGGTAAATAAGTGATTGTCGTAAGTTTATCCTCTTCTGGAGCTGTGGTGCTTGATCCTGTTGTTGACTCATCCACATTACTTGTTGTCGTTTCTTCCTTTGCTGTTGTGGTTGGTGCACTTTCAGACAAAATTGTTGTTACAATATTTTGAACAGTTTGATCATTCTTTAAGCTTTCATAAATTTTCAAAGGGATTTCTTGTAGTGGCATTTCTTCAGTCGAGAATGTAGTTGGATCAGTACTTGAAGTTTGGGTAGTAATGGTACTAGGAACACTAACAGTTGAACTAACTTTTGTAGGGTTTGGATTCAAATGAGTCGATGCTGTAGGAGCTACAGTCGGTGGTGGAGTTGATATTTCGTTTTGATTGGTTAATGCTGGTTTGTATATTGGTTTCTTCGTTGTCTTCACTGTCGTTGAGACTGGTCGATGGGGGACTGAAGAAGTTGGACCCACTGTATGGTTTTCTATTAAAATGGGCTTTTTTGTCATATTAGTGAAATTCTGAGGATGATACGTTGTTGGTTTATAAGTCGTTGAAATCAATGTGTGCACTTTGTTTCCTTGGGTAGTTGATGATGAAAAGGATTCTTGCATTGTTAAAGTTACCTTCTGAGCAGGATGTTCCGTTCCTTTTGTAGTAGTTATCACATACTTTTGCGTAGAAGAAGGAGGCAAGCTAGTGGGTTCACTTTCATACGTGTTCTCTTCTTGTGTGGAGCTAATATTCGATTGTGAATTCTTGTTCTCTGAAGAAGTATAGGAAAAGGTTGTTATTCTTTCTGGGGACCGGGTAGTAGTTGACAGCAATTTTTCTGTCGTTTGGGCAGTACTTATTTTTTCGATTGAAGGAGCCACAGTCGGCTTAACTTTTGTACTTACGAGATTGCTACTCTGACCGACATTATTAGTTGGTTTTTCTTTGTCAGCAGGCTTCGTTAGTACTAACTTTTCAGGATTGGGAAGTGCATTTGGTTTTGTTGTAGTTCCTAATGGAACTTCTGGCCTCTTTGTTCCAATGTTTATGAATGAACTGCTACTTAATTTGGAAGCCTCAGTTGTGGTTGTTGGAACAGTTGTTGTATATGTTGTTAACTTATTGGGTTGTTTTGTTGTTTGACTCAGTGTAGAAGTTGGTTTTGGGGTTGTTTTGTGCGGTGTTTGAGTAGCTTTAACATACTGGTAAACTGGTACCTTTTGTACTGGCTTTCTTGTGGTCGAATAGATTTTGGTAGTTGAAGATGCTTGTGGTATTGTTGAGGGCCTAGCTGTAGACATTATTTTCGTAGTTGTTACAGAAACTGTTGGGCTTACTTTGTTATACTTTTGAGTTGAAGTTTCTTGAAAACTTGGAGTTGTTCCTTTACTAGTTGAATTTGGAGGACTTACACTGTTGATGGGCAGGTAATGAATAATAGTTGGAATCCCGCTTGGCTTCTGTTTCTCTGTAGTTGTACTTGGCTGCTTAATTTCCGGTGGTTTTGTGCTTGGATTTCTTTCTTCAATATTTACTGGCTTTTTAACAGTTGTCGTGGTTGTCTTCGTTGTGGACTCACTATGATTGAGAGTTGACAAAGGAATTTTGGAATATGGTGAATCACTGATATAAGGTTTTTTGGTGGAAACATACGGTCTCTTTGTTGGACCAGGCTTATAGTTCTGAGGTTTGACTGGTTGTCGTGTTGTAGTTTTTATTTGAGGTATAGCTGTTGTATGATAGGTGGTATTTTTAGTTGTTGTCTTTCTTGTCGTTGTGCTTGTTCTTTCCGTTGGCTTAATGGTTGAGGCCGAAGTTGTCTGTACCGTGACTGTGGTCTGTTTTGTCGAGGTGAAGGGTGTTGGTGTGGTAGATCTCAGAGTGACTGTTGAAGAGGGTGTACGGGTACTTGGCAACTCTGATACTGTCGTTGGAAGTCTCGTCGCTAAGGTCGGTTCACTTCTAATCGGAATATGTGTATCCTTGAAATCCAAATCACTATTCAACAGACCTGGAAAATAATATTAGCAATTTATACATTTATAAATATGCAAGGAAGAACCCAAAAGATATCGGATATTTCATAAAAAGTGTGCAGTGACAATATACCATTTCCTTGGTTTCAGTTGTTATCTATCTATAAAAATTAGAAACAATTAAATGTTTAGACAATTATTTGTATGCGCAGGAACCGTAAAAGTCATTTTCTATTTAATACATCAAGGGTATAAGTCACGAATGTTTTACGTTACTATTATGAGATAAAGGTGGTTAAAATAGCTCAGTGGTGTGCGTGCTTGCTTACTGAGCTCAATCATCACGGGTTTGAAACCCGGCCGAGGCCCTCAGTTTATTTTATCTGGAAGGTAAAAAAAAAAACACCTCAGCACGCCGTCCTTCGAATGGGACGTTAATCAATGGTCCCGAGCCTATGCGATGTCAGGTACTCGTTAAAGACCCGTATTCTAGGAGAATAAACCTAGCTAGACAAAATTTAGAACTCCCATACTTCTGTGATCCTACGGTCGGGCTCACGTCCACCAGAGTGACGAAAGAGCGCTCTGGTAGTAGGCGAAATGACCTTGTAGTTAAAATCCGAGGGCTTGTGTCATAATAACTAAGTACAAAAACTTGTTTGGCCTTTAGGTCTCCCAAAATATTAAAAATAATCATGTCAATAACGTATTAAATATATATATACATATATATTTACAGTTAGTTAATTAGTTATTTTGAGTCATGCCCGGGCATTAATTACGAGGTCATATAGCCTACTACTAGAGCGCTCTTTTGACACTTTGGCAGACATGAACCCAACTCCACAATGTTAGTTCTAAATTTTGCTAACCCAGATTGATTCACTAAGTGTAGGGGTCTCTAAACTAAGATCGTACAAGCTCGAGACCATCGCTTAAGGTTTTTTTTAGGTTTTTTAATTTCCGAGGTAAAAACACCGAAGTTCTTGAGCTCAGTAGGCTTATAATTATCTCAATAACATATCTAATATAGTTTTATATAAAATTTGAAGTATTTATGTCTTACCATTATTCTGAAATCAATGACATCTTTCCAGAACTTTAGAGTTACTATTATTATTTTTTTGTAATTCGGGAATTTTATTTTAGTTTATTTTATCTGGAAAGTAGTAATAAATAAGAACAAATCCTAAAAAAACGTAATTTAATTAGTTTCGATAGAAGGGTGAGAGAGAAAAACTTATTTGGCTATACGGCTCTGTTATCGATGACCAACCTCAAAATGTTAGCTACTAGCTGTGGTACCAGGCGTTGCACCTATGACTACTCCTATCTTTCATTCTATTTTGAAGGTTTCAACAATACGAGATAATGCAATAAAAAGTATTGTAAATAGACTAGTATAGTATAAATGATTGTGGCTTTCTCCGACAAAGCTGATTACCTCAGTTAGAAGTCGATATATTTAAGTGGTTTTATTTATTAGCGATATAATGTATTTGTATTTACCTGGAAGGAATATACTCCATGAGTCATCAGGGAGAGGGATGGGGACCTTGTTGGAGAGCTTGGCGTTCTGAAGCTCTCCCTTAAGTACGTTCTGAACACTCTCCAGCACTTTGTGAACCCCCTCTGTGTGCCCGTTGTCGATGAGAGGCTGTGGGTAGTAGATGGGCAGAGGCTCCAGATCCTCTCCTCCGGCAATCAGACTCTGGATCTGATCCAGTGTCATCAACTTCTTCACCAGTTCTCCATCCTCTCCGAAGGAGTAGAACTCGTAGCGGTCTGGAGCGAGGAGAGTCCCTGGCGTGCCCACCACTTGAGGCTTCTTATCTCCCACTTCACCGTCAGTAAGATAGCTCTTTGTGCCATTGCCATGGTCCATTATCACCGACACTGACGTTACTACACTGAAACATTAAAGAAATATTATTAATTATTATTATGTTGCTGGATATAATATGTCAGTAGGAGGTCTGTACAGGTAAATTTGATGGTGGCATTTTACAAGATGCACAGACCTGGTGGCTGACACAGAAGCTGGATCGTCGTCTGGAAGTAAACCAATTTAGGATGATGAGGAGCATGCTTGGAATAAAGATAAGTGACAGGATAAGAAACAGCGAGGTTCTACGGAAGGAGGTGAGGCTAAGAAGCCTCCAGAAGAAAGCACACTTGAAGTGGAGATGGGCCGGGCATGTGACAAGGATGGATCCTCAACGATGGGCTAAAGTCTGCACGGAGCGGATTCCTAGAGACAGAAGAAGAGGAATAGGAAGACCTGGACTGCGGTGGAGGGACGAGGTAGTGGAGAGAATAGGGGATGGATGGTGCACAGTGGCCAGAAACAGAGAAAGATGGAACAAATGTGGTACAGTACTATTTAAGAAATAACCCTCATTTTTACTTTTGTTTTGTTTTATCTTGTTTTATTTTTATTTTATATTTCATCAAGAAGTAACAGTTTTACTTAAGAAATAATTTAATTTAATTTAGGAACAATCGTTAAATTCTTTTCTGATTTCTTCTGTTGAAAGAGCAGTAGACTCAAAACCTCCAAAAGTTGTCCCAGCTATTTTATTTTATTTTACAAGATGTTTCAAAAACATCGGCTGCTTTCTCATTACTGACGGAAAGTTAAAAGTTACCTGCTTAAGGAAAAATTTTTACTTCGATCTGTAGAAGTGGTCAATTTTAAGAACATATGAAAATTGAACATCCTGTTTTCTGATCCTTTAAATCTAAAATTGATAAAAGTAAACCAAAATTTGTTTTGGTAATGGTAAACCCCGATAATAATAACATTATTAATTTTCTTTAAGCCATGACATAGGATACATCATAGAAATGTGTACAGAGTGATCGGTCGGTAAAATGAAAGAAAATTGTGGGTGATGAACAGAAAACTAGTATTTTTATTTTTAACACGACTTTTCCGAATTTCTCGTCAACTTGAGGAATGAGTGTTAAATTTTCTGTGGTGAGTCCATGCAACCAAACATCTATTTTCTACTCCACATGGCCACTACGGCCCCCAATTTTCTATAAGAAAACCTTCTTTTCATTTGTGAAAGTTGATTACAAGCCTCTATTACAATCGCCCAAATAAAAGTTAAATTATGAATTTGAAATTTTTGGAAAGATTTAATTTTCATTTTCACAACTACATTTACATGTAGAGAGAGTAAAATTTCAAGAAAAATTCCTCATTTAATGGAGAATACATTTACATTATTTTCAAATAACGATAGAAGCCAAGTGTGATAAAATTTTTTTGGAGTTCCCTCTGCAGCCCCCTATTTCCCCTCTGAAGGGAAAAAAATACGGCCCCTATTCTTTGGAAAATTTGTGAAGTTAGATCGAACGGAATCTACACTGGAACATATACTCAACTATAATTATATATTCTATGAATACCTCAAACCAATTAAGTCTTATCCAAGGTTAAACTTTCCGCGGCCAGCAACACTTTATAATAACGGATTCGCGCGACAAAATATTCGCCGAATATCATCGCACAATATTCCCTGAGGAATGAACGTTATCAGACTCTTGTTACATACATGATATTTTAATTGTCTCAGAATACCCACAATCCACCAATAAGTGTAGAACACCCAGTTCACATGAGCCCCATCTGAGACGTAACCTATGTTAATTTCCCATAGCAACTATCTGTAAGAGGCATAAGGGCTGGTAACCAGTGAGCTTTCTAATGACGACCATTAACCAAGGGGACCCGTTTAATTATCTCTAAAACTCATACTTTTGTCATGAGTTGTCTTCAAGTTAAAATAGTGTGTGCTTGGAACACACGCCAGAAGTCAAACTTCTTTCGCGATTTTTTATTTTTAACCTTATGTACGATGCATATTAGCCATGTCACTGTATTATCTAATTATTTACGACATCCATGGCCCAATATTTATCTACGAAATAAAACTCACTCCCGGACGGGATTCGAACCCGCAAACCATGGCGAGACCCTGCGACCAAAGCCCTACGCTCTAGCCCGCACGGCCACCATGGCCCCTAAAAAAACTCTAATTTTTTGTCTTTATTTTTTTGTTTTTGATCCATAAATATTATTTTTATGTTGATTTTTATATGCAGTTTTATTTTTATTCATTTGTTAAATCAACATTTGAAATCACTATATTTGATTCCAAAGTAGAGACAATAGGCCTGTGGTAATAGAAATAAGAAATGTAAGTTTTTGAACACAAATTTCTAAGATACCTGGAGAAAACTGCATATCTTGAAGGCTCATTAGGATTTTTATTCATTTGCAATTGAAAGTTATCGTAGAGGAATTGAACAAGGGGCTGAGCATGGTCTGATGCGAAATTTAGATTAAAATCTCCAGCTAATGTATGATAATTCTCTTCCAACTCTTGAGAGACTACTGGAGTAAGGTTAAAACGAAAGCAGTAGAATTATAATTTAACATTATGCTTATTTTTTAAAAATACCTGCACTACATTCAGGTTTCATATTGAAAAGTAGCACTGATCCTCCGCGAAATACTATAAAAATAAATAAACTAATTTCGGTAACACAACTGTAACCATCACTGCCACGATCAGTGTTGCCAGAAATTCATACTTGATGTACTCATAAACATGTATTAATTTAATATTTAAAATACCTAAAAACTTTAAATCCAGTAAATACTGTTCAGTGTGACTTAATTAATGAAGTGTTATAAAAAAACAACATGAAAAAAAATAAAGAAATCATTAAGAATTTATTCAGATCAGTTTGACGAAGAGTGGTGTGGTGGCGGTGAAAGGCTCCGCTTCTGTTGTTTAACTCCCTCCCTCTCTCGTCAGCGCGTCACATAATTTCGTAACTATTTTACCAGCTTAGTCCCCAAGTTGCCCAGTGTAAAGGCAGCGTAAAGAAGTTTCACTTCAAAAACAAAAATCAGTATGGATGGTTGGTTGCTTTATTTGGTGAAGAACAACTACTTAGGTTATTACCGCCTACCGCGTTATAATTCTTTGCTTTATAGTGGCAGGGCACTCTTTATGTAAATAACGCAAACAAGGACCGTAAGTCGCATAGCAGCCATGATGGGATCTCACAAGAGGACTGGGGAAGCGGGAACAGGCAGATCAGACCAGGGGGCAAACAACACCACCGCAACTCTCTCTAAGGATTAATCGTGGAGATAGCGAGACTTGATGATGAGGGTGGCAAGTCCAAACCCTCCAAGTGCGGGACCATTCCAGTCCAGAGGACCCGGCGGAGCTGCCCCAGGGCCCCCAACTCAGCCAACCGCTAGCTACCTGAGAACCCCCCACACAAGACCCCACCCGGGCCCGCAGACCCCCCAAATCTTTTAAAATACAGTAGAGTCCCGCTAATCCGGTTAATCGGGACGGGATTTGAAAAAAAAACTAATTAAGATTTAGTAAACTAAAAATTTAATTTAGCCAGCGGTAAGTACGAAAATAATTCAAAGAGAGGATTTGACTATTGACCTTTGAGGCGCCTACAAGATCGTACGACAAAACGACGTCGGTCTTCTTCAAAGCAAAAAAACATTACGGACTTTTTCAATGAGTCTAAAAGTATTATTCTTGTTTTCATTACGTACTGTACATTGTGTTGTGTTGTTTTACTTTATAGCCCTGTTCAGAGTTTAACGTTTACATATTTCATTTTTAAAATTCTTAATTTTTACATTATAACATTAATGTACCGTGGTTTGTTTTGTACAATAAATTTTGAGTTTTAATCACAAAGATGTTTTGTTTTGTTAACCCTATCTCAGTTCGTGTGTCGAAAACTTAGATCTACGTATACATTAGGTATGTAGTGTTGAAAATAAAATTAAGCTGAAGGAAAAGATGTATTTAGGAAGAAAAAAAAAGTCGCTAAAATATTTATCATGTGCATTTTACTGCAAATTGCGTTTAATCAAGACTTTCGGTGATCCGGACGGGGTCAGGTCCCATCTAGTCCGGATTAGCGGGACTCTACTGTAGTTTTAATTATGAAAAATTTCAGTGGACTTTGCCCGAAGCTCCTTTATTATACGATTCTTAGACGATATTGTTACTGTTCAAAAAGACAAAAATATAAATGCAAGTTTTATAATAAAATATATATCTATTTAAAGAGGGCGCCGGTAGCTCAGTGGTATGCGTGCTTGACTTCTGAGCTAAAGAGCGTGGGTTCGTAACCCGACCGAGGCCCTTAGTTGATTTTATCTGGGAGGTAAAATAAATTTAAGCACGCCGTCCTTCGGATGGGACGTTAAGCGATGGTCCCGAGCCTGTACGATGTCAGGTACTCGTTAAACACCCCTTACCCTAGGTGAATAAAAATTTAGGGTAGGCAAAATTTAGGATTCCCACAGTAGAGTCGGGCTCATGTACACCAGAGTGACGAAAGAGGGCTCTGGTAGTAGGCGATATGACCTCGTAGTTAAAGCCCGGGCATGAGTCATAAAACCTAACCTAACCTATACCTATTTAAAAAATGAAGGCTGTGAAAATATATAATATGTAATAAGTTATTGTGAACGAAAAAAAAGGTGTGCAGACAGACACATAAACGGGCATAGCCGTCACGCGGAAAATCCCCTTTGTTTATATTTTGAGGGTAGAACAATCAGAATTTAACTTTTCTCACATAAGATGTTTTTGACCTCATCATCAAACTTCCATTTTCCGGAAACACTGAAATAATTAAATGTGTGCACTAAGGTCAGTCTTGAGAAAGAATGAGATGTACAAATGTGTAGACTGTTCAGTTTGTTCATTGTTCTAAATAAGAACACTAACAATTGCAGGTAGATAATTGTTGTATACTAAGCTATTGTTATAACAACGGTATTTTGAATCTTTATACCGGAATAGAATGTGCACTGGATAGAGTTGTAGGTCGCATAGCTTAAAGAATTTTAATATTTTAAGGAAACTCTTGAAATTTTCTTCTCGAAAAACAGTCTGTAGCGAATAAGGACTCCGTAAAATTCTTCATCATTTATTGGGATCAGAAATTTTATATGGACTTTTTTTTTTTTAGAACTGGAGAGATGGGAAATGTATTACCAACAAGTTGACGAGAACAGTAGTAAGACCGCCGTAGGATTCTTTTGGGGTCCGGAACAAAAAAAAGGGTGATCTAGCAGAGTTGGGGTGTTTTAAATAAAAAAGTAGTTAACTACGATGCAAACTAGCTTTGAAAATAGGTATATTTCGTAATATTTTAAGTATAGTTGTACCAAAATATTTATCAAAAATCAGTTAAAATGAAAGTAGTTAGATTAAAAAAGTAGTTAACTACGATGCAAACTAGCTTTGAAAATAGGTATATTTCGTAATATTTTAAGTATAGTTGTACCAAAATATTTATCAAAAATCAGTTAAAATGAAAGTAGTTAGATTAAAAAAGTAGTTAACTACGATGCAAACTAGCTTTGAAAATAGGTATATTTCGTAATATTTTAAGTATAGTTGTACCAAAATATTTATCAAAAATCAGTTAAAATGAAAGTAGTTAGATTAAAAAAGTAGTTAACTACGATGCAAACTAGCTTTGAAAATAGGTATATTTCGTAATATTTTAAGTATAGTTGTACCAAAATATTTATCAAAAATCAGTTAAAATGAAAGTAGTTAGATTAAAAAAGTAGTTAACTACGATGCAAACTAGCTTTGAAAATAGGTATATTTCGTAATATTTTAAGTATAGTTGTACCAAAATATTTATCAAAAATCAGTTAAAATGAAAGTAGTTAGATTAAAAAAGTAGTTAACTACGATGCAAACTAGCTTTGAAAATAGGTATATTTCGTAATATTTTAAGTATAGTTGTACCAAAATATTTATCAAAAATCAGTTAAAATGAAAGTAGTTAGATTAAAAAAGTAGTTAACTACGATGCAAACTAGCTTTGAAAATAGGTATATTTCGTAATATTTTAAGTATAGTTGTACCAAAATATTTATCAAAAATCAGTTAAAATGAAAGTAGTTAGATTAAAAAAGTAGTTAACTACGATGCAAACTAGCTTTGAAAATAGGTATATTTCGTAATATTTTAAGTATAGTTGTACCAAAATATTTATCAAAAATCAGTTAAAATGAAAGTAGTTAGATTAAAAAAGTAGTTAACTACGATGCAAACTAGCTTTGAAAATAGGTATATTTCGTAATATTTTAAGTATAGTTGTACCAAAATATTTATCAAAAATCAGTTAAAATGAAAGTAGTTAGATTAAAAAAGTAGTTAACTACGATGCAAACTAGCTTTGAAAATAGGTATATTTCGTAATATTTTAAGTATAGTTGTACCAAAATATTTATCAAAAATCAGTTAAAATGAAAGTAGTTAGATTAAAAAAGTAGTTAACTACGATGCAAACTAGCTTTGAAAATAGGTATATTTCGTAATATTTTAAGTATAGTTGTACCAAAATATTTATCAAAAATCAGTTAAAATGAAAGTAGTTAGATTAAAAAAGTAGTTAACTACGATGCAAACTAGCTTTGAAAATAGGTATATTTCGTAATATTTTAAGTATAGTTGTACCAAAATATTTATCAAAAATCAGTTAAAATGAAAGTAGTTAGATTAAAAAAGTAGTTAACTACGATGCAAACTAGCTTTGAAAATAGGTATATTTCGTAATATTTTAAGTATAGTTGTACCAAAATATTTATCAAAAATCAGTTAAAATGAAAGTAGTTAGAATAAAAAAGTAGTTAACTACGATGCAAACTAGCTTTGAAAATAGGTATATTTCGTAATATTTTAAGTATAGTTGTACCAAAATATTTATCAAAAATCAGTTAAAATGAAAGTAGTTAGATTAAAAAAGTAGTTAACTACGATGCAAACTAGCTTTGAAAATAGGTATATTTCGTAATATTTTAAGTATAGTTGTACCAAAATATTTATCAAAAATCAGTTAAAATGAAAGTAGTTAGATTAAAAAAGTAGTTAAATATAATTTAATAGAGGGCGCCGGTAGCTCAGTGGTAAGCGTGCTTGACTTCTGAGCTCAAGAACGTGGGATCGTAGCCCGACCGAGGCCCTTAGTTTATTTTATCTGGGAGGTAAAATAAACTTAAGCAAGCCGTCCTTCGGATGGGACGTTAAGCGATGGTCCCGAGCCTGTACGAGTCAAGACCCCTACCCTAGGTGAATAAAAATTTAGGGTAGGCAAAATTTAGGACTCCCACAGTAGAGTCGGGCTCATGTCCACCAGAGTGACGAAAGAGCGCTCTGGTAGTAGGCGATATGACCTCGTAGTTAAAGCCCGG
Source organism: Aradus depressus (assembly GCA_963662175.1). NCBI lineage: Eukaryota > Metazoa > Arthropoda > Insecta > Hemiptera > Aradidae > Aradus > Aradus depressus. Next base: position 92,356,624 of record OY759214.1, on the reverse strand, counting down.
GCATGAGTCATAAAACCTAACCTAACCTATAATTTAATATAATTAGTTTGTGAAAGTATGTGTTATTTTGTATGTTGTTGTCTGTCAATGGCAGTTACTGTGATTTGTAATAAATAACTGCAACGCAGTGCCTAAGAAGTGTCACCGCTAGATGATTTTCCTCTCTTGATATTTAGACATTAGCATTTTCTCTCTAATAGCTGCTTGCATAACTTATATTGATGCTCGAATTCCAAATAAATAGAAAAAGGTTACGCCCACTATTACAATTAATACTGAAACTATTAAACAATATTACTCAAAAATCAAACTGCAGAGAAACATTTAAACAACTTAAAATCCTTTATTTGCCATCGCTGTATATATTTGAAACATTAATGGTTATTAGGAAAAATAGAAATATTTTCCCTCTCAACAATACTAGTCATGATTACGATACCAGGAAGAAAGAAGACTTTCGAATAACTAAACATTGCTGTTCTCTTTTTGAAAAAAGTATAACTCATACAGGAATTAATTTATTTAATGCCCTTCCCCACTGCTTGAAGACAATAGATACAATAAAGAAATGTTAATTTAAACTAAAAATGTTCATATTAGAGGAAACCCTTTACACGGAAACGGAATTTTATTCTCACTGTTCAAAAATAATAATATAATCACAATAAAGAATCGTGTTTCATATCCAAAAAACATTATTTGATAAAAAGCTTTCATTTTTCTTTTTTGGACAGAGTTCCTTCACCCCTTAAAGGTCAGTCCAATGTTCGTTATTGTTTTATTTATTCATTTATATTTTTTTATTTATTTAAACTTTTTTATATATTCATTTATAATTGATTAATCTCTATATACATATATATATATTGTTATAGTTGCATTGTTTTCGTTCTTTTCTATATCTCGCACATGGGGACCTGATGAAAGGACGTAAGAACGTCACGAAACATCGTTGGGATAAAGACACTTCCGAAGAGTTTTTTTTGAAAAATAGTTATCTTGATTTTTATTAAATTGAAAAATGTGTCTACTCATTATAAACGTATCTTGTATTAATTTTTTTTATATACTCATATATATTTATTTATTTATTTACATATTCACAACGACAACATTTGTCACTAGTGATCGTGATGATGTGCTGTGGCAAGTGTGTCGCTGTACTGCTGAGGTACGTGACCGAAGAGGAGTCCAGGCTAGTCCTGGAGCAGGTCCCTCTGCCATGCCCGCTTTAGACGTCTTGGTGGGTTTGTGGGGAGATATATTTAAGTATTTATTTGTTCAGTTTTTATTAATTTCATTTTACTTTTTATAATAGTTTTGTTATTACTACTAATCATAGGTGTGTTAGACTCAAGTAGTTATAAATCTAATTTATAAGCTATCTTAATGTATAAATTCATATGACGTATCCTATTACCATGTATTGGTTTAACTGAAATAAATTTATTATTATTATCATGAAATCTATTCGGTTAGGCGCATAGTCTTCATTCAGATCAATCCTACATTTTCTCTATTCCTTTTGGTGGAGAAGTCTAAAAGACCGTGAAGGTGACAATTTCATTTTGGACGCTGCGCAAATGCAAAACATTTTTCAGGAATTTTGTTAAAAACATTACAAATGTACAATTTTGGGCTAATTCCTCTTCGCATACCCGATATTTGCGGACTCCAATGTCGTCCATTAAAGTTACACCGACGTATTTCTTTGAGTGAAGCGTCCTTGTCTTGCATCTCCATTCAGAGATGTGGAAACCGGATCAGACATAGAGAACCTGGATTAATGTTTGGAGGATGACTTGCACACTACCGGTCAATAGGGCCTTCTGAAGAGCACATCTCGGTAGGCTCCATTCTTCTCTATTGTTCTCTGTTACACAAGTGATAACATCGCCATTTAACCATAGGTTAGACCACTGCAGACTGTTCCCATTCCTGCCAGCCGTTCTATCATCTATCGATATACAAGTTTGTTTATCGCTCGTATTTACAGCAAGGGGGCATTTCTCACATGGACAAGTCATAGAAGGATAATTACAGGACTTGTGGCAATTACAGGACTTTCTTATACCAATCACGCTAACAGATCAATCTCTCTACACCTCACCCTTCTCAAAATCATTTCATACTGGCATTACTGCGTATAAGAAAGTATTGCGTTGGCGTCAGCGGTATTTCATTGTACCGTAATTCTGAGAGTGACTATCTTATACCCGGTAGTGAGAGTATGAAATGATTTTGAGAGCGGGGAGTTGGAGAGAGAGAGAGTGATCTGTTAGCGTGGTTGGTATAAGAAATGTCTGTAATGGCCACATCACATATATTTTATTTTTTTCTTAAATTTTATATTTTTTCATAAATTACTGTAATAATGAAAAAAATATTTTATAATTCATTGCTATGCGATACAATTTAATCATTATCTTGAAACTTTATTTTTCATTCTTCGAGCCGCTATAACTTTTGTCGTATTAATCCTATCTCAAATCTAAGAACTATTAGCGATTGGAAATTTAATAAGAAACATTTTTGGTAAGAATTAATTTTTCAATAGGACTAACAGTTTTCGGGTAAATCAAGGAAACGTCTAAAAATATGTGTTTCAAAACTACATTTCAGGACGGTTTTCAGAATGTATCTCAAAAGCCGGGCAACCTACAAAAAATTGTATCCCATATAAAATATGTATTTTAGTCTTTTTTACAACATTTACTTAAAATGATTTTCGATTAGGTCATAAACGTAAGAGGTATCTTTGAAAATGTACTTAGGGCCCGAAATAAAATGATCTCATTTTTCGACCGATTTCTGCCAACATCTAATCAGATCTAAGTTAGCACATGTGACCTATACATTCCAAATTTGAAGTTCATAGGTAAAATCGTTTTCGCGGTGGAGCGCTCACAACTTTTGAATCACATACACACATATCATGTCAACCAGAGCTGAAAGAACGTTAGTAGGCTATATGACCTCGTAGTAAAAACCCAGGTGTTAGTCACAATAACTAATTATATATATGTTTCTATACTACGCTTTTTGTGATATGAGGAAGGGGTAATCCCCCCCAAATATAGTCGTGAAAGAAGATTTATTTATTTTCATTATATTCTATTATTTATTTATTTTTTTAAATAATTACTATTATTTATCTCATATGTATTTATATTCTAAGATTTAATATCGATTGGTATACATCATTTATAAGGTATTTTCGTGTAAACAATTGTATGACGTATCCAATTAACATGTTATGGTTTAGCAGAAATAATTATTACTAGTATGATTAATCCCCTAATTTAGAAAAAAAATCCAGCTTATTTACCGTAAATATATTACGTTATTATATCGTATATTATGTTTTCACACAACATAGTACATACTGCTTATTTACTGAAAAGATTTGTTAAGAAATTGTCTTATTTTCAACGGTTGACGCAAATCGAGCAAGGCGATGGATGCATGATATACACATGATTTTATACCTAACACAACACTAGATTAGGTTATCATCCGAGAGATAAACCGGCTCTGAAGTGGGACTTACTGACCTTCATCAACAGAACCCTATATGTATCAGGCATTCTCCTTGTTGTTGTTGTTGTTTGGGCTTTGTGTCCTTGTCGTGAACAACTGGGACAAGAAAGGCTGCAATTGAATAACCCACAGTTGAAAATACTTGATTCTGAATAGGTTAATAAAATAAACTTATTTTTGAAATATTGTTTATTGAACAAAAAAATGTTATATATATACCTACTACCGGTTTTGGCATTACACCATCATATATGTAGTAAGCTAAGACAGTTCGTTTTTTATATATGAGGTAAATGGAATTTCAATTTGTGAGGAATTTGTTTGTTCTGAAATATATATGTATTTTTTTTCAATAACAGTGGTAAAATTTAAAATTATTAAATACTAACAAGATAAACTGATGAAATGATGTTATTGTATTTAGCAAGATTACTGATGACATGAGGATATTTAAAAAAATTAAAATTAGAAGCTTTCCTTATCTTTAAAATAACTAAATGAATTTACACAATAACAAAGAAAATATACATTGAAATTATAACAAAATAAACGTAGAAAATGAGCAAATAGTGATAATATACATTCAATACGATTTCTGATAACTGATAAAAAATAAAGAAAAAATGTTGGTATTTTAAAAATATTGTATTTTACAAAATATGAACAGTATATGGTAGCAATGGCGAAAGTACACCCATATATTTTGCGAAATATACAATATTTTAAAAAACACATGTTTTTTCTTTACTTTTATTCAGTGTTTCACAATATCTCAGCAGAAAATGTTCAATATCCTCTTAGTTCTGTTTATGTATTATGGGCATACGTATGTATGTATTTAGTGTGATGTATAGAAGGAACTCAACAAACTGTCTTTATTTATAACTAAAATTGACGATGGTTATTGTAACCGATAGTATATGAATACAATTTTTATGGAATAGACAATACTTCAAAAATAAGGTAGTTTTATTTAATGTGAAGAGAGGTATGCGTGCTTGTCTTCTTAGCTCAAGATCGACCGAGGCCTTTAGTTTGTTTTATCTGGGAGGTAAAATAAACTTGAGCACTCCGTTCTTCGGATGGGACGTTGAGGGATGGTCCCGAGCCTGTACGATGTCAGGTACTCGTTAAAGACCCCTGCCCTGGATGAATAAAAATTTAGGGTAGGCAGAATTTAGGACTCCCACAGTAGAGTCGGGCTCATGTCCACCAGAGTGACGAAAGAGCGCTCTGTTAGTAGGCGATATGACCTCGTAGTTAAAGCCCGGGCATGAGTTATACAAACTAACCTATTTAATGTGAAGATGGATGTTGTAGTGAGAAGTGATTATTTCACAGGTTGTAAAATAAAATATAGCCTCACAGATTTTATTAATTCTTGCTAGCCGGCTTTTGACGTTGCCCTCATCATAATTCATCAACATAATTTATAATGAATTAATAAATAAGGTTTACCAATTAAAATGAACGTATATAAACTTATATAAAAAAAAAAACAATTTAAAATTTCATAAACAAATATTTTATTCCTGTTCCCCATCTGAGTCACAACTGCAAATAGTTTTATATACATTTATTTTAATTTTTAAACCTTGTTTATTAAAACATTTTAAATCATGTTGTTTTTAAAATTATTTTATCAGACTGCCTGATGATGAGGGCTTCTCGAAAACTGGCAAAAATTAATAAAATCTGTGAGTGGGTCAGACTACATCTTAGCTTTATAGAAGTTCTGAAGAGAACACGAGTAAATTAGTCCCCACTTGGCTAAATGTAGTCAGCATAGACTGAATGCTAATTTTGAGGCCTTTTAGAAGTGATAAATTCGTCATTTTTTCTGTCCATTCGGATGCGAGAATGAGAGGAGTTTTATTCGAAATAAGACTAAAAATGTTTTTTTTTTTCAAATTTGCTTCATGTACGATGCAGCGATACCTGTATGACGTTGTTATTGGTTATTTAGACAACATTGTTATGATATATAACTCTCACCGGACGGTGTTCAACCAAAGCCCTAGGCTCTAGCCTATACGACTCCGGCTCAAAATGTTATTTCTTATGTCAATTTAACGGTCAACTCTCATCACAATATAGTTTTTTTTTTTTTATGTTTTATTTAGCAAAATCTATTGAATGATTTTGTTTTCAAGATATTTATGGATTTACAATGTAAGAACATATTATATGAGGTCCCAAAATTTTCCTACTGGGGAAACTGTATATTGTCTTACCTTGATCCGATAAGTTTCCTCGTCTGTTCGCTGTCCACCTCGTGTGGAAGTGGACTGGATGTAGTGTAATGGAGACAGAAGCCGGCCAACCACAGCCATCCCACCAGCCTCCTGCAATAATACACTCACATTAGTCAATACAATAAACTAAAATTGTAGTATACATATAATAAACTGATATACTGTAGTGTAAACAAAAAAAAAAAAAAAAAAAAAATACATTTTGGGAGGATTGTGGTATGTATCTTACAAACAGGGCGACCAGCAAAAAATGTTATTATATATAAAATGTGTCTTTCAGTTTTATCTAAAATTTTGACTAATACATTGATTTACTAATAAATATATAATAATAATATAGTTCTGTAATATAGTTCTGTAATATAGGTTCTGTCTAAGACAATACCGACAAAATTCGACAATTCCCTGATTTTGAAAATTGTATCCATAATAAAAATATTGAAAGGACTACAAAAATAAAAAAATCGTCGGTGAATCACCGGCACTGTGTACTTCCCCAGCAAAAATTAATCAATTACGTTTTCGCTCTCCCTCCAAATCCAATAGACCCTTTGGGCTAAAACTCAATACAGTAGAGTCTCCCTTATCTGGCGTTGCCGGGACCGACATGACGCCGGATAACAGAAAACGCCGGATAACGGAAATCATCAATTAATGAGAAAAAATATATAAAAGTGTTTTTAGGTGAGCTAAGGAATGAAACACGTATGTATTTTGTTGATAACATTTATTAAATTGACAAATCTGTACATACTGAACATTTATTATATGTACATACATATATTTATTCAAGCATTAAAAAGATATTTTGAAATCTGCGTTTAATTACATACATATTTCCAACAAAATCTAAAATTCTAAAAATATTATTTGTTTAAAAAATCGTAATCGGTAAAAATATCGGCGTTCCCTTCATTATAAATACAATGTACATATGTATGTATGTACAATAAAAATACATAAATGATTCGTGAGTTACGGAATTATTATGTGCTCGTAAATACACGTGGCTCATATAATTGATAATCTAATAATTGAATGTTAATTTTAGTTAAACAAATTTCATTTATTTTGCGAGCGCCGGATAAGGGAGCGCGCCGGATAAGGGAGAGTATACTGTATTTGACTTACGTAGTGGCTTCTGAATCCTCACACTAAATTTTAAGTCGATACATTTTTTACATCGGCAGTTATTAGGATATTTAAGTCGAGCCCCACTTCTCTGGTCACCCCAGACCCTTCCCTTCGAACGTTTTCGCGGAATATTAATAGTTAAGAAGGTTAGGTCAAGAATTTAAATATAAAATTTCATGTCAATGCATTGATTACATGGGCAGTTATTGGGTTGATCCCCCCTTTATATTTAAATTTAAAACCTCCATAAGTACGGCACCAATTAATGTTCCGCGAAATTGGCCAAAGGGAAGGGGACTCACCTCAAGATTGTATCGAAACAATATTTAGAAAACTAATTAATACTTGTGAAAAAAATAGTTGGTGATTCACCGAAGATTTTTTTTACAATCACAATAAATCATTAGTATTTCAGAATATTAAGCTTCCTTTGTTCTTTGAAATTTTCCCATTAAAGATAAAGTTATCTATAAACAAATATGTAGCTCTTCAAATATTTTGAAGGATGAATAACGACAACAATAACAGGTAGGTATGAATAACGACAATAATAACAGGTAGGTATGAATAACGACAACAATAACAGGTAGGTATGAATAACGACAATAATAACAGGTAGGTATGAATAACGACAACAATAACAGGTAGGTATGAATAACATGCAGGAAATGATTACAATAACATCAAGGACACAAAATAATCTGTTAGCTGCCTACGCTTTTCAGAAAATTTGACATAAAGGACAGACATATTATGAGTTGGATATCTGTTGTGGGCTGTACACCACATCAATTTGAATAGTATTATCAACATACAAAGTTGTCGGTCAAACACTGGCTATGTACTTCCCCAGCATGACAGTCAATTAAGTTTTCGCTCTCCCTCCAAAACTTTTCGGTTGTGGACTTATATTGGCGCTTCTAAATCCTCATATTAAGTTTCGTGACGATGCATTCACTACTTCAGCATTAAGGTTTTTGAGTTGAGCCCTCCTGTGATCCTCCTTTTCTCTTTGACTGATTTGGTTGAAAACAAATAGGCATCATTCTTATGGGGTTCTGGATTCATGTATAAAATTTCGTGTCGATATATTCATTCTATCGGGAGTTATCATGTTCACAGACAGACACAGGCAGATAACTTTTTTTTTTATTTTGGGAAACAGGGGGTCGGAAAACATGAAATTCCGGTGAAAACTCAACTTCGAATTTCCTACACTTCTTATAGCTGGTGTAATAATATATTATATTATAATATAATGTATATATATATATATATATATATATATATTATATTATTATAAATATAATAAAAAATATTATGTTATAAGAAAATTATTTACATAGGTTGTCATCAGATCTGAAAAAGTGCATCCTGCAAGGACAACACCTGTTGACTTTCAGGGAAATTAGGAGGAGGGACGAAGGAGGATGTCTCAACTCAAATTTCTTACAAACTGTCAATGTCAAGAATTCATCAACACGAAATTTAATATAGGAATTCAGAAGTAACTGAGTAAGATCCTTATATATTTTCAATGAAATCGGTAGATTGATTTCTGAGGTAGCGCGAAAAGTTAGTTGATTAATCCATGCAGAGAAGTATATTGCTGGTGATTCAGTCAGGACTTTTTTTCTTGTCTTCAATTCAAGATCGTAATTTTTTTTAATTGCGGTTAAGCACTTCACTTAATGTCAGATACTCGTTAAAGATCCTTACTCTAGGTGAATAAAAATTTAGGGAAGGCAAAATTTAGGACTCCCATAATAGAGTCGGGCTCATGTCCACCAGAGTGACTCTGGTAGTAGGCGATATGACTTCGTAGTTAAAGCCCGGGCATGAGTCATAATACCTAACTAACTAAGCACTTCTAGCAGAGTTCATTCATTGATCAAATGTGTTCATTCATGTGCCCTGAGATGCTGGTCAGCTCGGCTATGTTTTTATTTATTTGCATTTTTACAATTGGCTATAAAGATGGTAAGTAAATGGGTGATAATGGTCTACAATATTTAAGTAATGTTTATTAATCTTGCCAAAAAAAGTATAAATAAAAAATTCCACTGTTGTAAGCTAAACTATATAATTAGTTCTTATGGACGGCCGTAACATTTTAAAAACACATGCTGATATCATTGTAAAAAAGGTCAAACCGACCGTTCAGCAGTGTTGTATATTAAAAACTGGTTTCGAGAAGATTTTTTATTAAGTTTTTTTGACTAAGGAAGTGGCACAGTTTTAACTTCTTCGGTATAGATTTTTTTTCTTGAAAAAAACGGGAGGAGTAAAGGACATGTATCCTGTTGAGGACAGAAAAAAATGTTGAACCTAGAATTTCTGTTCGCCGCACTTAGTAAAGCCGGACAAATCCAATTGTTTGAAGTAGTTTTTTATGAGAGATCTTTTGGAGACTCATATGGAGAAAGAACCATATGCAGTCAGTCGAAGATGTTCCTGAGTGAGGATTCTAAGGTGTGGGGAGAGGGGAGGGGGGAGGGGGGGGGGGGGGGGGGGGGGGGAGATCCTGAATCTCAACAGAAGCGACCAGCGGCAAACTAACAGGAATCTTCACAGGAAACGGTCAAGGACAGTACCACTAGGTGACAGGTGTGAAGACGGTGCCGGGATAAGCTCGGACGAGTTTCCACTATTTCGGTAGAAATATGATCATAGGGGAAGATTTGAGGAGATTAGGCCACGGAAGTATTCTTAGGTTGTCAACTATTGATTAAAACAATCGATTGATGTTATAGGCAGAGGCGGATTTAGCAATAGGCCCAGTAGGCCCTGTTCTGGGAAGATTATATTTTTCAAATGTTCAAAAATAATTGTAAAAATCCATTATTAACATGTAAATTGTATGTTTATCAAATCAATAGACTCAGTTGATATTGATACTAAAGATCAATGGTGTTATTGATGGGACCTCGTGAAATAGCGATGTTTTAATATCGATAGTGGATAGTAGAGTAATATGAAAAAATAGATGCTAATAAGAAATCACGCCGGAAGCTATTGTGAATTGACCCATATAAGACGTTGTTTCTCTTTTTTAATCCCCTCAGCCCTAGAGCTGTCTACTACAATATTGGACAGCCCACCGCACATCGCCGAGTGCGACCCATACTTCCACAGGACATTTTAGCTTAGATTTTAGTTTTATTTATCATTATTATTATTATTTATTTATTTAGGTTAGGTTAGGTTTTATGAGTCATGCCCGGGCTTTAACTACGAGGTCATATCGCCAACTACCAGAGCGCTCTTTCGTCACTCTGGCAGACATGAGCCCGACTCTACGGTGGGAGTCCTAAATTTTGGCTCCCCCTAAATTTTTATTCACCTAGGGTAGAGGTCTTTAACGAGTACCTGACATCGTACAGGCTTGGGACCATCGCTTAACGTCCCATCCGAAGGACGTGCTTAAGTTTATTTGACCTCTTGAGATAAAATAAACTAAGGGCCTCGTCCCCGGTTGGGTTTCAAACCCACGATCTTGAGCTCAGAAGACAAGCACGCATACCACTGGGCTACCGGCGCCCTCTAACTATTTATATCTAAAACTTAAAAATCTTTTTAAAGTTTTAAAAATGAGCGGAACGTAAACAAACATGAAAAATTAAACATATTTGGGAGATGAAAAGGCAGTGATAATCTGTTATTATAAACTATTTTTCCAATCAGTTTGTCCCTCTCCCTTTGGCTCCCCCTAAACCTAAAGATCCCGTTGAAACCCAGGGGACACATTAATCCTCAACCAGGACCTCTGTTCTGTTCTTTTTACTCACTCCAACTTCCATTGATAGATACGAGTATAATATTATTGTGTTAACAGGTTATCCCGTTAGTCTTTTAAAACCGGTTGCAGCCTCAACGAAAACGTTCAACATTCTATATAGCAGAGCTCAAGTGAAGATTGGTGAAAGGTTACATTACTTGTCTGGTGCAACAGGTCAAGCTTTAAAAAACCTGATGCAGTTTCATGAGAAAAAAGTCGTCAGTTAATTATCAACAATGCATTTCCCCGTAAATTAATTAATTTACGTTTCGCTCCCCCTACCAGTCGACCATTTGCGCTAATATTCAACACTTGACTTACATAGGGGCTGTGATAATAAGAAAAATAACAAGCAGGTTCTCGGGTGTGTGTGTTTCGCCTCTTTGCACCCTAAATCAGAGGAAATTACGGCCGTGTATTACAAAGGTGGCATTTGTAACTAAGTGCGGCCCTTGAGGTCCACACGGCAATCTTCCCAGCATGTTATCAATATCATTAATAATAATATCCAGCGATGTACAGTCCTAGCTGACTGCTCTCCCTCCCACACTGGAGGTAGCCTATTTATCTTGTAATGTTTACCTTTTATTTTGTAATGATCTAAAAGCAACAAAACAAAAAAAAATCACAAAAGTAGGCATTTTTGTACAGAATTATTTATTCATTCAATTGAATTTAATCTATACATAGATTTTTATTTGATATGCAAATGTACATAGGTCACATAGCCTATTTTTATTTTGCTTTTAAAACTACTACATATAAAATTTCATGACAATCCGTTAATGAGGTTGAACTATATTCACAGTCCCCCTTACCGTTAAGAATTTTTAGACGTCACACACCCTTTTTTTAATTTGGCTTTTAAGAATAATACCTACATGTTAAATTTCATTAAAATCCGATTATCCGTTAATGTGTTAGCACAATTTTTATGCTTAGCCCATTATATATATATATATATATATATATATATATATATATATATATATATATACATATATAATAAATTTTATGTGATACAATTTAAAATATATATATATATATATATATATATATATATATATATTTTTTAAATTGTATCACATAAAATTTATTTATGCTCATATTACCCATTGTAAATATTCAAAATAAAGAAAATTAAAAAAATGTTACACTTCCCAAACGGCTGGGAAATACGTTATTTGATGGAACTAGATGTTGAGTTGAGTAGAGTATTTAGAGTGTGATTATCGTTAGGCATTTCACCGCAAGGACGTGAGATGTACTTCCAGGCAGTCCTTAGCATGCATGTATAATATGTGTGTCAGAGGTTGGCCCCCAGCCGGACCCACGACTCCAACTGATATAACCAGGATTCAACTCAACTCTTTGGATATTTTCTCATCGGACCGCTATCTTTTCTTTTCAGTTCTTCTCGTCCCCGGGGTTCATTGACTTGAAACTAAACTACTAACTTTTATTTCCCATTGAATTTATTCAGTCACCGTTAAACCAACCTCAGAAATGAGTTAGTTTGCTCTCTGTAGCCTCTTCAGCCATGAAACAATAGACACCTGTTTTTTCTCCTTTTTTTTTTTTATTCCATTATTTTCAATCAGAATTCATTACACTACAAACTAATAGTAAAGGAAAAACAAATTAGACAAAAAATGTTAGTAATTGTTTGATAGAGCGAAGCAGTTTGTTTGATAAGATAATTCTTTATATTATAATTTTTCAGACTGATTTCTTCTTCAATTACATGTCAAACCTAGAAATACGAACTTATATATATATAAATAATATCCCCCTCTAGTTTAAAATAATATTTTTTTATGATGTTAAGTCAAAATGTATGAATTAAAAATGAAGTTTATTATTTCTCAGTTAAAAAATTATTCCTTTATGTACACATAAAAATCAAATACAAATCAAAATGTATTACATATTAAAATCACATTAGTATCTCACTTGGACACTACGACAGCCTTGATAATATCTATATAATGATATGATAATGTTCCTAAGCGCACGCTTTGTGCGCCCCTGGTAGTAATAATATATCTGCCTTTGGTAATAATAATTATTTATAATCATTCTCGTAAATTTGAAGAATTTCTGCTTGTGTTCATTGAAAATAAATTGTTGGTATATATTATATATAATAAAACAAACAGAAGATGATTGTGAAGAGAATGGTGTACATTTTGAAATAATCACATGAACTCTTCTTTAAGAAGATAAAGAAAAAAACCATGTTACCATTCCGAAGATTAGTGTAAAAAGTGATGTTGCCAATATAATTTCTTCATCATATTCTGTGTTACGTCTAAGGCCCTATGTGTGAACAGCACTTCATAAAGCCACGGGATTACATGTGGGAGACGGGCTTTTCAGCCACACATTATATAATATTTGGGAAAGTCAAATTCGCACGCATTCACACTTAGCTACAGTTTTCTGGTAATATTCTTTCAGTTATTATTATTATTGTATTATGCTCGGAAGAAAAAGATATGGAAAATGGCTTCTTAGTTTTGATAAATATGACCATTTTCGCCATGATGTCTGTCTGTATGTGATTGGGAAGTTGTAAGCGCTCTATCGCAAAAACGAGACCACTTTACTTTAGGGTCTAAGTACACTTTGAGGGAGCCATGGTGGCCGTGCGGACTAGAGCGTAGGGCTTTGGTCGCATGGTCTCACCATGGATTGCGGGTTCGAATCCCGTCCGGGATTTCGTAGATAGAACTCCCTCCCGGGGCCATGGATGCAGTGTGGTGTCTGCCGAGGCCGAAAAAAAAAAAAAAAAATACATTTTGGAAGATTCCGCTTATGTTTATGATCTAATCAAAAATTTTTTCTTGAAAATACTAAAAACTACAATAGGTACATATTTTATATGATATACCATTTTTGGATGTCGCCCGGTTTTTGAGATAAATGCCGAAAACCGTCCTGAAATGTAGTTAGAATGTACGACACACATTTATTTGAACTTTTCCTTGATTTTTCAGAAAAAAAAAAAAATGATTTCTACCGAATTACCGGCTATGTATTAAGTTTTCGCTCTCCCTCCAAAGCTAGGTTGTTTGGTTCAAAATTCCACTTTTGAGCCACTATGTAAGGCTTCTGAATGCTCATCCAGAATTTTGTGTCGATACATTCATCATATGGGCAGTTAATCAGAATATTTAAGTCGTGCCCCTCTTCTCTGGTCCCCACATCTCTTCGACTGATTTCGTGAAAAATTAATAGGTGCCATCCTTATGCGGTTTTGAATTTACATATGAAATTTTGTGTCAATACATTGGAGTTATTGGAGTTTTTGTGTTTTATTTCCACAGAAAATCCGTGGGTGTCGTCCTTAGAAGGGGACATATAATAAAATCCGTGGGTGTCGTCCTTAGAAGGGGACATATAATAAAATCCGTGGGTGTCGTCCTTAGAAGGGGACATATAATAAAATCCGTGGGTGTCGTCCTTAGAAGGGGACTTATAATATAATTAACCGCTGACTTTTTACCTTTATTTTAGGTATTAAATAATTTGTTAAACAAAGTGTTCAACTTTATATTGTTTCATCCAACAAAAAAATGTATATAATGCGTATAATGGCTTCTGGTTACGTCATCGTCAGTACAAAGTTCAAAAGTTTTTTTTTTTTTTTTTTTTTTTTTTTGGCTTTATGTACGGTGCATATTAGCCATGTCATTGTATTATATATAATTATTTAAGACATCCATGGCCCCGGGAGGGAGTTCTATCTACGAAATAAAACTCACTCCCGGACGGGATTCGAACCCGCAAACCATGGTGAGACCATGCGACCAAAGCCCTACGCTTTAGCCCGCACGGCCACCATGGCCCCCAGTTCAAAAGTTACATTTCAGTTTGGTAACTTACAAATCTCAGGTTACCTGGCTGAGGGTGGGGGAAGTCTTAACGTAACATTTGATAGTAGTAGTCTTAGTAGAAAAAAGTTTTATAGTAGAATACGTAATATATATAAAATATAAGGACTATATGACATAATATTAAAGTACAAAATAAAATAAAACTGCAATCATAAATCTACAATATAAATAAATAATATATTAATCATCGTAAAACTACAATCAAAATACACTATAGGTTAGGTAAGGTTTTATGACTCATGCCCGGGCTTTAACTACGAGGTCATATCGTCAACTACCAGAGCGCTCTTTCGTCACTCTGGTGGACATGAGCCCGACTCTACTGTGGGAGTCCTAAATTTTGCCTACCCTAAATTTTTATTCATCTAGGGTAGGGGTCTTTAACGAGTACCTGAGACTCGGGACCATCGCTTAACGTCCCATCCGAAGGACGGCGTGCTTAAGTTTATTTTAACTCCCAGATAAAATAAACTAAGGGCCTCGGTCGGGCTACGAACCCACGACCTTGAGCTCAGAAGTCAAGCACGCATACCACTGAGCTACCGGCGCCCTCAAAATACACTATATATTATATAAATTTAGTCACGTTATCAGAGAATTTGAAGTGAGTTTAGTCGTTTATTTTATTCTTTCTTGTATTTAAAAATTATGTCATATAGCCCTTATTTTTTGTAGTTAGTTAGTTAGTTAGTTATTATGAATCATGCCTGGGCTTTTAACAACGAGGTCATATCGCCAACATGACCTTGACTCTACTGGGGGAATCCTAAATGTTGCCTACACAGGTTTAATCACCTAGTGTTTTCGAGTGCCTGACATCGTACAGGCTCGGGACCATCGCTTAACGTCCCATCTGAAAGACGGCGTGCATAAGTTTATTTTACCTCCCAGATAAAATAAACTAAGGGCTTCGGCCGGGTTTCGAACCTACGATCTTGAGCTCGGAAGGTAAGCACGCATACCACTGAGCTACTGGCTCCTCATTTTTTATATATATTACGTATTCTACTATAAACATTTTCTTTTATAAAATTACTATTATATTTTCTTCATTTTATTAGATTATTGACAAGTCAAATATTTCTAAATGTTATGTTAATGTAAAATCCCCCCCTTTTCCCCCCCAGAGTCTTCTCCAGGGGTCAGGGTTCACTATCTTAGGTAATTTCAGGTAACCTGAGAACTGTATAAATATGACAACCTAACAAACTTAAATCAATTTTGAACTTTGTGCTGACGATGGCGCAAGCCGATATCGGTATACTTATGTATATATTTTTGTGAAATATAAAAGTTTTAAAAATTCTTTGTTTTGATTTATTATACTAGTTTTCCACTATTTCGACACATTTCATAGAAATGCATTCCAACATTCTTGATATGTCTGAGTCCTTATAGTGCAGTATGACACATACCAACATGTATTTGACATATACTCCTATTGGCTAATTACAAAGATGACGAATCCTGTCCATCAACTATAAGGCAATAGATGTCGCTGGGTGTCTTGCGAAACATAAATAAGGAGCAAGATGGCGCAGGTAGTACAGAGGTAGTGTTATGCGTGCTTGCTTACTAAGCTCAAGATCGCGGGTTCGACAAACCGAGGTTTTTAGGTTTTTATCTGGTAGGTGAAAAAAACCTTAAGCATGCCGTCCTTCGGATGGGACGTTAAGTGTACAATATCAGGTAGTCGTGAATAAACGAATAAATAAGTAAATAAACTTATATAGGCAACATTTAGGATTCCCACTAAAAACATGAGAAGAACAACTCATGTCCAACAGGGCGATCTGGTAGTAGGCGATATGACCTACTGTATTCTATAAACCTTGGCTCTAGCCGTCGAGAACACTAGTTGAAATAGGTCAGTTACAGGTAAAAAAAGAGTTCTCGCAATGCAAAGAGTCAAGTTTTTATTAGATTTCACTCACTAAACTCGAGTTGAGCACTTAATTTAGCTCGAGTAATTTAGTTTTCAACTCGATCCGAACTAGCGTAAAATTTAAAAATTAACGACTAAATGATCCCTTTTGATTCACATACTGCAAACTGATCCCACTATGTCTAGTTATTGTTTTTAATTTCCATTTTGTTGACTTAGTTTTGCACTTTGTACCCAAATGTTATACAAAATCGAACTGTCAGTAAGATCAAATCTACTGAGGTGCTCTGTATATTTTACTTAAACCGTAAACCGAACAACAATAAATATATTATCAACCTTTGGAAAATGTCTTTAACCACAAAGTTATTAAAATAAATAAAAACAAAGAAAGGACTTGTTCAACTTTTATATTGTCTAATTACACAAAAATAGATACATAAAGTGTACCAGTTTCGGCTTAGCCCATCGACGGCACAAAAAGTGTCTTTTGAAAGTCATGTATATATTTTTTGTGTATATTAGACAATATAAAAGTTAAACAAGCCCTTTGTTTTTATTTATTTTAATAACTTTGTGTGGTTAAAGACATTTTCTAAAATTTTAATAATATACTTTTTGTTGTTCGGTTTACAGTTTAAGTAAAACATACGCGCGACAGAGCACCTCAGTAGATTCGATATTGCATAACATTTGTGGACAAAATGCAAAGCTATGTCAACAAAATGGAATTAATTTTATGTCTGTAAGTATAAAATAAAAATGATTGTAGCATTGAAATTTGGATGAATATCATCAGGAATCTTATCACATAATTATTATTTTTATATCAATTTTATTTTACAAAATGTTGTCGGTGAATCACCGGCTATGTACTACCTCAGCAAGAATAAATCAATTAGTTTTCGCTTTTCCTTTAAAGCCAATCGACCGTTTGGACTAAAACTCAATATTTGACTTGAACGCATCGAATTTGTTACCAATTATAGGTTAGGTTTTATGACTCATGCCTGGACTTTAACTACGAGGTCATATCGCCTACTACCAGAGTGCTCTTTCGTCACTCTGGTGGACATGACGTACACTCTACTGTGAGAATCCTAAATGTTGCCTACCCTAAATTTTTATTCACCTAGGTTAAGGATGTTTAACGAGTACCTGACATCGTACAGGCTCGGGACCATCACTTAACGTCCCATCCGAAGAACGGCGTGCTTAAGTTTATTCTATCTCCCAGGGTTAAGTTTATTCTATCTCAACTAAGGGCCTCGGTCGGGTTACGAACCCATGATCTTGAGCTCAGAAGTCAAGCACGCATACCACTGACCTACCGGCGCCCTCGTTACCAATTATATAACTCCAGTTACTACGAATAACAGGAAAAGTAAAAATAGTGTAAAGTGGTGTTCAAAAATTTTCCTGTTGTTGGTTATTTTCCAAAGTCTGTCATATAGATATACTGTTATCTAAGATAAACACATACCTTACCTTTTGAAATGCATTGAAAAAAATAAAATAAATAAACAAACAATTAATATTGTTCGTTGTTTATGCAGAGATTGACACAGTAGTTAATCATTACCTAATTACTTCCACAGTTATACAAAGTATAGGGGAAGTTATGAAATCTGTCAGAAATATGATGTTGAGTTGTCACCTATCAGTTCACATCGTCTTCACCCTTCGTCGAAAATATACCTGCCCTCCAGTGTACCTTAACGAAAATCCCATCCCTTTAAAAAACGAAGTCTAAAATCTAGGCCTCATACTCGACAAACGACTAACTTGGAATCCTCACACGAGACTGAAAAGACAAGAAATGAACAGACGTTATAAACTTTTACTAAGACTACTAGACAAAAGATCCTAACTAACTTTGAAAACAAAACGACTTATATACAACGCAGTACTGAAACCTATGTGGACTTGGACTTGAACTCTGGGGTTCTGCCAAGGCTTCCAATCTCAGCGCATCCAATCCTTTCAATCCAACATCCATCATAAAATAGCCAATGCTCCTTATCCAACAAAACCCTTCACACTGACCTTAACGTACCTTTAGGTGGAGGTATCTCTGGATAATTTCGGAAGCTCCAAAGCTTACGTTGGCCACTAAAATTCAAAATTTCCTCTTATTCTGCACTCCTCAAATTATTTTCAGATTTTTTTCTGCTCTTACCTTCCGAACTAGAGGAGGGGAAATGAAAAATATGTAACTTTTCCTCTCATTTTTTCTGAAAGGTGGTACAGTTAAAGCTCTTTCATTTGGTACTCCACTCATCTTAAATAGACTACATAATTAAAAAACTTATGTATCCCTCGCCTAGATGTGCATCAAGGTCATCTAATTACATGCCAATTTCAGATTTTAGGCTAGTTTTCGAGATACTGCATGAAATAATTAGAGCAAAATTTCATCTACAAGACTTATGGAAGGCCCCAAGCAAGAGATATCATCGTAACAACGCCAGCTAATATGTTCCTCTTATTGCGAGGAAGTTTAACTGTTAAATTACATCTTATTAAATAATATTTGAGATAATGAGATTATTTAAATAAGGCCGTTGATAACATTATTAGATATTGATAAAACTATTTATAGCTTTGTCTTTGAGTAGTGCTGGTCTGGTTCGATGTGAGTCACATAATTTTCACTTTATCTCATTACGTCATTAATGATATACCACGTCTACACAATATAAGCGTTGTAGTTATTACAATTTTGAATTTCGCGGGAATTTGACGTCACTCATAATCATTTAATCTATTAGAAAGAAATGAGTGAACTTTAAAAAAAATGGAAAATGATAAAATATTATTGTAATAATATAATATAAAAATTTAAAGAGTTACGTTAAGAAAGTAACAGATCAAATTTCAAAATCCTGTAAGTTTTTTTTCTTTTTGATTATATACAAACACCAATCTTTTTCGAAGATAAGCTATAAAAGAACTATAAAAAAAATAATATTAATCAATAGAATTCAATAAGAAAAGAAAGTAAATATAAAAACCAAACCACTAAAAATGCCTTATAAAGAAATATTTTGAGGGGGCGGGTAGCTCAGTGGTATGCGTGCTTGCCTTCTGAGCTCAAGATTGTGGGTTCAAAACCCGACAGAGGCTCTTAGTTTATTTTATCTGGGAAGTAAAATGAACTTGAGAACGCCGTCCTTCGGATGGGATGTTGAGCGATGGTCCTGAGCCTGTACGATGTCAGGTACTCGTTAAAGACCCCTACCCTAGATGAATAAAA
The DNA here is from genome assembly GCA_963662175.1 of Aradus depressus. NCBI lineage: Eukaryota > Metazoa > Arthropoda > Insecta > Hemiptera > Aradidae > Aradus > Aradus depressus. The sequence continues at coordinate 92,336,877 of OY759214.1, read as the reverse complement.
ATTTAGGGTAGGCAAAATTTAGGACTCCCACAGTAGAGTCGGGCTCATGTACACCAGAGTGATCAAAGAGCGCTCTGATAGTAGGCGATATGACCTCGTAGTTAAAGCCCGGGCATGAGTCATAAAACCTAACTTAACCTCATCCATCATGTTCCATTCTGACGTATGACATAACCAGCGATTCCGGGGCAGGCCCCCTGTTGAAATACCTACAAATCCCAGACCCAAGAAATGTTTTAAAAGACTAAAGAAAACAAATAAGAGAGAAGCAGAAAAAGGAATGTGAAGGAATAAAAAAAATAATAAAATCTAACCTAGATACCGAAAACATTAAAGCAAACAATATACAGACCCCAATTAAACAGATTCGAGAATTGTACAAGAACACAACCCAGTTAATATGGCGATGGCTGATGTAGTGAGAAGTGATTATTTCACAGGTTGTAAAATGAAAGTCTGACCTCTCACAGATTTTATTGATATTTGTTAGCCGGCTTTCGAGGTTGCCCTCATCATCAAGTCTGATAGAATAATTTTGAAAATAACATAATTAAAATGTTTTAATAAATAACATTAACCAAATGAAACATTAACCATAAAATAAAATAAATAAAAAACATTAAAAAATAAATTTAAAAAAACATGCATAAAAACTAGGTATCTAAAAACCTAACAACTTTAACAATTTAAAATTTCATGGATGGGGACAGATATCTTATTCCTCTCTCCCATCTGAGTCACAACTCTTTAAATTGTTAAAGTTGTTAGGTTTTTAGATAGTTTTTTATGCACGTTTTTTAAAATTTTATTTATTAGAAAATTTCAATTATGTTATAAAAGCCGGCTAGCTAATATCATTAAAATCTGTGAGAGGTCAGACTATATTTCATTTTACAACCTAGTCATTTGCAAACCATATGAAGAAGCCATTCTGGAATTATAAATTATAGTTAGTTATTGTGATTCATGCCCGGGCTTTAACTACGAGGTCATTACGCCTACTGCTTTTTCGACGCTTGAGTGGACATGAGCCCGACTCTACTGTGAAGTCCTAAATATTGCCTACTCACAATTATTCACCTAGGGTAGAGGTCTTTAACAATTACCTGACATACGAAGGACGGCATGCTCAAGACTCACCTTCCAGATATAAAATCTAAGAGCCTCAGCCGGGTTTCGAATCCGCGATCTTGTATTATAAATTATATAATAATTAAATTATTTAATAAAGTAACACTGCACATGCAACACCATTATTAACACATTTTTATTATCCCACAGTTAAAATAAAAATCATAAAAAAGTCTATTTGTAATAACACATGGACAAGCGAAACGAAAGGGAAAATTTATTTGTGAATAGAACGAATACGAGTGAAGCAAGATATAAGTCGTTGAGACGAAATCAAATTAACTTTTCAAATATGGCGCATGTATTTATGGTCATTACTTTCAGATTATACAAATAACATTTTTTACTTCGCAAACTACACAAAGTATAGGGGAAGTTATGCAATCGGTGAAAAATTCGATGCGGAATTTTCAAGGGAATTTTATGTTTTCCGATCTTTTGATTCCAAATATGAAAAAAAAAAAAAAAAATGCTGTCTATCTGTGTGTCTATTTCGTATGTCAAGTACTCGATAATGAGTCGTATATTATGTATCTAAACCTGGGTAGTTGAAATTTCATTTAGGTTAAAAATAACTTGAGCAAGTCGTCCTTCGGATTGGACTTCAAGCTATGATCGAGGGCCTTTTCGTATGTCAGGTACTGGATAATGAGTCGTATGTTATGTATCTAAACCTGGGTAGCTGAAATTTCACTTGGGTTAAAAAACATTGAGCACGTCGTCCTTCGGATGGGACTTTCCCGATATATCTGAATGTGTCTATCAGTTTTAACTGGGATTCAGATAACCCGGTTGTTCATCAGTTTTAACAAATATTAAAATTAAAAACCGTTTAAAAGCGAGAAATTTGAAGAATGGAGTTTACCGAGCTCTGGATCGCCATTTCGAAATCTAGCCTAGTCTATTAGGTCAGATGTTTTAATCGGGAAGATAAAAAATAAATTTGAGCACGTCGTCCTTCGGATTGGACTTTAAACTATGATCGAGGGCCTTTTTTTATATGTCAGGTACTGGATAATGAGTCGTATGTTATGTATCTAAACCTGGGTAGCTGAAATTTCACTTAGGTTAAAAAAACCTTGAGCACGTCGTCCTTCGGATGGGACTTTCCCGATATATCTGAATCTGTCTATCAGCTTTAACCAATATTAAGCCTATAAACCGTTAAAAAGCGAGAAATTTGAAGAATGGGATTTAGCCCGAGTTTTTTCGAAAAACATTTTTATTTCGATTTTTGTGTAGGATTCAGATAACCCGGTTGTTCATCAGTTTTAACAAATATTAAATCTAAATACCGTTTAAAAGCAAGAAATTTGAAGAATGGAGTTTACCGAGCTCAGGATCGCCATTCAGAAGTCTAGCCAAGGTCAGATGTTTTAATCGGGAAGATAAGAATAAATTTGAGCTCGTCGTCCTTTGGATTGGACTTAAAGCTATGATCGAGGGCCTTTTTGTATGTCAGGTACTGGATAATGAGTCGTATGTTATGTATCTAAACCTGGGTAGTTGAAATTTCATTTACGTTAAAAATAACTTGAGCACATCGTCCTTAGGATTGGACTTCAAGCTATGATCGAGGGCCTTTTTGTATGTCAGGTACTGGATAATGAGTCGTATGTTATGTATCTAAACCTGGGTAGCTGAAATTTCACTTAGGTTAAAAAAACCTTGAGCACGTCGTCCTTCGGATGGGACGTTCCCGATATATCTGAATCTGTCTATCAGCTTTAACCAATATTAAGCCTATAAACCGTTAAAAAGCGAGAAATGTGAAAAATAGGGTTTAGCCCGACTTTTTTCGAAAAACATTTTTATTTCGATTTTTGTGTAGGATTCAGATATCACGGTTGTTATATATCAGTTTTAACAAATATTAAATCTAAAAACCGGTAAAAAGGGAGAAATTTGAAGAATGGAGTTTACCGAGTTCAGCATCGCCATTTAGAAATCTAGCCAAGTCACTTAGATCAGATGTTTTAATCGGGAAGATAAAAATAAATTTGAGCACGTCGTCCTTCGGATTGGACTTTCCCGATACATCTGAATCATTCTTTGGTTGACCATCTTCGTTTCTGGATGCTGCCTATCTACCAACATAGCTGTATTAATTTGTTTTTCAGAAAATATGTCACAACGGTACCTCAAAGCCCACTTATATTCCACATTTCTTCCTTGATAATTTTAGTTGGAACCAAACGGTAACTTATTTTATCATATATATGGAGTCTATCGAGCTCAGGATCGCCACTTAGAAATCTAGCCAAGGCACTTAGGTCAGATGTTTTAATCGAGAAGATAAAAATAAATTTGAGCATGTCGTCCTTCGGATTGGACTTCAAGCTATGATCGAGGGCCTTATTGTATGTCAGGTACTGGATAGTGAGTCGTATGATATGTATCTAAACCTGGGTAGCTGAAATTTCACTTAGGTTAAAAAAACCTTGAGCACGTCGTCCTTCGGATGGGACATTCCCGATATATCGGAATCTGTCTATCAGTTTTAACTAATATTAAGCCTATAAACCGTTAAAACGCGAGAAATGTGATGAATGGGATTTAGCCCGACTTTTTTCGAAAAACATTTTTATTTCGATTTTTGTGTAGGATTCAGATAACCCGGTTGTTCATCAGTTTTAACAAATATTAAATCTAAAAACCGTTTAAAAGCAAGAAATTTGAAGAATGGAGTTTACCGAGCTCAGGATCGCCATTTAGAAGTCTAGCCAAGTCATTTAGGTCAGATGTTTTAATCGGGAAGATAAGAATAAATTTGAGCTCGTCGTCCTTCGGATTGGACTTCAAGCTATGATCGAGGGCCTTTTTTTATATGTCAGGTACTGGATAATGAGTCGTATGTTATGTATCTAAACCTGGGTAGCTGAAATTTCACTTAGGTTAAAAAAACCTTGAGCACGTCGTCCTTCGGATGGGACTTTCCCGATATATCTGAATCTGTCTATCAGCTTTAACCAATATTAAGCCTATAAACCGTTAAAAAGCGAGAAATTTGAAGAATGGGATTTAGCCCGAGTTTTTTCGAAAAACATTTTTATTTCGATTTTTGTGTAGGATTCAGATAACCCGGTTGTTCATCAGTTTTAACAAATATTAAATCTAAATACCGTTTAAAAGCAAGAAATTTGAAGAATGGAGTTTACCGAGCTCAGGATCGCCATTCAGAAGTCTAGCCAAGGTCAGATGTTTTAATCGGGAAGATAAGAATAAATTTGAGCTCGTCGTCCTTTGGATTGGACTTAAAGCTATGATCGAGGGCCTTTTTGTATGTCAGGTACTGGATAATGAGTCGTATGTTATGTATCTAAACCTGGGTAGTTGAAATTTCATTTACGTTAAAAATAACTTGAGCACATCGTCCTTCGGATTGGACTTCAAGCTATGATCGAGGGCCTTATTGTATGTCAGGTACTGGATAGTGAGTCGTATGATATGTATCTAAACCTGGGTAGCTGAAATTTCACTTAGGTTAAAAAAACCTTGAGCACGTCGTCCTTCGGATGGGACATTCCCGATATATCGGAATCTGTCTATCAGTTTTAACTAATATTAAGCCTATAAACCGTTAAAACGCGAGAAATGTGATGAATGGGATTTAGCCCGACTTTTTTCGAAAAACATTTTTATTTCGATTTTTGTGTAGGATTCAGATAACCCGGTTGTTCATCAGTTTTAACAAATATTAAATCTAAAAACCGTTTAAAAGCAAGAAATTTGAAGAATGGAGTTTACCGAGCTCAGGATCGCCATTTAGAAGTCTAGCCAAGTCATTTAGGTCAGATGTTTTAATCGGGAAGATAAGAATAAATTTGAGCTCGTCGTCCTTCGGATTGGACTTCAAGCTATGATCGAGGGCCTTTTTTTATATGTCAGGTACTGGATAATGAGTCGTATGTTATGTATCTAAACCTGGGTAGCTGAAATTTCACTTAGGTTAAAAAAACCTTGAGCACGTCGTCCTTCGGATGGGACTTTCCCGATATATCTGAATCTGTCTATCAGCTTTAACCAATATTAAGCCTATAAACCGTTAAAAAGCGAGAAATTTGAAGAATGGGATTTAGCCCGAGTTTTTTCGAAAAACATTTTTATTTCGATTTTTGTGTAGGATTCAGATAACCCGGTTGTTCATCAGTTTTAACAAATATTAAATCTAAATACCGTTTAAAAGCAAGAAATTTGAAGAATGGAGTTTACCGAGCTCAGGATCGCCATTCAGAAGTCTAGCCAAGGTCAGATGTTTTAATCGGGAAGATAAGAATAAATTTGAGCTCGTCGTCCTTTGGATTGGACTTAAAGCTATGATCGAGGGCCTTTTTGTATGTCAGGTACTGGATAATGAGTCGTATGTTATGTATCTAAACCTGGGTAGTTGAAATTTCATTTACGTTAAAAATAACTTGAGCACATCGTCCTTAGGATTGGACTTCAAGCTATGATCGAGGGCCTTTTTGTATGTCAGGTACTGGATAATGAGTCGTATGTTATGTATCTAAACCTGGGTAGCTGAAATTTCACTTAGGTTAAAAAAACCTTGAGCACGTCGTCCTTCGGATGGGACGTTCCCGATATATCTGAATCTGTCTATCAGCTTTAACCAATATTAAGCCTATAAACCGTTAAAAAGCGAGAAATGTGAAAAATAGGGTTTAGCCCGACTTTTTTCGAAAAACATTTTTATTTCGATTTTTGTGTAGGATTCAGATATCACGGTTGTTATATATCAGTTTTAACAAATATTAAATCTAAAAACCGGTAAAAAGGGAGAAATTTGAAGAATGGAGTTTACCGAGTTCAGCATCGCCATTTAGAAATCTAGCCAAGTCACTTAGATCAGATGTTTTAATCGGGAAGATAAGAATAAATTTGAGCTCGTCGTCCTTCGGATTGGACTTCAAGCTATGATCGAGGGCCTTTTTTTATATGTCAGGTACTGGATAATGAGTCGTATGTTATGTATCTAAACCTGGGTAGCTGAAATTTCACTTAGGTTAAAAAAACCTTGAGCACGTCGTCCTTCGGATGGGACTTTCCCGATATATCTGAATCTGTCTATCAGCTTTAACCAATATTAAGCCTATAAACCGTTAAAAAGCGAGAAATTTGAAGAATGGGATTTAGCCCGAGTTTTTTCGAAAAACATTTTTATTTCGATTTTTGTGTAGGATTCAGATAACCCGGTTGTTCATCAGTTTTAACAAATATTAAATCTAAATACCGTTTAAAAGCAAGAAATTTGAAGAATGGAGTTTACCGAGCTCAGGATCGCCATTCAGAAGTCTAGCCAAGGTCAGATGTTTTAATCGGGAAGATAAGAATAAATTTGAGCTCGTCGTCCTTTGGATTGGACTTAAAGCTATGATCGAGGGCCTTTTTGTATGTCAGGTACTGGATAATGAGTCGTATGTTATGTATCTAAACCTGGGTAGTTGAAATTTCATTTACGTTAAAAATAACTTGAGCACATCGTCCTTAGGATTGGACTTCAAGCTATGATCGAGGGCCTTTTTGTATGTCAGGTACTGGATAATGAGTCGTATGTTATGTATCTAAACCTGGGTAGCTGAAATTTCACTTAGGTTAAAAAAACCTTGAGCACGTCGTCCTTCGGATGGGACGTTCCCGATATATCTGAATCTGTCTATCAGCTTTAACCAATATTAAGCCTATAAACCGTTAAAAAGCGAGAAATGTGAAAAATAGGGTTTAGCCCGACTTTTTTCGAAAAACATTTTTATTTCGATTTTTGTGTAGGATTCAGATATCACGGTTGTTATATATCAGTTTTAACAAATATTAAATCTAAAAACCGGTAAAAAGGGAGAAATTTGAAGAATGGAGTTTACCGAGTTCAGCATCGCCATTTAGAAATCTAGCCAAGTCACTTAGATCAGATGTTTTAATCGGGAAGATAAAAATAAATTTGAGCACGTCGTCCTTCGGATTGGACTTTCCCGATACATCTGAATCATTCTTTGGTTGACCATCTTCGTTTCTGGATGCTGCCTATCTACCAACATAGCTGTATTAATTTGTTTTTCAGAAAATATGTCACAACGGTACCTCAAAGCCCACTTATATTCCACATTTCTTCCTTGATAATTTTAGTTGGAACCAAACGGTAACTTATTTTATCATATATATGGAGTTTACCGAGCTCAGGATCGCCATTTAGAAGTCTAGCCAAGTCATTTAGGTCAGATGTTTTAATCGGGAAGATAAGAATAAATTTGAGCTCGTCGTCCTTCGGATTGGACTTCAAGCTATGATCGAGGGCCTTTTTTTATATGTCAGGTACTGGATAATGAGTCGTATGTTATGTATCTAAACCTGGGTAGCTGAAATTTCACTTAGGTTAAAAAAACCTTGAGCACGTCGTCCTTCGGATGGGACTTTCCCGATATATCTGAATCTGTCTATCAGCTTTAACCAATATTAAGCCTATAAACCGTTAAAAAGCGAGAAATTTGAAGAATGGGATTTAGCCCGAGTTTTTTCGAAAAACATTTTTATTTCGATTTTTGTGTAGGATTCAGATAACCCGGTTGTTCATCAGTTTTAACAAATATTAAATCTAAATACCGTTTAAAAGCAAGAAATTTGAAGAATGGAGTTTACCGAGCTCAGGATCGCCATTCAGAAGTCTAGCCAAGGTCAGATGTTTTAATCGGGAAGATAAGAATAAATTTGAGCTCGTCGTCCTTTGGATTGGACTTAAAGCTATGATCGAGGGCCTTTTTGTATGTCAGGTACTGGATAATGAGTCGTATGTTATGTATCTAAACCTGGGTAGTTGAAATTTCATTTACGTTAAAAATAACTTGAGCACATCGTCCTTCGGATTGGACTTCAAGCTATGATCGAGGGCCTTATTGTATGTCAGGTACTGGATAGTGAGTCGTATGATATGTATCTAAACCTGGGTAGCTGAAATTTCACTTAGGTTAAAAAAACCTTGAGCACGTCGTCCTTCGGATGGGACATTCCCGATATATCGGAATCTGTCTATCAGTTTTAACTAATATTAAGCCTATAAACCGTTAAAACGCGAGAAATGTGATGAATGGGATTTAGCCCGACTTTTTTCGAAAAACATTTTTATTTCGATTTTTGTGTAGGATTCAGATAACCCGGTTGTTCATCAGTTTTAACAAATATTAAATCTAAAAACCGTTTAAAAGCAAGAAATTTGAAGAATGGAGTTTACCGAGCTCAGGATCGCCATTTAGAAGTCTAGCCAAGTCATTTAGGTCAGATGTTTTAATCGGGAAGATAAGAATAAATTTGAGCTCGTCGTCCTTCGGATTGGACTTCAAGCTATGATCGAGGGCCTTTTTTTATATGTCAGGTACTGGATAATGAGTCGTATGTTATGTATCTAAACCTGGGTAGCTGAAATTTCACTTAGGTTAAAAAAACCTTGAGCACGTCGTCCTTCGGATGGGACTTTCCCGATATATCTGAATCTGTCTATCAGCTTTAACCAATATTAAGCCTATAAACCGTTAAAAAGCGAGAAATTTGAAGAATGGGATTTAGCCCGAGTTTTTTCGAAAAACATTTTTATTTCGATTTTTGTGTAGGATTCAGATAACCCGGTTGTTCATCAGTTTTAACAAATATTAAATCTAAATACCGTTTAAAAGCAAGAAATTTGAAGAATGGAGTTTACCGAGCTCAGGATCGCCATTCAGAAGTCTAGCCAAGGTCAGATGTTTTAATCGGGAAGATAAGAATAAATTTGAGCTCGTCGTCCTTTGGATTGGACTTAAAGCTATGATCGAGGGCCTTTTTGTATGTCAGGTACTGGATAATGAGTCGTATGTTATGTATCTAAACCTGGGTAGTTGAAATTTCATTTACGTTAAAAATAACTTGAGCACATCGTCCTTAGGATTGGACTTCAAGCTATGATCGAGGGCCTTTTTGTATGTCAGGTACTGGATAATGAGTCGTATGTTATGTATCTAAACCTGGGTAGCTGAAATTTCACTTAGGTTAAAAAAACCTTGAGCACGTCGTCCTTCGGATGGGACGTTCCCGATATATCTGAATCTGTCTATCAGCTTTAACCAATATTAAGCCTATAAACCGTTAAAAAGCGAGAAATGTGAAAAATAGGGTTTAGCCCGACTTTTTTCGAAAAACATTTTTATTTCGATTTTTGTGTAGGATTCAGATATCACGGTTGTTATATATCAGTTTTAACAAATATTAAATCTAAAAACCGGTAAAAAGGGAGAAATTTGAAGAATGGAGTTTACCGAGTTCAGCATCGCCATTTAGAAATCTAGCCAAGTCACTTAGATCAGATGTTTTAATCGGGAAGATAAAAATAAATTTGAGCACGTCGTCCTTCGGATTGGACTTTCCCGATACATCTGAATCATTCTTTGGTTGACCATCTTCGTTTCTGGATGCTGCCTATCTACCAACATAGCTGTATTAATTTGTTTTTCAGAAAATATGTCACAACGGTACCTCAAAGCCCACTTATATTCCACATTTCTTCCTTGATAATTTTAGTTGGAACCAAACGGTAACTTATTTTATCATATATATGGAGTTTACCGAGCTCAGGATCGCCATTTAGAAGTCTAGCCAAGTCATTTAGGTCAGATGTTTTAATCGGGAAGATAAGAATAAATTTGAGCTCGTCGTCCTTCGGATTGGACTTCAAGCTATGATCGAGGGCCTTTTTTTATATGTCAGGTACTGGATAATGAGTCGTATGTTATGTATCTAAACCTGGGTAGCTGAAATTTCACTTAGGTTAAAAAAACCTTGAGCACGTCGTCCTTCGGATGGGACTTTCCCGATATATCTGAATCTGTCTATCAGCTTTAACCAATATTAAGCCTATAAACCGTTAAAAAGCGAGAAATTTGAAGAATGGGATTTAGCCCGAGTTTTTTCGAAAAACATTTTTATTTCGATTTTTGTGTAGGATTCAGATAACCCGGTTGTTCATCAGTTTTAACAAATATTAAATCTAAATACCGTTTAAAAGCAAGAAATTTGAAGAATGGAGTTTACCGAGCTCAGGATCGCCATTCAGAAGTCTAGCCAAGGTCAGATGTTTTAATCGGGAAGATAAGAATAAATTTGAGCTCGTCGTCCTTTGGATTGGACTTAAAGCTATGATCGAGGGCCTTTTTGTATGTCAGGTACTGGATAATGAGTCGTATGTTATGTATCTAAACCTGGGTAGTTGAAATTTCATTTACGTTAAAAATAACTTGAGCACATCGTCCTTAGGATTGGACTTCAAGCTATGATCGAGGGCCTTTTTGTATGTCAGGTACTGGATAATGAGTCGTATGTTATGTATCTAAACCTGGGTAGCTGAAATTTCACTGAGGTTAAAAAAACCTTGAGCACGTCGTCCTTCGGATGGGACGTTCCCGATATATCTGAATCTGTCTATCAGCTTTAACCAATATTAAGCCTATAAACCGTTAAAAAGCGAGAAATGTGAAAAATAGGGTTTAGCCCGACTTTTTTCGAAAAACATTTTTATTTCGATTTTTGTGTAGGATTCAGATATCACGGTTGTTATATATCAGTTTTAACAAATATTAAATCTAAAAACCGGTAAAAAGGGAGAAATTTGAAGAATGGAGTTTACCGAGTTCAGCATCGCCATTTAGAAATCTAGCCAAGTCACTTAGATCAGATGTTTTAATCGGGAAGATAAAAATAAATTTGAGCACGTCGTCCTTCGGATTGGACTTTCCCGATACATCTGAATCATTCTTTGGTTGACCATCTTCGTTTCTGGATGCTGCCTATCTACCAACATAGCTGTATTAATTTGTTTTTCAGAAAATATGTCACAACGGTACCTCAAAGCCCACTTATATTCCACATTTCTTCCTTGATAATTTTAGTTGGAACCAAACGGTAACTTATTTTATCATATATATGGAGTTTACCGAGCTCAGGATCGCCATTTAGAAGTCTAGCCAAGTCATTTAGGTCAGATGTTTTAATCGGGAAGATAAGAATAAATTTGAGCTCGTCGTCCTTCGGATTGGACTTCAAGCTATGATCGAGGGCCTTTTTTTATATGTCAGGTACTGGATAATGAGTCGTATGTTATGTATCTAAACCTGGGTAGCTGAAATTTCACTTAGGTTAAAAAAACCTTGAGCACGTCGTCCTTCGGATGGGACTTTCCCGATATATCTGAATCTGTCTATCAGCTTTAACCAATATTAAGCCTATAAACCGTTAAAAAGCGAGAAATTTGAAGAATGGGATTTAGCCCGAGTTTTTTCGAAAAACATTTTTATTTCGATTTTTGTGTAGGATTCAGATAACCCGGTTGTTCATCAGTTTTAACAAATATTAAATCTAAATACCGTTTAAAAGCAAGAAATTTGAAGAATGGAGTTTACCGAGCTCAGGATCGCCATTCAGAAGTCTAGCCAAGGTCAGATGTTTTAATCGGGAAGATAAGAATAAATTTGAGCTCGTCGTCCTTTGGATTGGACTTAAAGCTATGATCGAGGGCCTTTTTGTATGTCAGGTACTGGATAATGAGTCGTATGTTATGTATCTAAACCTGGGTAGTTGAAATTTCATTTACGTTAAAAATAACTTGAGCACATCGTCCTTAGGATTGGACTTCAAGCTATGATCGAGGGCCTTTTTGTATGTCAGGTACTGGATAATGAGTCGTATGTTATGTATCTAAACCTGGGTAGCTGAAATTTCACTGAGGTTAAAAAAACCTTGAGCACGTCGTCCTTCGGATGGGACGTTCCCGATATATCTGAATCTGTCTATCAGCTTTAACCAATATTAAGCCTATAAACCGTTAAAAAGCGAGAAATGTGAAAAATAGGGTTTAGCCCGACTTTTTTCGAAAAACATTTTTATTTCGATTTTTGTGTAGGATTCAGATATCACGGTTGTTATATATCAGTTTTAACAAATATTAAATCTAAAAACCGGTAAAAAGGGAGAAATTTGAAGAATGGAGTTTACCGAGTTCAGCATCGCCATTTAGAAATCTAGCCAAGTCACTTAGATCAGATGTTTTAATCGGGAAGATAAAAATAAATTTGAGCACGTCGTCCTTCGGATTGGACTTTCCCGATACATCTGAATCATTCTTTGGTTGACCATCTTCGTTTCTGGATGCTGCCTATCTACCAACATAGCTGTATTAATTTGTTTTTCAGAAAATATGTCACAACGGTACCTCAAAGCCCACTTATATTCCACATTTCTTCCTTGATAATTTTAGTTGGAACCAAACGGTAACTTATTTTATCATATATATGGAGTCTATCGAGCTCAGGATCGCCACTTAGAAATCTAGCCAAGGCACTTAGGTCAGATGTTTTAATCGAGAAGATAAAAATAAATTTGAGCATGTCGTCCTTCGGATTGGACTTCAAGCTATGATCGAGGGCCTTATTGTATGTCAGGTACTGGATAGTGAGTCGTATGATATGTATCTAAACCTGGGTAGCTGAAATTTCACTTAGGTTAAAAAAACCTTGAGCACGTCGTCCTTCGGATGGGACATTCCCGATATATCGGAATCTGTCTATCAGTTTTAACTAATATTAAGCCTATAAACCGTTAAAACGCGAGAAATGTGATGAATGGGATTTAGCCCGACTTTTTTCGAAAAACATTTTTATTTCGATTTTTGTGTAGGATTCAGATAACCCGGTTGTTCATCAGTTTTAACAAATATTAAATCTAAAAACCGTTTAAAAGCAAGAAATTTGAAGAATGGAGTTTACCGAGCTCAGGATCGCCATTTAGAAGTCTAGCCAAGTCATTTAGGTCAGATGTTTTAATCGGGAAGATAAGAATAAATTTGAGCTCGTCGTCCTTCGGATTGGACTTCAAGCTATGATCGAGGGCCTTTTTTTATATGTCAGGTACTGGATAATGAGTCGTATGTTATGTATCTAAACCTGGGTAGCTGAAATTTCACTTAGGTTAAAAAAACCTTGAGCACGTCGTCCTTCGGATGGGACTTTCCCGATATATCTGAATCTGTCTATCAGCTTTAACCAATATTAAGCCTATAAACCGTTAAAAAGCGAGAAATTTGAAGAATGGGATTTAGCCCGAGTTTTTTCGAAAAACATTTTTATTTCGATTTTTGTGTAGGATTCAGATAACCCGGTTGTTCATCAGTTTTAACAAATATTAAATCTAAATACCGTTTAAAAGCAAGAAATTTGAAGAATGGAGTTTACCGAGCTCAGGATCGCCATTCAGAAGTCTAGCCAAGGTCAGATGTTTTAATCGGGAAGATAAGAATAAATTTGAGCTCGTCGTCCTTTGGATTGGACTTAAAGCTATGATCGAGGGCCTTTTTGTATGTCAGGTACTGGATAATGAGTCGTATGTTATGTATCTAAACCTGGGTAGTTGAAATTTCATTTACGTTAAAAATAACTTGAGCACATCGTCCTTAGGATTGGACTTCAAGCTATGATCGAGGGCCTTTTTGTATGTCAGGTACTGGATAATGAGTCGTATGTTATGTATCTAAACCTGGGTAGCTGAAATTTCACTGAGGTTAAAAAAACCTTGAGCACGTCGTCCTTCGGATGGGACGTTCCCGATATATCTGAATCTGTCTATCAGCTTTAACCAATATTAAGCCTATAAACCGTTAAAAAGCGAGAAATGTGAAAAATAGGGTTTAGCCCGACTTTTTTCGAAAAACATTTTTATTTCGATTTTTGTGTAGGATTCAGATATCACGGTTGTTATATATCAGTTTTAACAAATATTAAATCTAAAAACCGGTAAAAAGGGAGAAATTTGAAGAATGGAGTTTACCGAGTTCAGCATCGCCATTTAGAAATCTAGCCAAGTCACTTAGATCAGATGTTTTAATCGGGAAGATAAAAATAAATTTGAGCACGTCGTCCTTCGGATTGGACTTTAAGCTATGATCGAGGGCCTTTTTGTATGTCAGGTGCTCGATAATGAGTCGTATGTTATGTATCTAAACCTGGGTAGGTGACATTTCATTTAGGTTAAAAATTACTTGAGCACGTCGTCCTTCGGATTGGACTTTCCCGATACATCTGAATCATTCTTTGGTTGACCATCTTCGTTTCTGGATGCTGCCTATCTACCAACATAGCTGTATTAATTTGTTTTTCAGAAAATATGTCAAAACGGTACCTCAAAGCCCACTTATATTCCACATTTCTTCCTTGATAATTTTAGTTGGAACCAAACGGTAACTTATTTTATCATATATATGGAGTCTATCGAGCTCAGGATCGCCACTTAGAAATCTAGCCAAGGCACTTAGGTCAGATGTTTTAATCGAGAAGATAAAAATAAATTTGAGCATGTCGTCCTTCGGATTGGACTTCAAGCTATGATCGAGGGCCTTATTGTATGTCAGGTACTGGATAGTGAGTCGTATGATATGTATCTAAACCTGGGTAGCTGAAATTTCACTTAGGTTAAAAAAACCTTGAGCACGTCGTCCTTCGGATGGGACATTCCCGATATATCGGAATCTGTCTATCAGTTTTAACTAATATTAAGCCTATAAACCGTTAAAACGCGAGAAATGTGATGAATGGGATTTAGCCCGACTTTTTTCGAAAAACATTTTTATTTCGATTTTTGTGTAGGATTCAGATAACCCGGTTGTTCATCAGTTTTAACAAATATTAAATCTAAAAACCGTTTAAAAGCAAGAAATTTGAAGAATGGAGTTTACCGAGCTCAGGATCGCCATTTAGAAGTCTAGCCAAGTCATTTAGGTCAGATGTTTTAATCGGGAAGATAAGAATAAATTTGAGCTCGTCGTCCTTCGGATTGGACTTCAAGCTATGATCGAGGGCCTTTTTTTATATGTCAGGTACTGGATAATGAGTCGTATGTTATGTATCTAAACCTGGGTAGCTGAAATTTCACTTAGGTTAAAAAAACCTTGAGCACGTCGTCCTTCGGATGGGACTTTCCCGATATATCTGAATCTGTCTATCAGCTTTAACCAATATTAAGCCTATAAACCGTTAAAAAGCGAGAAATTTGAAGAATGGGATTTAGCCCGAGTTTTTTCGAAAAACATTTTTATTTCGATTTTTGTGTAGGATTCAGATAACCCGGTTGTTCATCAGTTTTAACAAATATTAAATCTAAATACCGTTTAAAAGCAAGAAATTTGAAGAATGGAGTTTACCGAGCTCAGGATCGCCATTCAGAAGTCTAGCCAAGGTCAGATGTTTTAATCGGGAAGATAAGAATAAATTTGAGCTCGTCGTCCTTTGGATTGGACTTAAAGCTATGATCGAGGGCCTTTTTGTATGTCAGGTACTGGATAATGAGTCGTATGTTATGTATCTAAACCTGGGTAGTTGAAATTTCATTTACGTTAAAAATAACTTGAGCACATCGTCCTTAGGATTGGACTTCAAGCTATGATCGAGGGCCTTTTTGTATGTCAGGTACTGGATAATGAGTCGTATGTTATGTATCTAAACCTGGGTAGCTGAAATTTCACTGAGGTTAAAAAAACCTTGAGCACGTCGTCCTTCGGATGGGACGTTCCCGATATATCTGAATCTGTCTATCAGCTTTAACCAATATTAAGCCTATAAACCGTTAAAAAGCGAGAAATGTGAAAAATAGGGTTTAGCCCGACTTTTTTCGAAAAACATTTTTATTTCGATTTTTGTGTAGGATTCAGATATCACGGTTGTTATATATCAGTTTTAACAAATATTAAATCTAAAAACCGGTAAAAAGGGAGAAATTTGAAGAATGGAGTTTACCGAGTTCAGCATCGCCATTTAGAAATCTAGCCAAGTCACTTAGATCAGATGTTTTAATCGGGAAGATAAAAATAAATTTGAGCACGTCGTCCTTCGGATTGGACTTTAAGCTATGATCGAGGGCCTTTTTGTATGTCAGGTGCTCGATAATGAGTCGTATGTTATGTATCTAAACCTGGGTAGGTGACATTTCATTTAGGTTAAAAATTACTTGAGCACGTCGTCCTTCGGATTGGACTTTCCCGATACATCTGAATCATTCTTTGGTTGACCATCTTCGTTTCTGGATGCTGCCTATCTACCAACATAGCTGTATTAATTTGTTTTTCAGAAAATATGTCAAAACGGTACCTCAAAGCCCACTTATATTCCACATTTCTTCCTTGATAATTTTAGTTGGAACCAAACGGTAACTTATTTTATCATATATATGGAGTCTATCGAGCTCAGGATCGCCACTTAGAAATCTAGCCAAGGCACTTAGGTCAGATGTTTTAATCGAGAAGATAAAAATAAATTTGAGCATGTCGTCCTTCGGATTGGACTTCAAGCTATGATCGAGGGCCTTATTGTATGTCAGGTACTGGATAGTGAGTCGTATGATATGTATCTAAACCTGGGTAGCTGAAATTTCACTTAGGTTAAAAAAACCTTGAGCACGTCGTCCTTCGGATGGGACATTCCCGATATATCGGAATCTGTCTATCAGTTTTAACTAATATTAAGCCTATAAACCGTTAAAACGCGAGAAATGTGATGAATGGGATTTAGCCCGACTTTTTTCGAAAAACATTTTTATTTCGATTTTTGTGTAGGATTCAGATAACCCGGTTGTTCATCAGTTTTAACAAATATTAAATCTAAAAACCGTTTAAAAGCAAGAAATTTGAAGAATGGAGTTTACCGAGCTCAGGATCGCCATTTAGAAGTCTAGCCAAGTCATTTAGGTCAGATGTTTTAATCGGGAAGATAAGAATAAATTTGAGCTCGTCGTCCTTCGGATTGGACTTCAAGCTATGATCGAGGGCCTTTTTTTATATGTCAGGTACTGAATAATGAGTCGTATGTTATGTATCTAAACCTGGGTAGCTGAAATTTCACTTAGGTTAAAAAAACCTTGAGCACGTCGTCCTTCGGATGGGACTTTCCCGATATATCTGAATCTGTCTATCAGCTTTAACCAATATTAAGCCTATAAACCGTTAAAAAGCGAGAAATTTGAAGAATGGGATTTAGCCCGAGTTTTTTCGAAAAACATTTTTATTTCGATTTTTGTGTAGGATTCAGATAACCCGGTTGTTCATCAGTTTTAACAAATATTAAATCTAAATACCGTTTAAAAGCAAGAAATTTGAAGAATGGAGTTTACCGAGCTCAGGATCGCCATTCAGAAGTCTAGCCAAGGTCAGATGTTTTAATCGGGAAGATAAGAATAAATTTGAGCTCGTCGTCCTTTGGATTGGACTTAAAGCTATGATCGAGGGCCTTTTTGTATGTCAGGTACTGGATAATGAGTCGTATGTTATGTATCTAAACCTGGGTAGTTGAAATTTCATTTACGTTAAAAATAACTTGAGCACATCGTCCTTAGGATTGGACTTCAAGCTATGATCGAGGGCCTTTTTGTATGTCAGGTACTGGATAATGAGTCGTATGTTATGTATCTAAACCTGGGTAGCTGAAATTTCACTTAGGTTAAAAAAACCTTGAGCACGTCGTCCTTCGGATGGGACGTTCCCGATATATCTGAATCTGTCTATCAGCTTTAACCAATATTAAGCCTATAAACCGTTAAAAAGCGAGAAATGTGAAAAATAGGGTTTAGCCCGACTTTTTTCGAAAAACATTTTTATTTCGATTTTTGTGTAGGATTCAGATATCACGGTTGTTATATATCAGTTTTAACAAATATTAAATCTAAAAACCGGTAAAAAGGGAGAAATTTGAAGAATGGAGTTTACCGAGTTCAGCATCGCCATTTAGAAATCTAGCCAAGTCACTTAGATCAGATGTTTTAATCGGGAAGATAAAAATAAATTTGAGCACGTCGTCCTTCGGATTGGACTTTAAGCTATGATCGAGGGCCTTTTTGTATGTCAGGTGCTCGATAATGAGTCGTATGTTATGTATCTAAACCTGGGTAGGTGACATTTCATTTAGGTTAAAAATTACTTGAGCACGTCGTCCTTCGGATTGGACTTTCCCGATACATCTGAATCATTCTTTGGTTGACCATCTTCGTTTCTGGATGCTGCCTATCTACCAACATAGCTGTATTAATTTGTTTTTCAGAAAATATGTCACAACGGTACCTCAAAGCCCACTTATATTCCACATTTCTTCCTTGATAATTTT
Source organism: Aradus depressus (assembly GCA_963662175.1). Lineage (NCBI taxonomy): Eukaryota > Metazoa > Arthropoda > Insecta > Hemiptera > Aradidae > Aradus > Aradus depressus. The sequence goes on along the minus strand of OY759214.1, from coordinate 92,318,596 downwards.
AGTTGGAACCAAACGGTAACTTATTTTATCATATATATGGAGTCTATCGAGCTCAGGATCGCCACTTAGAAATCTAGCCAAGGCACTTAGGTCAGATGTTTTAATCGAGAAGATAAAAATAAATTTGAGCATGTCGTCCTTCGGATTGGACTTCAAGCTATGATCGAGGGCCTTATTGTATGTCAGGTACTGGATAGTGAGTCGTATGATATGTATCTAAACCTGGGTAGCTGAAATTTCACTTAGGTTAAAAAAACCTTGAGCACGTCGTCCTTCGGATGGGACATTCCCGATATATCGGAATCTGTCTATCAGTTTTAACTAATATTAAGCCTATAAACCGTTAAAACGCGAGAAATGTGATGAATGGGATTTAGCCCGACTTTTTTCGAAAAACATTTTTATTTCGATTTTTGTGTAGGATTCAGATAACCCGGTTGTTCATCAGTTTTAACAAATATTAAATCTAAAAACCGTTTAAAAGCAAGAAATTTGAAGAATGGAGTTTACCGAGCTCAGGATCGCCATTTAGAAGTCTAGCCAAGTCATTTAGGTCAGATGTTTTAATCGGGAAGATAAGAATAAATTTGAGCTCGTCGTCCTTCGGATTGGACTTCAAGCTATGATCGAGGGCCTTTTTTTATATGTCAGGTACTGGATAATGAGTCGTATGTTATGTATCTAAACCTGGGTAGCTGAAATTTCACTTAGGTTAAAAAAACCTTGAGCACGTCGTCCTTCGGATGGGACTTTCCCGATATATCTGAATCTGTCTATCAGCTTTAACCAATATTAAGCCTATAAACCGTTAAAAAGCGAGAAATTTGAAGAATGGGATTTAGCCCGAGTTTTTTCGAAAAACATTTTTATTTCGATTTTTGTGTAGGATTCAGATAACCCGGTTGTTCATCAGTTTTAACAAATATTAAATCTAAATACCGTTTAAAAGCAAGAAATTTGAAGAATGGAGTTTACCGAGCTCAGGATCGCCATTCAGAAGTCTAGCCAAGGTCAGATGTTTTAATCGGGAAGATAAGAATAAATTTGAGCTCGTCGTCCTTTGGATTGGACTTAAAGCTATGATCGAGGGCCTTTTTGTATGTCAGGTACTGGATAATGAGTCGTATGTTATGTATCTAAACCTGGGTAGTTGAAATTTCATTTACGTTAAAAATAACTTGAGCACATCGTCCTTAGGATTGGACTTCAAGCTATGATCGAGGGCCTTTTTGTATCTCAGGTACTGGATAATGAGTCGTATGTTATGTATCTAAACCTGGGTAGCTGAAATTTCACTTAGGTTAAAAAAACCTTGAGCACGTCGTCCTTCGGATGGGACGTTCCCGATATATCTGAATCTGTCTATCAGCTTTAACCAATATTAAGCCTATAAACCGTTAAAAAGCGAGAAATGTGAAAAATAGGGTTTAGCCCGACTTTTTTCGAAAAACATTTTTATTTCGATTTTTGTGTAGGATTCAGATATCACGGTTGTTATATATCAGTTTTAACAAATATTAAATCTAAAAACCGGTAAAAAGGGAGAAATTTGAAGAATGGAGTTTACCGAGTTCAGCATCGCCATTTAGAAATCTAGCCAAGTCACTTAGATCAGATGTTTTAATCGGGAAGATAAAAATAAATTTGAGCACGTCGTCCTTCGGATTGGACTTTAAGCTATGATCGAGGGCCTTTTTGTATGTCAGGTGCTCGATAATGAGTCGTATGTTATGTATCTAAACCTGGGTAGGTGACATTTCATTTAGGTTAAAAATTACTTGAGCACGTCGTCCTTCGGATTGGACTTTCCCGATACATCTGAATCATTCTTTGGTTGACCATCTTCGTTTCTGGATGCTGCCTATCTACCAACATAGCTGTATTAATTTGTTTTTCAGAAAATATGTCACAACGGTACCTCAAAGCCCACTTATATTCCACATTTCTTCCTTGATAATTTTAGTTGGAACCAAACGGTAACTTATTTTATCATATATATGGAGTCTATCGAGCTCAGGATCGCCACTTAGAAATCTAGCCAAGGCACTTAGGTCAGATGTTTTAATCGAGAAGATAAAAATAAATTTGAGCATGTCGTCCTTCGGATTGGACTTCAAGCTATGATCGAGGGCCTTATTGTATGTCAGGTACTGGATAGTGAGCCGTATGATATGTATCTAAACCTGGGTAGCTGAAATTTCACTTAGGTTAAAAAAACCTTGAGCACGTCGTCCTTCGGATGGGACATTCCCGATATATCGGAATCTGTCTATCAGTTTTAACTAATATTAAGCCTATAAACCGTTAAAACGCGAGAAATGTGATGAATGGGATTTAGCCCGACTTTTTTCGAAAAACATTTTTATTTCGATTTTTGTGTAGGATTCAGATAACCCGGTTGTTCATCAGTTTTAACAAATATTAAATCTAAAAACCGTTTAAAAGCAAGAAATTTGAAGAATGGAGTTTACCGAGCTCAGGATCGCCATTTAGAAGTCTAGCCAAGTCATTTAGGTCAGATGTTTTAATCGGGAAGATAAGAATAAATTTGAGCTCGTCGTCCTTCGGATTGGACTTCAAGCTATGATCGAGGGCCTTTTTTTATATGTCAGGTACTGGATAATGAGTCGTATGTTATGTATCTAAACCTGGGTAGCTGAAATTTCACTTAGGTTAAAAAAACCTTGAGCACGTCGTCCTTCGGATGGGACTTTCCCGATATATCTGAATCTGTCTATCAGCTTTAACCAATATTAAGCCTATAAACCGTTAAAAAGCGAGAAATTTGAAGAATGGGATTTAGCCCGAGTTTTTTCGAAAAACATTTTTATTTCGATTTTTGTGTAGGATTCAGATAACCCGGTTGTTCATCAGTTTTAACAAATATTAAATCTAAATACCGTTTAAAAGCAAGAAATTTGAAGAATGGAGTTTACCGAGCTCAGGATCGCCATTCAGAAGTCTAGCCAAGGTCAGATGTTTTAATCGGGAAGATAAGAATAAATTTGAGCTCGTCGTCCTTTGGATTGGACTTAAAGCTATGATCGAGGGCCTTTTTGTATGTCAGGTACTGGATAATGAGTCGTATGTTATGTATCTAAACCTGGGTAGTTGAAATTTCATTTACGTTAAAAATAACTTGAGCACATCGTCCTTAGGATTGGACTTCAAGCTATGATCGAGGGCCTTTTTGTATGTCAGGTACTGGATAATGAGTCGTATGTTATGTATCTAAACCTGGGTAGCTGAAATTTCACTTAGGTTAAAAAAACCTTGAGCACGTCGTCCTTCGGATGGGACGTTCCCGATATATCTGAATCATTCTTTGGTTGACCATCTTCGTTTCTGGATGCTGCCTATCTACCAACATAGCTGTATTAATTTGTTTTTCAGAAAATATGTCACAACGGTACCTCAAAGCCCACTTATATTCCACATTTCTTCCTTGATAATTTTAGTTGGAACCAAACGGTAACTTATTTTATCATACATATGGAGTCTATCGAGCTCAGGATCGCCACTTAGAAATCTAGTCAAGGCACTTAGGTCAGATGTTTTAATCGATAAGATAAAAATAAATTTGAGCACGTCGTCCTTCGGATGGGACTTTCCCGATACATCTGAATCTTTCTTTGGTTGACCATCTTCGTTTCTGGTTGCTGCCTAAGAACGCCGGACACCTTAGATAGTATGCGCCTTGCAACTCCTTGCAACCAGGTATTAATAAGTTCTTAGGAACGGTGGGCAACACAGATAGTATGTATGTAGTTAGGAATGCAGGGCACCGCAGCTAGTATGTGCCTTGCAACAGCGGATGCCCTAGGTATTTTGTGCTTAACAACGCTGGTGATAGCTATTATTTACCGTGCAACGGTGGACCTCCTAGGTAATACATGCTTAGAAAACCCACCGTATTAAAATTAGGGCTATATTCCATCTTTAAGAAAGCTCCATGTGAGTTTCATTCAGCATTAATGCACCCCCGCCCCTCCCGTTCAAAAGGGTCACAGCCATTTTTTAAATATTGCTTTTGAAACTACTATTTATATGCTTGCCCCCCCCATACCCCCCTCCCGTTGACAATTTTGAGACGTCACATATTCTTTTCTGTTTTTGTCTTTTAAGAATATTACATGTGAAATTCCATGACATTCCGATCATCCGTTAAAGACCTATCACTATCTTTATATGTAGGCCTACCCCCACAACCCCTCCTCCCGTTCAACATTTTGAGATATCACGTAGCGTATTTTTCAATTTGGCCTTTAAGAATACTACATGTCAAATTCCATGACAATCCGATCATCCGTTAATGACTTAGCACTACCTTTATATTTAGGCCCCCCTTACAACCCCCCCTACCGTTCAAAATTTATGGACGCCACATAGCCTATTTTTTAACTTGGCTTTTAAGAATACTACATGTGAAATTTCATGATAATCCGTCCATCCGTTAATGCGCTAGAGCAATTTTTGTGCTTAGCCCCCCCCCCCCCCCCCTCCAGTTGACCGCTAGGAACTCTCTTCATAAGAACCTTCCTCGGACTTCAACGAATATTGTGTGTGCGCTATAATGCGCTTAGCAAAATTAGCCAGTCATTTTTATTATATAGGTTTATAATTTTTTATTTATTCATTTATATATTTTTTATTTATTTATTTAGACTTTTTTATTTATTCATTTATAATGGATTAATATTGTTTTCTTTTTCTTTTCTATATCTCGCACATTGGGATCTGATGAAGGGATGTAATAACGTTCCGAAACATCGTTGGGATAAAGACACCTCCGAAGAGTTTTTTGAAAAATAGATATCTTAATTTTTATTAAATTGAAAAATCTATGTATTAATTTTTTTTTTTACTAATATATTTTTAAGTATTTATTTATTTAGTTTTTATTATTTTCATTTTACTTTTTTTTAATAGTTTTGTTATTACTACTAATCATATGTGTGTTAGACTCAAGTAGTTATAAATCTAATTTATAAGCTCTCTTAACGTATAAATTCTTTTGACGTATCCCATTACCATGTATTGGTTTAACGGAAATTTGTTATTATTAATAACTACATCAATAAAATATAAATTTTAAATATTTTTAGGTTTAATATTTTTATTGTCCTTTATTAACCCAAAATTTAACTAGGTACTTTAAAATGGCTAATAAATAAAATAAAATAGCTTTATTGACATTATTTTAGAACAAAAGCCTCTCCTTTTGGAGGTTTTGAGTCTACTGCTCTTTCAACAGAAGAAATGAGAAAAGAATTTAACGATTGTTTTTAAATCAAATTAGATTATTTCTTAAGTAAAACTGTTACTTCTTGATTAAAAATAAAATAAAAATAAAACAAGATAGAACAAAACAAAAGCAAAAAGTAAAAATGAGGGTTATTTCTTAAATAGTACTGTAACACATTTGTTCCAATGTGTAAAATGGCTAATACTTATAATAAAAATAAAATAAAATGTATGTATTTAATTCGCAAGGTTGATGAAGAGAAAAGAAGTTTAACTTCAGCCGTGGGCTTATCTGGGTGAGGCACACCTCATTTTTTTCATATTTGTAATCTGGATTTCGAATTTTTTACCGATTCCATAACTTCCCCTATACTTCTTATCGTTGGGGAAGTAAATACACTTGGTGGGGGATTTTCCACGAAATTATGTTCCACGGGATGGATTATAAAATGTTAACTGGGAAGTGAAGAGGAGCGGTTCCTCCAGGCTGGAGACAGAGGAGGTCTACTGGCCTGAAATGGCACATATAACGGTAGGTCCGTCGCACTATCTACGGCCTTGGTATCTTTCACTCCGACCACACTAACCAGTGGCTCATCGGCCATCTTCAACTATATCCAACATCCAACCACTCTTCAAATGTCAGAATTAATTATACCTCACTCGAGAAAGGTGATTAATTCGATATACGAGTAAAAGGCTATATTCCATCATTAAAAGGTTGTAATCGTATGGTACGTGTTTTACCTAACACTTTTTAATGGTGTTATCTCTTTCTCGACAGCTCTAAAGAATGAAAATATCGATGTAACGAAAGAGCGTTACCTCAATAAAATATAACATCTCCTCTATAGAGTATATTGTGTGAGTCTTGACGAAAATATGCTTGGAAAACTATATTAGAGAAGAAAAGAGAGAGAGAGGGGAGGGGATGCCAAAAAAAAAAAAAACTAAATTCAAGTTATTGTGACTCAAGCCCGGGCTTTAAATACGAGGTCATATCGCCTACTACCAGATGGTTTTTTCGTCACTCTAGTGGACATGAGCCCGACTCTACTATGGGGGTCCTAAATCTTGCCTACTCTAAATTTGTATTCACACAACGAGTAAATGACACCGTAAAGGCTCGGGATCATCACTCAACATCTCATCTGAAGGACGGCATGCTTATGTTTATTTCACCACCCAGATAAAATAAACTAAGGGCCTCGGCCGGGTTTTGAACCCGCGATCTTGAGCTCAATAAACAAGCACGCATACCAGTGTGATATCAACATGGTGTATCTAACAGAACCATTGTGCATAACGGAGTATTTAAGTTAGGATTAACAGTATGTAAGAAAGAAATGAACTTATACATAATAAGGAGAGTGTTAATTGGATTCCAAGTCAAACTGCCTACAGATCAGAATACGTAACAGGCCTGACTACTGTCTGACTACATGATTAATGCATGACACTCTGTCCCCTACTACAAATGACACACTGATAACCACGTTATAGTCTAGCGCATGCCAAGTAGGCGACACTAACACCAATCCGTTCCTGCTTCACTAATATGTAGATCAAGTTTGTAGGCATTGTGACTCATACCCGAGCTTTAATTACAAGGTCATTATCGCCTACTACCAGAGCGCTCTTTCGTCGTAAATAAACCATAAATTTTTATTCGCCTAGGGTAAGGGATTTTTAACCAGTATCTTCGTACTAGTGAAGGACGGCGTTCTCAAGGTTTGGTAGGCTATTGTAACATATGTTACACATTGCATATTAAGTAAATATAAACAATATAATTATTTAAATATAAATCAATATTAATTTTTGAAACATCTATATGCTAAAACCCGGCCGAGGTCCTTAGTTTATTTTACCTGCGAAGTAAAATAAACTTAAGCACGCCATCCTTCGGATGGGACGTTGAGATGGACCCGAACCTGTTCGATGTCAGGTACTCGAAGGCCCTTTAGTCACCTAGAGGTGACTAAACCTGTGTAGGCAACATTTAGGATTCCCACAGTAGAGTCAAGGTCATGTCCACCAGAGCGACGAAAGAACGCTTTGGTAGTAGAGCGTATGACCTCGTAGTTAAAGCCCGGGCATGAATCACAAAACAAACAAGAATACTTTTATAGAAGAAGACATTGTTTTGTATAGTTATTGTATGTTATAATCTATTGCAAACAAAGATAAGGTATCCATGGATATTTAATGTAAAGATAAAAAGGAATTTACAACAATAGCTATCTATTTTTCTCAGGATTATGTTATTACAAAAAATAAACAAAGATTGAAACAATGTTTCGCATTATTAAATTTTCACTTTCTTATAAATTTAGCGTAAAAAAAGTACCTATTGTAAACATGCAAAAATCCGAAATTCAGTTTTAAACGGCTTTTCATGTTTCAAGGTCTCCTCAATACGTTTTGACCATTTTCTCGATGATGTCAATCAGTGTATGTGTCATTGGAACTTTATGTGCGCTCAAAATCAGAAAATATTGCAGCTATGAACTTGAAATTTGAAATCAAGATGCGCGCTAACTTTGATCTGATTATTGACTTTATTTCAGGGCTTAGTTACTTTTTACAAGATATTGATTATATTTATGACCTAAACAGAAATTTATTCATATAAGAATTCCAAAGTAATGTTTAAATTGCGTTTTAAAATTATGTTATTATTGTTCGTAGTTTTCTAAGAATAAAAATAATAAAAAATATAAATATGATGAAGCCTATACAGGACTTTCTTATATCAACCAATTTTTGTAAAGACTACTCTCCTTTCCCCTCCTCTCTCACTTCATACTGGCATTACTGGGTATAAGAAAGTCACTCTCTGAATTATATTTCATTGTTCAGAGCAATGTTATCCACAAAGTGGCTAACTGCATTATTTTAAATTACAACTTGTTTTATGCAATTTTTTACCATCTGATCTCATTAACAATTTTTTCACAATAATATTAATGATTTCCCCTTAGTTTATTGGTATAATTTGGTATAATAAAAGTATATTGCATGATGGATCTCTGGTTGTAGACAGTATAATGTGAAGGAAGAAATACTTAGTGTAATCTTGTTATCGACTCCTGGAAGGGTGGAACTATGGTACAACAAATTCGAATCAAGTTTTGGAAAGAACTTCCACAAAGAGCATCTGCTGGATATACAGAACAACTTGAGAAAAGTCATTCAATCAAACTCAATAACATCAACAAATGAGTGGTTGACGCGAAAAAGGTTCTAAGCGCCACTTTAGTCGAAAATGAGATTTCTGTGGAATCAGGTTCTATAGGTCTCTAGGGACTGTGTAGGGAAGTTTTTTTTTGCCGTTACAGCAGCAGTTGGTAGTATTGAGCCCACGTCAGCGTTGAACCTCATGGAAGAAGGTTCTAACAGCCACCAGTAGTTCTCAACTTGGCAGAGGAAGGAAGTGTTATTTTGGCGTTTAGAACCTTTTTCGCGTCAACCACTCAAATATATAACACTTTTTATTCGACAAAATCATGTTACTTTCCCATTGGTACAATAAATGTAATAAAGGAGAGTTAGAATTGAACAAATAAAACTGCTGACGCCAACACATTACTTTCGTATTCTCAGTATGAAATGAATTTGAGACTCCCTCCTCTCGTGATTTGTACAAAAGTGTTTATAAGAAAGTCTTGTATTGGCCATATCACATATATATATATTTTATTTATTATAACACTAGCTGCAGTACCCGTATTATTTTCGTGGCGGTTCGGGGCAGGACAAGTGGGGAAGAAATAAAAATCCAGAACGTTCTTTATTAACCCAGCGCAGAGGAGTGCTGTACGCATGTTGCACTCAGTCGGCAGCGAAGCGAGCAACATGCGTACCGCACTCAACTGTGACAAATCACATATTAAACTAAAATCTGGATTGAAAACCGAACGTAAGTATTGAATGTTTCAAAAGCACAATAAATGTGAAAAATTACAAACATATGCGGATAGTAAAGCGTGATAATATATAGCCTAAAGCCTTCCTTGTAAAATATTCTAAATGTAGGTGAAAACCGCATCGAAATCTGTTGATGAGTTCCGAAGTTTATCGCAATTACACAAAGATAGTTAGCTACACACAGAAATCGTATTTTATAGAAGTAGAGATTATACGGAATAGTTTAAAAGAGCATTATCGCAATCAGGTCAGGGAGGAAATTAAAAACTCAGACCGGTACTTGCTAGATAGGGAACTGGAGTTCCACGATTCAGTTAATAGTTACTTACAAAGTGACCTACCATTGTCAAGTATTAGTATGATAATAATTATCAATTTAATACTTGACAATGGTAGGTCACTCTGTATGCAACAGTTCACCTCTAAGTTTAATTAAACTTAGAGGTGAACTGTTGCATCTAAGCTATACACCTATCAATAAATATACCTCTGAAGATATGGACTTTGTATGCCCAATGTGTTACAGCCCCTGTAAAGAAGATCTATATCACTTCCTCATTACCTGCCCCAAATATGATGATTTAAAAAATAAAATATTTAAAAACAACATAGATACGTCATTTATGTTGGAATTATTGAATGGTAAAGATTGGCAACTATTGGTAAATTATTGCAAAAAGGCTTACGATTTCAGAAACTGTGAATTAAATAAATAAATAAATAGGAACAAAGATATATTTATTACCTACTTTATTTTTATTTTTATTTTAGAAGGAAAAATTTGTTGTTAATAAGTTTATAAGATAATATTATTTATGTAAATTTAGATTCCTAAAGACGGCTTAGGCCATTGAGTTTGTCTTCATAAAAGGTCACATTAATGTACATATGTTTTGTATATAATTTTCTATTATGTTAATTGAATAAAGACTTTATTACTACTAGAAGTAGAGATGCATTTCACTATATGACTGTATAAACTACAATTTTTGTTAGTAGTGTGATTTCAACGCGAAGTTTTTGTTGTATTTTTATTAAAACTAACATCGATGACACTTCATCAGTGTAATAACATCGATGTTTTGCTCGGAGGGAGTACGAGTAGTTTGTTACATTCTCAGCCTGCTAAAACAGATTTTTCACCACAACTTGTTCTAACATTCCATGGATGGAGGCTTGCAACCAGTCACTCTACCCACTTATTCATCCAGGCGACCCTGTCTGGAGTAGAGACAGAGTGGTCTACGTCTGTGGTTTCTCTGGGTGTCCCTCGCCGGAAGGTACCGTAACAGCTGACCTACAAACTTGGATGTCCTACCACACTCGTCTCTGTCTAAACACACCACACTACACTATACTACCTGTCTTCTCATCTACCTATCTATGTAGGCTGTTCTATTTAGATTGTTTTCGCAAATATGTCAACGAAGGGCCAGTCCTAGATATTTTCCAGACTATTTCCATTCCAAAAATTAAAAGCCATTATGTTAAAAAAGTATCTACCAGTCCGACTATGAATTTTGAATAGAACAATTAAAATTTATACTATAATGAACAATATACTTCCCCAAAACGAATTAATCAAGTAATTTTTCGCTCCCCCTCCAAAACCAGTTGACCGTTGTGTTAATATTCTACAGTTGACTTACATAGGGGACTCCTAAATCCTCAAACTAAATTTTGTGTCAATAAGATTATTACATCGGCAGTTATTAGGGTTTTTGAATTGAGCCCCCTTCCCTGAACCTTCCCTTCAGCCGATATCGCTGAAATTTAACAGTGTATGTCCTCATTATTTCGGCAGTTATGGTTTTTTTTGAGTTGAGCCTCCCTTCTGATACCGTTGTCTTTATTGAGTTTTAAATTCACGTATGGAATTTTGTGTCGATAAATTCATTACAACAGAAATTATTAAAGTTCTTGAATTAAGACTCTCCTCAAATCCTCGTCGATACATTCATTCTATTGGGAGTTATCGTATTTACAGACACATTCACAGACAGCATTTTCTTTTTCATCTTTAGAATAAGAAAGTCAGAAAACATTCCGATGAAAACTCAACATTGAAATTCTGACTGATTTCATAACTTCCCTTATACCTTGAATAGCTTGGGAAATAATACGAGTTTTGGAAAAACAATAACCTCAGTTAGTAATTCGTTCTGACTTTCAAAAAAAAAAAAGGAAATGGTCTTAGAAAAATTATTAAATTTTCTCAAGGCTTTCAAGTAAAATTTAAATTCTAATTGAAAGTAATTAGTTAACAACATTTCAAATGCTACAATAGATTGTAATTAAAAATTAAACTAATGGACTAATACACAGTTTCCAGAAGTAGGTTATTTAGCGCAAGTGAAAATTTATGGTTACCACTGTCCTTATTTATGGGGTTTATGCGCTGCTAATATGGGTTTTGAGTTTTGGATTGAACATTGAGTAGAACATCGTTTTAAAAGACTTACCTAGCCCGTGAGGTATCAGAAATTTGTATTTATGCTGAAGGGGGAGGGGGATAAGTCACACACCACCGATCACAAAATCATTGAAATTTTTTATTCATTTCAAAAATCATGTAGCTTGAAGCCGGGTAACTTTCTGTTATATAATAAATAACGAAAATAAATATATAAGAAAATATTCAAAATTTTACGTTTTTTTTTTTTTTAAATGCATAAAATAGGGTGATAAATAAAAATTAGAACTATTGGAAAATAATTTTTTATACTGTGAAGAACCCCCAATTGTTGCATCTCTTGAATATGTTGACGTGCACTTCCTAGCCTCGCCGAATGGACTAAAGATGTAGCAACGGTCCACTTTTGATAAGCGACCTGCATTGATAGGCTCATCTGACCTGGTTTTTTTGTAGGTTGTGACCAACCTGCCTGTCCCGGACGTTTCAAGCTCCTTTTTTTTTTTTTCACTTCTGGGGAATTTTTCTTTGGCCAAAACAAAAGTGAAAATGAAACAATTAAATCTTTTAATAGTTAGAGAAAAAAAAAAAAAAATGTTAAGGACAAAATACCGGAACGAAGAGGAAAACGGATATATCTTGGAAGATTGTTTCGAGAAGAAAACGTTTTGAAAGTTTAAGTATTGCAGAGAAGAGTAATTATAACAAAGTGAAGGGTTCCGTAGAGTCTAGGGCAAATCAATATTAATATCGATTTGTTTAATTAAACAATTATTATATATTATAATAGAGGGCGCCGGTAGCTCAGTGGTATGCGTGCTTGACTTCTGAGCTCAAGGTCGTGGGTTCGTAGCCCGACCGAGGCCCTTAGTTTATTTTATCTGGGAGGTAAAATAAACTTAAGCACGCCGTCCTTCGGATGGGACGTTAAGCGATGGTCCCGAGCCTGTACGATGTCAGGTACTCGTTAAAGACCCCTACCCTAGATGAATAAAAATTTACGGTAGGCAAAATTTAGGACTCCCACAGTAGAGTCGGGCTCATGTCCACCAGAGTGACGAAAGAGCGCTCTGGTAGTAGGCGATATGACCTCGTAGTTAAAGCCCGGGCATGAGTCATAAAACCTAACCTAACCTAACCTATATTATAATATTACTTCCTCAGCTAGACAAAGTATAGGGGAAGTTATGTTTTCGGTCAGAAATTTTATGTTGAGTTTTCACCAAAATTTCATGTTTTGCGAATTACTAATTTCAAAAAAAAAAATAATAATAATTTAAAAAAAACATTTACATCTATGTTTGTGTTTGTGACCACAGTAACTCCTGATAGAATAAATATATCGATAAAAAATTGTACAAGGTATCCAGAATAGGGTTGCACCCGTACTTTATTATAAAGTATTGTACGTTATTTCGGGTAATTGTACTCAATACTTTATGAGAACAATAAAGTACGCGAAAATACTTTATTTCGCATGATTTGATTTCTCTGGAATTCATTTAACATATAATATACAGAAAAAGGTTGGTTGTAAGAAAGCACGACATTTATTTTCAGCGAAATGGGCAGAAGGGAAGGGGGCTTAACAACCCCAATAACTGCCGATGTAATGAATGTATCGTCATGAAATTTTATATTTAAAGTCAAAACCCAATTAGGATATAAGCTGTCAAATTTCAGCGATATCGGCCGAAGGGAAGGAGAGGTTCAGGAAAGAGGGCTGATTTCAAAAACCCTAATAATGCTAATCGACAACATTTATAATGAGTATTTAGGAGCCAATATGTAAGTCGTTGGATATTAGCGGAAACGGTATGCTAGTTTTGTAGTGGGAGCGAAAAGTTAATAGATACATTCGTTCTGGGAATGTACATTGCCGTTGATTCACTTCATTTTTGAAATCAAATGCCGGAAAATGTAATAAAGGAGGTTGTACAAATTTTCAGTGAAAACTCAAGATCGAATTTTTGACCAAGACATTACTTCCCATAGTTCGCGTAGCTGTGGAAGTAAAAAAACATAATGGTGTCGTATGAACATGTCAGCTAGAAAAAAAGAAACAAAAAAACGTTAATTATAACAATTACTCTGTCTCCCACCCGATGTTCATTAAGTGATTACTAATCAGCGATATAATGAAAGATAAACTACTTTCTTTAACATTAATTTGCAATTTCATGAAAAATTATAAGTGGACAAAGAAATAGATTTAGTGGCTAATTTAGTGTCAGTTAGGATTAACGGGTCTGCTAAAGAGAAACGTTGAAGGCATGTGGCCTACTGCGGATATTAGCTTGGAAACTGTAGTAATAAGTTAACTTTTGGATTGATTTGCAGACTATCGAGTTGTCAAGGAGCTTCCACAAAGGTCTGCCTGCCAGCTCTGGAGCCGTACACGACAATCTCGGCCAGCCTGCTCTAGAGCCGTCCACGACAATCTCGGCCAGCCTGCTCTAGAGCCGTCCACGACAATCTCGGCCAGCCTGCTCTAGAGCCGTCCACGACAATCTCGACCAGCCAGATTGGCAAAAATGAAATGTGTACTTATTAAATGTTGGTTCATAACTTATATTAAATCTCTTTCTTAAACTTCTCTGGGATGTTGAAATGTTGATTTTTTTCGGCATTTCTTCCAGAGGTGTCTTCTTTTTTCATTTTTTTGACAATATTTCGGGACACTATCATGTCCCTTCTTCTGGTCACTATATACTAAGTACCTCTCTCTACTCTGTTCATAATGACCAGAAGAAGGGACGGGAAAGTGTCCCGAAATGTTGTCAAAAAAAGGAAAAAAGACGACACCTCTGGAAGAAATGCCGGAAAAAATTAACATTATGTTAAATCATCGCTAGAGTCCGCCAGGGTTGTGACTTCAAATTACTTATGAACAATAATCCCGTCCGGGAGTGAGTTTTATTTCGTAGATAGAACCCCCTCCCGGGGCCATGGATGTCGTAAATAATTAGATAACACAGCGAAATGGCTAATATGCAACGAACTTAAGGCCAAAAAAAAAAAATTATAATAAAAATAATCAGCTGATTTCTTACACAAATACTTAATATAGTAAACAATGTTAGAAGAGTACCGATCTCTTATTGCATGAGGCTTGACTCACACTTGACCGGTTTTTCTGAAATCCTATCTAGTTTTGAACTAGTAAATCACGATTTTTAAAGACTGGTGAATTTAAAAAAACTTTATTGAGTAGCAATTTTATTATGTCCATGAATAGTTGACATGTGAACATTAACATAAATATGAACGACTAAATCATGTTTTATTATGTTTATAAATTATTTATAAATTAAATTGTTGTCGGTGAGTGTGTCAAGGTTCTCTGGTAACTTTATGGGTGAACTTACAGTTACATTGATTATGATCAATCTAAATCTTCAATGATCATAACAGCTAAAGTACTCATAAAGATACATGAAGAGAAGTGAGGGCAAAAGATCATTAAAATATTTCGTCCGTATAAATATTTTTCGGAACCTCGGTGTTCTTCTAACCAGCGAAGAAGAAGAAAAACTGTATTTGCTTCTACACACGCTGGGAGGTTGTACAAAGGTTGAAGTCCCATTGTCACGACGACTTGCGTCATAACATTATCTAGAGCTTTGTTCTAGCTCAAGGTCTGTTAAATAATATATTCTACAATATATTAATCTAAATTATGATCCGTAATATAACTCCGGTGACTCAGAAGTAGCCTGCTAGCCTACTGAGCTCAAGATCGCTCGTTCGAAACCCGGCCGAAATCCTTAGGTTTTTTATCTGAGAGGTCAACAAGCCTTGGACACGCCGTCCTTCGGATGGGATGTTAAGGGATAGTCCGGATCCTGTAAGATGTTATCCAATCGTTAATGACATTCACCCTTGGTGAATGAACCTAGGTAGGAGTTATTCAATGAACCTATCAGGAGTTATCATGTTTACAGACACACACGGGCAGATTATTTTTTTTCTTTTTTGGATTTAAAGGGTCAGAAAACGTCTAATTCTTGTGAAAAACCCCTCCCATGATAAAACCTAGGAGATGGAAATCCCTATTCGACGATGGCGAAAGCCGAAACCGGTACACATTTATCTATATATTTATGTGGGATTAGACAATATAAGTGTTCACTAAAAAAGTGCTTTATTTATCATCTATTCAATTTTATTTATTAGTATTTCCACTACGGGGATGACAGAGAACCGGGGGTGTTTCGAGGGGTCTTTTATGTTGAAGGGCTTTTATGTTGATTTCATTTTATCTTTATTACTATGTTTTATGTTTATGTTTATTATTATTTAAATTTAATATTTTCTCTTTGTTTTGTATATATTATATTATTTGTATATAGACCATTATTATTTTATTATATAGAATTTTTTTTTACCTATTATTTTGTACATAACCATAATATGGTTATGTACAAAATATTAGCATATTATTATGCTTTCGGTGTATATATTTAATAAAAATTAATTTAAGTTATTTTATTTATTTTTTAAAATTATTTTATTTTTTTATTATCTTATATATATATATATATATATATATATATATATATATATATATATATATATATATATATATATATATATATATATATATATGAGAGAGATAATATATACCTATATGAGAGAGATAATATATACCTATATGTATATATCATTCAGAAAAGAATGATAAATAAAATTAAAAAAAAAAAAAATATATGTATATATAATATATACCTATATGTATATATTATATATATAATTTTTTTAATTTTATTTATCATTCTTTTCTTCTTTTTATTCCATTTTTTTAAATGTATCATTCATCAAATTTACTTATTGTTTATACCGATTATAAATATCCAAAATAATGAATTATTTCTAAAAAAAAGAGTATTCGGAACCTCATACTTTGTATAGGTGGGGAAGTACTAAAGAATAACTACTGTGATGGAACTAACCGTTATTATTATAGACCTGTGATTTTGTTCAGCGTAAAAAGTATAAGGTTAATGTTTGAAAACATTTACCCGTAGAAAAAGGAATAATTCAAGGTCTGTACATTAGTTGGGAAAGATTGTGAATTGCTGAACACTAACCTGTGTTGGTTGACCTATGAAGAAAACATCTTGGATCCTCGTGAAGAAACGTGGCTACACATTGACGGAACCTTTCAGTTAATGTTCCCTATCTCAAAATTATAGGCAGACTTCATGTTTGTCACTTTCCAAGACTAGGTTGGTACAACTGGAAATCATGTTAGAACGTCATTATGTTAGATAATGAGGTCATATCGCCTACTACCAGAGAGCTCTTTCGTCGCTCTGATGAACATGAGTCCGACTCTACTGAGGGAGTCTTAAATGTTGCCTACCTAGGTGCATTCGCTCAGAGTAGGTCTTCAACGAGTAGCTGACATCGGAACCATCGCTTAACTTCCCATTCGAAAAACTGCGTACTTCCCTTAGACTGATATGACTGAAAATTGATAGATATCGTCCTCATATAAGTAATAACAAGTATTGGCGTGTAAAATATATTTTGAGAGTTAAAATATTAAATTGGCAATTACCAACTGAAGTCCTGATTGCAGGAGAATATTCTTCAAGGAGGTTAAGTTGATCAGGTGAGTGAGCCTCAACTTTCCTCCCCCACCACCCTTCCCTCCTCACCTCGCTACCTCTCGCCTCTATCGCTACTCAAAAATGTTATTTATCTCCGTTATTTCCAACTTTAGCGAAAAAATGTATAGAACACAAAATGTTTAGAATTGAAATGTCCTTCATTTTGATCCTTTATCTTTTCCACACAGGATTTATAGTAACTGAGAAAACGTTAAATAACGGTTTCAGTACCCAAAAAGTATAATATACCCAACGGTTTACTGATTTTTAAATCATATGAATCCTAAAATCTATTCCTGAATATGTAGACAGACTCAAAATATGAAGTTGGAATATATTTAGGCAATTTCTCATGATGGTCGTCGTTAAGGTAAAGTACTTACCCAGAACGGATTAATCAATTTAGTTGTCTTACTATTCAATATTAGCTCATAGGGACTCCTAAATCCTCACACTAAATTTTGTGTGGATACATTCATTACATTGGCAGTTATTATTTTTTTATTTGGAATTTGGAGGTCGAAAAAAATTAAATTTCAAAAGTATGACATTTTTGACAGATTACATAACTTTCCCTATACTTTGTACATATCAACTTATACAATCAGTATTTTTAAAAAATACTCTATTTATCGATAGCCACCTGGTTCTGTGTTGATTCTTATAATCCTCTTCCCCTACATGGAAGATTAATATTAAAACCGTTACATTTCAAACAGATCATAAGGTACAACAAACCAGTACCTGTTATTACATCACTGAGTACAGTTTAAGACCTGTTACTCATAGTAGTGATCCTTCACTTACATATATCGTTTCTACTTTCTTCAGATCTCCTCTTGAAAGTATATATTATGAAATACCTCTCTAAGCCACCTTCAAATTGTACTTATTTATTGTTCCGTAAGTCGAAGGACGTTAACATAATCCTGTGTATCTGACCCTTGCTTATATCATGGAAACTATAACACGAATTTAAAATAAAATATACCTACTGAAACAATTCAACAATAATTAGAAGAAAAATAATTAGAAAAATTAATAGACAGAATCTAGTCCGAGAAGCCCCACTTCAAATAAAATGGTTAGGTTAGGTTTTATGTCTCATGCCCAGGCTTTAACTACGAGGTCATATCGCCTACTATCAGAGCGCTCTTTCGTCACTCTGGTGTACATGAGCCCGACTCTACTATGGGAGTCCTAAATTTTGCCTACCCTAAATTTTTCATTCACCTAGGGCGGGGTCTTTAACGAGTACCTGACATCGTACAGGCTCGGGACCATCGCTTAACGTCCCATCCGAAGGACGGCGTGCTTAAGTTTATTTTACCTCCTAGATAAAATAAACTATGAGCCTCGATCGGGTTACGAACCCACGATCTTGAGCTCAGAAGACAAGCACTCATACCACTGAGCTACCGGCGCCCTCACAAGGCAGTGGTGATTTAGCTTTTGCAGTGGGTTGTTTGTTCTTGGGTGCCGGTTTATAAGTTTCTTGATGGCGTCTCAAGAGGTGATCCCTTAAATTGGATCTGTTGGAACTAGTTTCGAATAAAACATTGTACAATGTACATTTAGCTCTTTGCATATCATCTTGTTTGATAAAAAAAAAATTCCACACGTCCGATTTTGGCGGTACACTGAAATGCACACGCTGCGCTTCACATTTCCAAGTTCCAAGTCCAACGCACTAACTCGAACTTAGAAATAGAGTTAAATAGAAAGGAAACAGGAAAGAAGAAAAATAATAAGGGGAAGGAGTTTCTTGGAAGAAGGTCCTTGATAGAATCATAATAGACTTATCTTTCTGCTTTAGCCCTCTATACTAGGAATTGGATTGGTTTTGTGTTCACAAGTGGCAAGCGTTCATTCAAAATATTCAAATATTTCTAGGAAAACAATCTGTTTCCGATCAAAGTTGATTAACATGGGTTGAAAAGTTATACAACTTTTTTAAAAATACATATGAAAATTTCGATAAACTTCTTCTTTTTTTTACAGTTTTTAAAAATAAAATTTGAAGTAAAAGCTTTAAAATAACAACTTTCTTTAAAACGTATCCCCTTTAATGAAGGAAAATTCATATCGATAGTTACTTAGACTATCGATATTATAATATATCGGTAGTACTATTGACTATTTTCCATCCCTACCCTGAGGGTTCACAAATTGTCTTTGGGAAGGCCTCAGAGGGCCCCTAAAGAGGTAAAGGCTGGTTGTGGGAGCCGTGAGAAGGCTATAATTGAGACGAGCTGGGGTGGAAGTCGTTTTGGGCACGCACGATCCAGGATTAGATGGAATACACCGTGGGTACATCGCCCTCTTAACGGAAGCTACACACCAGTCTCCTTGTCTTATCATTCTACCTGGAATCGGATCCAGACCTGGGACATCCTACTTACAGAGGTGTTCATAGTGAAGGAGGAAGGCGCAAAAGTACGAGTTTATAGGTTCCAAGTATCCCCCAGAACTCGTATCAGTTATATCTGCAGTGGCATAGCTAGCCCTGAGTGGGCCCTGTATCTAAATTTTTTGGGGGCCCTTTTTCGGAAAATAAACAAAAACACTCGCATAAACAAAATATATTTGAAAATAACAAAAACAACCATAGATATTAAAAAACTTAACACTAAAAAAAATATTCTAATGGTTAAATAGGTTTTTAACCTTTTCTTCCCTTTTTTTGGCGAACGTATTTATTACATATTTGTTGGCCCATCCTCCAAATCCAAGAAGACCTAAACGTTGAGCTCCTACTGGACTACATAATAAATTTCAGTAAAAACTTTTTACTTGAGTGTGACAAATCAAAACTTTTGGTAAAGAAAATAGGGAAAACTCAGGGAGGAAAACACAAAAATATCCAAAGACGATATTAAATTATAATCTCTGTTTTTGAATGTTTATTAATTTATTTTCTATTCATTTGTTACTTTGTATTTTTTTTTCTTTAAGAGTTTTCAAAATTTATTCTTAAGCAGTAGCTTTGTTTTTAATTTAACTGATTATTTTTGATTTGTATTTAGTGTATAAGGGTAATGATTAAGGTACCTCTTTGTATAATTGTACCTCTGTAAATGCGACTGTTATAATAAACTCTTCTTCTTCGTATTTATTATATCATTCATATCTGAAGAAGATTTTAGTTTCTCAAGTTTTTCTTTTTCTAAGGACAGTATTGATAAGTCCGATAGCCGTTCTTGTACCGTAGAAGTTCTAAGATAATTTTTAATGTTTTAATTTAGAAATTTTATCAATATGACTATAGATAACATTTAACGATTTGTTGCTTATGTTGGCAATCTATCCAGCTTGGGGACCCTGGATCATTGCTACAACTGCTATAGAGGTAGCTACGCCCCTCCAGCTCGGGGACCCTGGATCATTGCTACAACTGCTATAGCGGTAGCTACCAGTGGCGGCGACTCGGGGGGGCGGTCGCCCCCCCGCTTTTTGAGGAAGCACTTAAATGGTTTTTCAAATTTAACATTTGACTGCCTCAAAAATGTAAATAAAATATTTATTTATTGATAATGATCATCATGAATCATAATGGTGCATGAAGTAATAAAGAAGTTACAAAGAACAAAATAGCCTTTTAGTGTGTTGAAAAGAGTAAAAAGTTGTTTACGGAACACCATGCTTCAAGACCGGCTGACGCACTGTGCGATGTTAGCCATTGAGAAGATGGACCTCAACTTAGACAAATGTGTTGAAGTGTACGGTAGGCGGAAGAACAGACGCTTAACATTGTTTTAAAACAAAAAGTCTGAACTTTTTCCACACAACCATATTGTTGTGTGATATGGTACAAAAAATTGTATAGAGTAAGTTCTTTAGTAACTTCAGGTAAACTAGGTGTTTTACTAAATAAAACTAAGTGTGCTGATACAAAATTGTGTATCTAGATCGCTTTAAAAACCCACTAAATTGCACCAATTTTTAAATAAATTTTCCGGGGGAGGGCCCCCGGACCCCCCGTCAGCTGGGGGGTATTCCATACCAGACCCCCCGGTAGCTTTGCCCCCCCAATTTTAAGCTCCACTCGCCGCTACTAGTAGCTACGCCCCTCCAGCTTGGGGACCCTGGATCATTGCTACAACTGCTATAGCGGTAGCTACCCCCCTGAGTATCTCATTCCTATCTTCTTGAAGATCTTTTTAAATAAATAAAACGAACTTTTTCAAAAAAATATTATGTAACAAATATTGTTAAACAAAAACTACCGTTTTCGATTTTGTCATGCTCAGGTTTAGCTATAAATATACCAAAACAAGTTTGCCGAGTCCAACTGTACATATAGGAACATGAGGTAGATAAGGGAGGGTTTGGTATTTCAAATAGGAACTCCCCGTTGTTTACAGTTAGTTATTTGTTTGTTCTGAAATGTTTACTTCCACACACACACACTATAGCAATGGTTAAACTAAGATTAAAGATAAAAATTATTAAACTCTAATAAGAAAAGTCATTTATATTTGATATGCTAATGTTTGTCTATTTAACACAGAAGAGTACAGAATACATAAGAATATTAATAAAATTAAAAGCTTTTCCAATCATTAAAAACTAAATGAATAGCAATGAAGATATAAATTGAAATTGTAATAAAATAAAAATATCAAATATTTATAATAAATATTGACTTCGAAAAACAAACGGGAGTTATCAAAATAAATTTGACCATTCATATACTTATTAATTTTGTGGGCTTTATTTAGTTCCATTGGTTCTAAACTATCAAGTAAGCTGCTTTTTGATTAAAAATCGCGAAAGTTGCCTCGGTTCCTTATTTCAGTCGTATGTTCTTTAATTGTCTTTAAAATGTCGACCAGTTTGTCCAATATACAATTGGTTGCACGTCGCGCACTGTAGACTATATATTCCACATTTGTCCATATCTTTATCTACACACTAGCTCATGGGATTGATAGTTTTAAAACCTATATTATATCCTTTTCAGAGGGCGCCATGGTAGCTCAGTGGTTTACGTGCTTGCTTACTGAGCTCAAGATCGAGGCTATATGACCTTGTAATTAAAGTCCGGGCATGAGTCATAAGAACTAACTTATAATAATAATAATTTATTTCCGTTAAACCAATACATGGTAATAGGATACGTCAAATGAATTTATACATTAAGATAGCTTATAAATTAGATTTATAACTACTTGAGTCTAACACATCTATGATTAGTAGTAACAAAAAAACCATTAAAAAAAATTAAAATTAAATTAATAAAAACTGTACAAATAAATACTTAAAAATATATGAGTATATAAAAAAAATATATATTAATAAAACAAGATATGTTCATAATAAGTAGACACATTTTTCATTTTAATAAAAATTAAGATAACTATTTTTCAAAGAAAACTTCGGAAGTGTCTTTATCCCCCAACGATGTTTCGGGACGTTCTTACGTCCCATCATCAGGTCCCAATGGGGTGAGATATAGAAAAGAAAGAAAACAATATATACTTCTTAAAAGTTATATACCAACTTAGAAGTTCTATACTTCTTTTCTCAAAAATCTCCTTAGAGTGGAGGCCTGTCGCATAAAGCCATGCTTTCCTAACAAAAAAAAAAACATTATGGTTCTCCATAGGATGTCCCATGTTGCCTGCCTGACATTGGATATCATCCTATGAATTTCTCCCTCTTCACTGGATTCTACCAACTTTTTGAGACAGTGCATCCTGAAAACATCAGTTTCGATAAGACCCTACCAGATTCTCTACTAAACCAACTGATATTAGATGAATAATACACAGGTCGATTGAGAGTCACTAAGCCAATTTTTTTTTAATCTGAAGGCAATAAGAGACCACCGCAGCAAAATAGTAAATATGGAATATTAACTATTTATAGACATTTTTATTTTTATTTAATTTTTATTTTATTTTATGTCTATTTATCCTCATGCATCAATTTATTATATCATGATCCATCACTGACAAAAAATTTTTTTTTAATTTTACAGATTTGCTGAATGGATCAGGGGCAAGACCCACTGTAAGGAGGTTTTTCTTAGATCTGAATTTTGTTGTCCTTTCATGTAACCAACTGCACTTCTTGGTATCTATCTTCCGATGCTGCGGTGGTCTCTTATTGCCTTCAGATTTAAAAAAAAATTGGCTTAGTGACTTTCAATTGACCTGTGTACTATTCATCTAATCACATTGTGCAAAATAATATGAATTCATAAACAATCAGTAAAATATATAAAAAAAATGGTAATAATAAAAAATAATAATAATGAAAGCAAAGTCAGCTCAAGAGCTTCCGAAACATTATCCCAATTAGGTCATCCTCATTCTTTCAACTTAATGGAGGTGGCGGAGGCCACGGCAGCTCTGATGATCCCCATACCAACAGTACTACTACCAGCCTCTGAACAGCAGCGGTGGCAGACCAAAGTGAATACATGAGGGGAGAAAATGAACATTGCCAGCACCCTCTAAATAAAAACTACTTTAAAATAACAGTTATTTTGGCCAGCACCGTCTCAGTCTTCGGGGAGGATTGTCGAGATGGGAATGGAATGACAGCTGCAAAAATTGAGAAAAGTGTCAGTGAAGGAAACATAAAAATAAAAAGCATTTAAACCTTGAGCATGTTGTCCTTTGGCGGGGTCGTTAAGCGATGGTCCCGCGCCTGTATGATGGCTGGTTAAAAGATTCCAACCCTAGACAACTAAACCTAAGCAGACAACATTTAAAATTCCCACAGTAGAGTCGGGCTCATGACGTAAGAGCGCTCTGGTAGTAGGCAATATGATCTCGTAATTAAAACCGGGGGATCAGTCATACTAACTAAAGAATTTAGGCTTAAAGAATGAGGAACAATCTTCTGAGTAATCCGCCATGGATTTCTTTTACATGATGACCAAAACTGAATCTGTGCTCTTTCTTTCAATGAGAGAAACAACTGTTATCCAAGAAGGATTGCCTTAAAACTACTCACAGATATGTACCAGATTGAAGTTTATAAAAAGGCTAAGAAAGGAAAAGGAATTCCTTTGTGATGTGAGACACAATGGATTATATGCCGAGGTGAAGTGAAGTGACGCGGAAAACATGAAATAAGGAACACACCAACTGCATGCACACACCAACCCTCCTCAAAAATATGACAAAAAAAAAATTGTACTAAAATTATTGCTAATATATTCCCCCAACTTGCAATTTATGTATTTTATGTACCATACATTATTTCGGTTTGGTGACGTCAAATTTATCGATTGCTTTTTCAATCATTTCTAATACAGACAGAAGGCTGAAACGATACAAATGCTTCTTTTCAATAATAATAAAAATACTAAATTTATTTCCGTTAAACCAATACATGGTAATAGGATACGTCAAAAAATTATATATTATTAAGATAGCTTATAAATTAGTTAGCGACAAGGTTCAGGACTGGGCTGCAGAGTGTTTCTGGAGCCGCTACCTCTGGCATTGGGGAACCTCTGCTACACCGTCGTCTGAAGCTTCTACAAGACATCATATTTTAACAATATGCAATATGTATGTATATATTTTTTAAATTGTGTATAGCGCCCCTTGCGCTGAACCGAATAAAGAGTTTTTTTTTTGTTTTTTTTTTAGCTTATAAATTAGATTTATAACTACTTGAGTCTAACACACCTATGATTAGTAGTAATAACAAAACTATTAAAAAATGTAAAATGAAATTAATAAAACTGAATAAATAAATACTTAAAAATATATGAGTTAAAAAAAAAAATTAATACATAGATACATTTATAAGTAGACACATTTTTCAATTTAATAAAAATTAAGATAACTATTTTTCAAAAAATTCTTCGGAAGTGTCTTTATGCCAACGATGTTTCGGGACGTTCTTACGTCCCTTCATCAGTTCCCAAAGTGCGAGATATAAAAGAGAAAAATAAAACAATGTAACTATAACAATATATTTAAAAAGTAAAATAAAATAAATATAAATGTATTAATTAATTAGAAATGAATAAATAAAACAATAACATAACTTCCCCTATACTTCGTAGAGCTATGAAAGTAAAGAACAACCCGATGTTCTGCCGATTCGTCGGCTCCTGGCGGAAGCAGAAACAGGCATTGTAAGATGGGCTGGGGACGATCGGCGCAATAGATCAGCCGATGGCCAATCACAGTCCCTCAGCAACCCCTTGATCCCCGAGCTTTTCTCACGTTGACTGATTGATACCTGTATAGTCTTCTAGTGTCTATGTTGGGGTGGGAATAATCATAATAATTAAATATCTATTATGCACTTATAAACTTATATAAACTCACTATTATAAACTTAAGCACGCCGTCCTTCGGATGGGACGTTAAGCGATGGTCCCGAGCCTGTACGATGCCAGGTACTCGTTAAAGACCCCTACCCTAGATGAATAAAAATTTAGGGTAGGCAAAATTTAGGACTCCCACAGTAGAGTCGGGCTCATGTCCACCAGAGTGACGAAAGAGCGCTCTGGTAGTAGGCGATATGACCTCGTAGTTAAAGCCCGGGCATGAGTCATAAAACCTAACCTAACCATCTATTATGCACCAAAATGGAAGCCCCTAATAGTATGTAATTATATTCTAGACGTTAAAATATGTTAATCATGTGTAAAGCTTCAAGTCATTCAGCTTCCAAGACATTAGGACAGGCGACCTCATGCCCTCGTTATACAGGCTTCAGTTTGTGGTGTTCCATGTACGGAACCATACACAAGGAGGAAGAGAATGGTTGAATACATGTTGCAACAAGTATTTTTACAGTTGTTCTATAGATGCATCTTTACGACTGTTGCAGCCAACAATGTTGCGGTTGTGCCTAAATACTTTTTTATAACTTCCTTTTTATGGTCAATCCAACTCGTTTTATTAAATCATACATACAGACTTATAAATGTGAAATTAAAATATTAAACAGGTATCTAATATATTTACTTTACCGTTAGTATAAGGAAGTATTTTAATCTGTCGATAATCCGAAATTGTGTTTTCAACGGAATTTTACGTTTCAAGATGTCATATCGCCTACTACCAGAGCGCTCTTTCATCACTCTGGTGGACATGAGCTCGACTCTACTGTGGGAATCCTAAAGCTTGCCTACCGTGTTTATGAGTCTTTAACGAGTACCTGACCTCGCACAGGCTCGGGACCATCGCTTATCTTCCCATCCGAAGGACGGCGATGTGCTCAAGGTTATTTCACCTCCCAAATAAAAAACCAAAGGCCTCGGCCGGTTTACGAACCCGCGATCTTGAGCTCAGTAAGCAAGCACGCATGTCACTGAGCTACCGGCGCCCTCAAACGTGAAAAATATTGGGAAATATGGATCTGTGAGGTTTGAATTGGAAATGAAGATGCCACATGATGCTAACTTAGATCTCAAACAGCTCGAAAACTGAATCCACTTTTATTCAGGGCCTAACTTAAGCTTGGAGGAGGCGCTGGGGGACAACCCCTCCATCCTGAATAGAGTCATTAATTTCTTAAAAGAAACTGGGCTATACCAAAAAATGTGAGCTCTACTGTCTGCTATCATTTGCCTTTTTTAGGTCGCTCCGTCAGTTGAGTGGGACCGAAACAGCCCATGGGGGGTCCCCCTGGGGGTCTGGGGGCCCGGGGGGGGGGGGGTCCTGCGTGGGGCTCTCGGGTGGCTGCATGGCTGGCTGGATGGAGGGGGGGGGCCTGGGGCGGCTCCGCCGGGGCCTCTGGACTGGAACGGTCCTGGACTTGGAGGGTGTGGACGGCTTTCCTCACATCCACACCCTCGTCCTCAAGTCCCATTAACTTCACGATTAGCCAAAGGCTTCATATACTTGAGTGAGTGGCCCGGCGGTGCCGTTGTCTTTGTCCCCCCGCCCGGCCTGGCTGCTCGTTGGTCGCCCTTGGTCCTGTGCTTGGCCTTCCTCCGGGCCCCTTGTGGGATCCCATCATGGCTGTTCTCGTCAACTGCGTCAAGAGTTCGCTGGCTTAGCTAGGGTAAGGAATGTAACAAGATAGGGCGATAATAACCGAAGCAGTTGTTCACCCAAAATAAAATAAACCAACAACAGATACCGCTTATAGTTCAAATCGCAAATCGCTAATCAAAAATCTCCACGAACAAACATTATAGAGAAAAGTGAAAGACACATTTTATACTTGTATGAAATATTATTTTTCGAAGGTTGCTCGGTTTGCAAGATACTCGTTATCTCGACATCGAAAAATTGTATCTAACCAAAAATGTTCCTTATTAAAATATCAATGGTTATTTGTTTCGGTCGGAACAACCGGTATCTTTAGGTATATTATACGAAACCTAGGCTTGATTTAATTTTTTCCCCTTATTTTTAACAGCGTTATTTATGTAGAAATACTAGATCTTTAAGGACATCATCTGACATTTATAATCTTTGGCTGTACCAAGATTTACAGATGGGTTACAATAAGGCATCTCATTATATAGGTACATAAATGGTAACAGGTAGACACATAATGCACTTCTCATAATTTTACTATCGGTCAGAGGAATGTGCGCAACTTTCTTCCAATCTCAGCCCGCCTACAGGATATAATATACTGGATAGGCTGGTGCGTTAACTTAGGGACCTAAGCATCCGATGCTATTTATTTCGACTTTTTATACATTCATTTATAATTGATTACTGTATATATATATATATATATATATATATATATATATATATAATATATATATATATTATATATATATATATATATATATATATATATATATATTATTTTTCATATATTGTTATAGTTACATTGTTTTCTTTCTTTTCTACTATATCTCGCACATTGGGACCTGATGATGGGACGTTAGAACATCCCGAAACATCGTTGGAATAAAGACACTTCCGAAGAGTTTTTTTGAAAAATAGTTATCTTAATTTTTATTAAGTTGAAAAATGTGTCTACTTATTATAAACGTATCTTGTATTAATTTTTTTTATAAACTCATAATTTTTTTAATATTTATTTGTTCAGTTTTTATTAATTTTATTTACTTTTTTTATTAGTTTTGTTATTACTACTAATCATAGGTGTGTTAGACTCAAGTAGTTATAAATATAATTTATAAACTATCTTAATGTATAAATCCTTTTCACGTATCCTATTATCATGTATTGGTTTAACGGAAATAAATTTATTATTATTATCGCTTCACTGGCCTTCCTCTTACCTGAATCTGAAGCTAGTCTTCTAGTTCCTTATCAAATAAATAAATAAATAAAACTTCTTTTTTACTTTCCTGTATAGGTACAAGATACTACTGTAGGTAGTATTTTGCAGGTCACCCGGTTTTGGAGATACATGCCGAAAACCGTCCTGAAATGTAGTTTTGAAACACATATTTGTTGACATTTCCTTTATTTACCCGAAAACAGTCCTATCGAAAAACTGGTCATCAAATTTGGGATAGAATCGATAGGACCATAGTTATAGCGCCTCAAAGAATAAAAAATAAATTTCCGTGGGAAATATTTCAAAATAATGAATTAATTGTATCGCGTAGTAATAAAGAATTATAAAATAACTTTTTATTATTGTTAGGTTTTCTACGAAAAATGACAATTTAATTCCTATTGAAGTTCAGAAACTGCTCAAACAAGAATTGCACTGTCTGCATGTTGTTACATCTCTGCATGACTTCTTCAAAAGGTCTACAGTCCACAGCCTACAGGATCGTTAGTAGCCTCCTTTTTTACATGACCCCTTGACATGACTTTTACCTGACATTATTAGCAACTTACTTTCAACTTTCCCTATTAGCATTGCACGGACAATATCAGCGTCTCTTTGTCAACTATAGTGTTTGTACTTCCATCTCGAACACATATGAAGATTGGTTCGACAGAGGTCAACTGTGCTAAAGGTCTCTTCCATCCTAGACAAATTTTTGTAAAAAAATGAGCACGCCGTCCTTCGGAGGAGACGTAAACTGTTGTCCCGAGCATGCGCGATGTCAGGTACCTATCCTAATTTTACAAAATCGTGGGTCAAACCCAGCCGAGGCCCTAATTTTTTTTTTATCTGGAAGCTAAAAATGCCTTGAGTGCGCCGTCTTTCGGAGCAACTCGTTAATAAACCCTATCCTAATTAAACCTGTATGGGCAAAATTTAGGACTCCACCGACGAAAGAGCACTTTGGTAGTAAGCGACACATTTGAGATCATGCTCGAAATTGAAGCCCGAGCATGAAACTTAAACAACAAGTATAACTAGATGACTAGGCTCTTAGATTTTTGTTACCTGGGAGTTGAAAACCCTGAGCATGCCGTCCTTCGGAGGAGACTTGAAACGGCGGTCCCGAGCCCGCGCGGTCAGATATTCTTTAATGATCCATCCCTACCCTAATTACACATGGCAAAAGTTAGGACTCCCACAGTTGTCAGGCTCATGTCATGAGTGACGAAAGAGCGCTCTAGTAGTAGGCGAAAAGTTCTCTTAGTTAGGGCCCGGATATGACTCAAAAAACAACAAAAATCAAAGACTGAAAATCAAAAATTGTACATCTTTATTAAAGATTGTTTGTATAAATCCACTTATAGAAGAAAACAATTCTTTTAGGGTCCCAAAGGGCAACGTAAATCAGCTCTAAAAATTTACATGTCACATCCGCGTTAATGCACCATGTATGTATTGCACCATAAAACTACCCCCCAGTTATGTAAGAAGACGCCATTAAATTGTTTTATATGCCTATATAGCAAATACTAAAAAAGCAGCTGAAATTCCCACGTCACTTTTTCTTCTCCTTTTACTTCCCAGCTAAACGAAATATAGGGGAAGTTATGTAGCTGGTTAATAATTCGAAATTGAGTTTTCACCAGAATTTCACTCTTAATTAGGGCACAACAACTCTCGAAAAAAATGAGCATTCCTACAAGAAATTTTACTTTATATTGGGAAATTTAAGTAGTCTGTCAGAACCTCTATCTTGAGCTTACACCGGAATCCCTGATTCCAAAAATGAAAAGAAAAACATTGTTCTCTATCTGTGTGTGTATCAACGACTGTTTTTTTTTTTTTTTTTTTATCCTAATACAAAAACTAGGGATAGGTCTGTACGAGCGAAAAATAAACATGGAAGAAACTGGAAGATGGAGGCAAAACTCAAAAGGGGTTCATAACGTCCTGTCCTTGAAGAAATTTCAGTGGGAACTTTTAGGATGATGTCCATAGAAAGGAGTTATGGAAGAGTTGTGAAAGGGCATTAGAGGCAAGATGGAGTTTCATTGGCATTATAGTGTAGTTAGCAGGGATTGTGTCTGTCTCGTCTCCTGTCTGATGAGTACTAATGCCATGTTACAGAATTTAGTTTCAGTTGAAATATCACTCTCTCTCTATATATATATATATAATAAGATTAACTTATTATATATATATATATATATATATATATATATATATATATATGACATGGGCAGATGCAACGAGGATTCCCTCATACCTGAGGCTGATCGCCCCCGCTCACAGGCGAAGCGCACTGAGAGTCGCATGCGCCTACCGAACAGTTTCTGGCGACGCTGCCTATGTAATTGCTGGGCTGCCCCCCATTGACCTCTTGGCACGGGAACGTACGCGACACTTCAAAAGGAAACAAGACCCGGTTCAGGTGGAAGAGGTGGTGCAGCGCTTCGACCACAGAGGAAACCGGGTCTTCTATCAGGACGCGGGGGCCAGCCCTGGTCCAGCAGAGCCAGAGAGGGCCAGGACAATTAGGGGGTGGCAGGAAGAATGGGACAAGTCCACAAAGGGACGGTGGACCCATCGGCTCATCCCTCGAGTCGAGCCTTGGCTCACCAGAAAGCATGGGGAGGTGAATTACCACCTCACCCAGGTACTCACTGGACACGGTGGGTTCCGGGGGTACCTCCACAAAATCGGGGCAGCAACAACACCAGACTGCCCCGCGTGCCTTGGTGAGACGGAGTCGGCGGAGCATGTCCTCCTCAAATGCCCCAGATTTGAGGAGGGAAGGAAAAATCTGGAGTGCAGCATGGGCGCCCCGCTGACTGCTACCATTTACGTGGACGCTATGCTGCGCTCCCAGGAGTCGTGGGATGAAGGCTGCGATTTTGCAGCGCTCATCATGGGCGGGTTGGCCCTTCAGGAGAGGGCTGACAAGGAACAGTAGCGGTAATAAAACAGAAGAAGGGGCGTTACCAGCCACCCTTCCTCCCTTCCGCGAAGTAATGACAGACCGTCAGTTCCGCGGAAGGGAATCAGGATCGGCAAGGAGGGGGTTTTAGTGGGTATGGTGATGGTGAACCGTCTCGAGTCCCACACTATCCAGGGCTACCTTCCCTGGATGTGCGTCACAGCATTTCCCCCTCCAATGCAAAAAAAAAAAAAAAAAAAATATATATATGTATATGAAATAACTTATTGATAAATATAAATATATTTAAACTTTCTGAATTAAATTATTTCCTACCCTGTACCAATGTTAATAAAAATAGTTAAAATAAAAATATAGTCTATTATCACAAAGAGAAACGGAAACTAGAAAAATTAGGTCCGGAAGCTCCACTTCAAATATATATATAAATACCCAATTTTCAGCCAAATCGGTCAAAAAGGACCAACTGACCCACTTGGCTTGAAATCGATAGTTGTCTTACTCAGAAATTTCCTAGTAAAACAACCACCTATTTATGAATGGATCGACACGAATAACTCATATTATGAGTTATTCGTGTCGATCCATTCATAAATAGGTAGTTATTGTAGTTTTTGTGTTAAGACCCTCCCTCCTTTTTGACCGATTTGGCTGAAAATTAGGTAGGTATTTATATATATACTTATATATTTATATATATGGTTGAAGTGGAGCTTCCGTACCTAACTCTTCTAGTTCCAGTTTCTCTTTGTGTTAATATATTTTTATTTTAACTATTTTTATTAACACTAGTACAGGGTAGGAAAACATTTAATTCAGGAAATTTATATTTATCAATAAGTTAATCTACATCATATTTATAATAATATCATCTTTAAGGGAGTATCTATAAGTTAATTAATGTAAACTTAACTGTAAATAAGAATTGTTACCAACATATTATATGATTAAAAATTTAGGCTGAATCCAAATTGAAAAACATTATTGTAAAATTGTTTTCGGAATTGTTAAATAGAATAACGATTATAAAACAAAAATCATTTTTATCTCCATTTTCACTTGTTTTTTTTTTCATTGTATTGTGTACATTTTATGCGATACACAATAAGTACATTTATACGCTGCGCAATAAGTAAATTTAAAGCGTTGCACACTCAAAAAAAACTGCATTAATTCAAACACAAACGGATAAGAAATACACGTGTTGTATTAAAGCATCACAAGTGAAAGGTTAAAGCATCCCAAGTATGCGCAGTCTGCTCAGTGGGCGTCAAGAATGTTACTAATTTTCGTTTGCGTTTATTGGTATAACTAAGTAACGAAGTTTCACTTCAAAAAATTAAAATATAAATTCAAATAATTACTTATAGTTTTACGTTCTCAAGTTCCATTGATGATTATCAAATTATAAATTATTTTGCAATCCATACGAAATTAATTAACCCCATGAATATTTCTGTCCCAATATAAGTATCTAAACTCTCGCAAATCAGCCAAGAAAAAAAGTAGGATAAGAAAAATAAAAGATGGTGGAGGCAGTAACGAGCCGGTTGGAACCTCAAGTCCAGTCTTTAATCCTTACACAACACGGAGAAAGTAAACATTAGTTTAAGTCTTTGTCTATTTAAAGTACTTCCCCAAAGGATCTTAAAAGGCTAGTGAGATTTCAAAGAATTACAAAGTACCATTTACATTTTCATGTTTGTCAAAGGGAGGAGGCTTAAAGGAAATTTTCCTACAACTAAAGTGTGAGAAATGATACAGGAAAACCGCAGTGAGATGATCCCATTGTCCTGCATCCGTGCGGTTTTCCTCTTTTTTCTTCTTCGAGAGGGACTTGACAAGCGGCGGGTGGCCTAGCGGATCACACAATCTATAGAACTGACTTGCTGCTTTTGTCGACTGAGAACCGTTTAAATGGTAACTTTACACTGGACATTCTTCCGGACCAACGGAGTATCTGTTCCATCCAGAGCCCTTAAGGTCAGTCGTCACACATCTCCGAGCTATTTTTTTAATTTAATTAACTTGATTTAATAAATAATATTAAAAACAAGTTTTTTCTTAAAATATACCATAGGTTAGGTTTTATGACTCACGCCCAGGCTTTAACTACGAGGTCATATCGCCTACTACCAGAGCGCACTTTCGTCACTCTGGTGGACATGAGCCCGACTCTACTGTGTGAGTCCTAAATTTTGCCTACTCTAAATTTTTATTCACTTAGGGTAGGAGTCTTTAACGAGTACAGGCTCGGGACCATCGCTTAGCGTCCCATCCGAAGGACGGCGTGCTTAAATTTATTTTACCTCCCAGATAAAATAAACTAAGGGCTTCGGCCGGTTTCGAACCCACGATCTTGAGCTCAGAAGGCAAGCACGCATACCACCGAGCTACCGGCGCCCTCTAAAAATTAAAATATAAATTCAAATGATTGCTTGTAGTTTTACGTTCTCATGTACCATTGATGATTATTAAATCTAAAAAAATAAAACAAATTCGGGTTAGTTACACCATTTATAAGTCAAGAACGGCTGGACCTGGTGACAATATCAATAATAGAAATTAAAAAAGTTAGTGAATCACTAGAACACTGAGCTCAAGATCGCGGGTTCGAAACCCGACCGAGGCTCTTAGGTTTTTTATTTGAGAGGTGAAAACCTTGAGCATGCCGTCCTTCGGATGGGACACCATGAAATTCCGAAATAATTCAACATAAAATTTTTGACAGATTGCTCCCTTACACTTCGTATAATATGGGATGTAAAAAATGGCAGCTTTATGAAATGTCGGGGACGGCACGTAAATAAAATAATTAAATAAATAACAGAATATAATAATACGTTTAACGAGAGAAAAAATAAATAAATGCAATGTGATAGTATTCCATAGGTATTCCTAACAAGGTAGGTAAGCATAACAACACAAGACAAATTTGTCGGTGAATCACCGTACAATGTACTTCCCCAACAAAAATTAATAAGCACTCCCTCCGAAAACAGTCGACCGTTTTGGCTAAAAATTAATAGTTGACGTACACAAGGACTTCTGAAACCTCATAATCAAGTTCGTGTCGATACATCGGCAGTTATTAGGTTATCTCAGTAGGTTAGGTTAGGTTTTATGACTCATGCCCGGGCTTTAACAACGAGGTCATATCGCCCACTACCAGAGCGCTCTTTCGTCACTCTGGTGGACATGAGCCCGACTCTACTGTGGGAGTCCTAAATTTTGCCTACCCTAAATTTTTTATTCACCTAGGGTAGGGGTCTTTAACGAGTACCTGACATCGTACAGGCTCGGGACCATCGCTTAACGTCCCATCCGAAGGACGGCGTGCTTAAGTTTATTTTACCTCCCAGATAACACTGCATTTCACTGATTTCAAAGTTAGGAATGTAACTAAAAACATACATATCTACTTTATCATAAAGATATTATCATTATTTTTCCTGTTATCATTATTATTATTTAGGAAATAAATCCGAGACCAATTAATGAGAATAAATCGGAAACCAATTAATGAGTGTTAGTATATGTTAATCATTTTCTGTGATTATACCTTAAAGATACAATAATTAAAGTCCTTTATTGCAAGGGATAATACTGCATTTCACTGATTATCTTATTAAAGTTAGGAATATAACTAAAATCTACTTTATCATAAAAATGTTGTCATTATTTTTACTATTATTATTATTAAGAAGGTAATAAATCGGAGACCAATTAATGAGTGTTAGTATATTTTAATAATTTTCTGTGTTTATACCTTCAAGATACAGCAATTAACAGTAAAATCACGTTGGTTTGATTATTTACAATGATTAGATTTAACTGTACAAGGTGACATCCCATAAAGAGATAGGACGGTAATAAAACTTTATGGAGGCTGTACTGTGCATACATGTTAGCACTTTATGAACCTTCATTTATGGCCTGTTTTCCTCCATCTATATTCAATTCATCCTGGGTCTTTACTATTCTAAATCTAATCATTTTCGAATAAAACGGATTTGGAAAAAGAAAAAAAAAATCGACGGTGAATCACTGGCCATGTATTTTGAATGGGGGGGGGGGGGGGGGGGGGGGGGGTCCTACCTTAACATTTAACATAACGTATAAAAATATTTTAATTATCAATAATATAATAAAATAAAAAATATTAAATAGTAAATCAATTTTTAAAAAATAGTAAATAGTAAAGTAAAGAATGAGGTTTATAGTAGAATAAATCATCTTTATTTCACCAGCTCAACAAAATGTATGATATAGATGGAGGGGGGGTAACATGGAGAATTAGATTAGGGAATGTCTCTAAGTAGAGATACCCTTAACTACTTACATCAATACATATTATATTGAAAACATTCGGTAAAAGTCCTCATATTAACATGTCCTGGAGAAGTCTAGATTTGTGACGTTGTGTAGCGGTGGGTTGTCTGATGTTGTATGAGGTAGCTCCTGGAACACTGGACAGCATGTCGTGATATTTACGAATTTTGGTGTGGATAAATTCTTCTATTTAGGGGAATTCGAGGTCGCGGTGAATTGGGAGTAGAATAAATAATAAATAAATAAATATTTATAAGAAATAAGGACTTCATGACATAATATGAAATCAAATATTATCAAAGGGGAGTCGACTCAAAAATCCTAATAATTGCAGATTCAATGAATATATTGACGCAAAATTTAGTTATTATTTAGAACCCTTTATATAAGTCAACTGTTGCTTTTTTAGCCCAAATCGTTTTCGAGGGAGAGCGTAATTCGGGCTGTGGAAGTACATTGTCGGTGATTCATTGACAATATGTTTGTATTTTCCATCTAAGGAGACCATGAATAGTTATTTGAATGTTGAAAGTAAATTTCGAGAGGAAATCAGTTGAAAAAAAAAAAGAAAAAGTTTTTTGATTGGTTTTCATATATATTTATTATGTGTTTTATTAATTATATTTTATGACAACAAAAAATTCCTTTGGCTGTATGGTGAATTTTTTATATTATGTTACTATTATGTAGAGACTTGTTTTAGTTATTGTGTATATTAGAATGCATGGTTTTGCATGTAGAAAGAGTGAGTGAACCTATCTATCCCCACCGCTTAGAGCTATTTCAGTTGTCCTTTAACCGCTGTGCTGTATGGGTTGGGTAAGTTTATAATTTTGTCTTTCATTTCTATGAGATAATCAGTTATACTTTTTTGAGAATGACGTGTAACTGCAAAAGTTCATCTGTGACATAAGAACGTCAGGAAGGAATTAATGAACGGCCTTGGGTTGATAAAGATAAAACATCTTTGGAGTACATCTTTTACTTGCGTCCTACCTGATACAGGGACTTGAATCTCGGCTAAGTCCCCTTGGCTGGTGACGAAGCTATGTAAGTCATGTACAGAGCTACGTGGCAGGATGGCAACCTGCTAACGGTGGAGCATGTGGCCTTCCGACCTTGGCCGCACTCACCTCGCCTCGACACAACGGTTCTTGGCCGCCCCTTTTCACACACACACACACACAGGTCCACATTTCTATATTAGTCACCTAACTAGACCAGTTGACTTCTTCCCACCCCCCTTCATATAATAATAACAATAATAATATTTATTTCATATGGTAATTGGATACAATAATCATACAAAATATTTTATAAGCTATTATTATCTGGCTTTGTCCGGGGAACTTTGACTTATGAATTATCCGTTTCAAGGTCCCTTGAATACCGTTCGACGATTTTCACGATGATGTCTGTCTGTGTTTGTATTTCGTGTGTATGGAGGGTGCGTTTCATGCTGTTATATTCTAGTGAAAAATGAAATAAATTATTCAGTGCCAAAAGTAACAAAATTTGATTTTACTATTTATTTTTTTAAGTCTGTATGATAGTGAGTAGTGTTTAAAATCATACTCCACCTGAAACACCGCTTACTGGTGAGTAATATAATAAGTTGCATTTTACTCTAATGCCTAGTGTAGAAAGCATAGATTATGTTGTTTGTAAAGATGTACCATTGTGTACCTTGGATCACAATAACGTCATGTACCATGGATCGCCGATCATGGGTACATGATGTTATATATGTATAGAGAGAGAGAGAGAGAGATTTTTTTTCAGGTTACAATGCCAAGAAGCAAATCAGGAAATAAAAGAAATCCCATTAATCCTGACTCGAAGGCGATCGAAACTGTGACTGCATTCCCTCAAAAAAGAAT
The DNA here is from genome assembly GCA_963662175.1 of Aradus depressus. Classification (NCBI taxonomy): domain Eukaryota; kingdom Metazoa; phylum Arthropoda; class Insecta; order Hemiptera; family Aradidae; genus Aradus; species Aradus depressus. The sequence goes on along the minus strand of OY759214.1, from coordinate 92,281,045 downwards.
GTCAATGAGAGAGGCCTGCAAGGTGTTCGATATGAAATTTGCTACTCTTGTCAGAAATCTCAATGCTTTTAAAGGACAGGAGTACCTGACATTGCACAGGCTGTTTTTGACAGATTTTTTTTTTATTTGAGCCAAATAGGATAGAGTAAATGAAAGGCTTTGAAGCCGCCAAAACAAAAACTGAATTTACTTTTTAAATGTTTTTCCTTCTTTAGCTATACGAAATATAGGGTGGTTGTGTAATCATTATGAAATTCGATGTTGAATTTTCAACGGAATTGTGTACTTGTTCTCCCGATAGAATAATTATATCCACATGAAATTGTATGAGTATGTAGAACCCCATCAGCCAAATTGGCCGTTACAATGAATGTATCGACACAAAATTTCGATACAAAAGGTCGATCGGTTTTAAAGAGAGAGCAAACACTTAATTAATAAATTCGTGTTGGGGAAGTAGATAGTACATTGCCGGTGAATCACGTTTTTTAAATGAGCTCCGAAGCTCGATTGTGTACAATGTCATCTCCGATATTTTTTTGTCAAGATGACAATGACATTAGGAACTGGCCGAGCTCGTCCTGGGATGTCACGGCAGATTTCTGTCCCAGTGAGGGGAGACTTTGTTTTTCTGGGTCGGTTCCCTCCGGAGGTAATATGCCGTGGAAGATCGCCGCTCAAGCCATCCGTAACTTTGACCAAGACCCCTTCTCTCGCTCCGCTCTGCACCTTTCCAACACCAACAATAACACCGGAATAATAGTTCAAAGAATAATACAGAATAGAAATAGATTCATAACAATAGATATTCTGAATTCAAAACGAACGGATGAATAATTTCAGAAAAATAAGTTACAAAGCCAAGGATGCCTTTTTTTCTGAGATATATTCTATTATAGTAGAAGAGAGCCATGAAAACTAAATCTTATCTATAAGCGAGGTCCTTCCATTGATACATCTAGATCCAAATTTGTTTGTATGTTGGTTGGTTGGTTGGTTATTTTGGGCGAACAACTACTTCGGTTATTATCGCCCAGATGTTTGTATGTAACACGATATCTGCAGCATTCGATCTCAGATTTTAATCAAATTTCCCCCGGACAGAACCCTATAATTTTTGGTTATAATCCAAAAAGATGATTTTATTTTTATTTTTTTAAATTTCGTTGCATTAAAAAGATATACTTGAAACGGATAGAGTTTGTTATTATGACTCATGTCCGGGCTTTAACTACGAGGTCATATCGTCTTCTACTAAAGCGCTTTATCGTCATTCTGGTGGACATAAGCCCGACTCTACTGTGGGAGTCCTAAATTTTGCTTTTTATTCACCTAGGGCAGGGGTCTACAATGAGTACCTAACATCGTACAGGCTCGGGACCATCGCTTAACGTCCCATCCGAAGGACGGCGTGATTATGTTTATTTTACCTCTCAGATAAAGTAAACTAAGGGCCTCGGTCGGGTTTCGAACCCACGATCTTGAGCCATACCACTGAGCTACCGACGCCCCTAAAACGGATAGATTGCTTAAAATTAAGATTTCAGGTACAGATTAAAAACCCCTACCAAAATTAAACCTAGGCAGGCGAAGTTTAGGTAATTCTTCTTTCTGGTAGCTTTAGCTCAGGCCTTTTTTATAAATATTTTTCAATTCATTATCATACTTATGTATGTGACGCAGCTTGTATCCACAACAAATTTTGATGTCGCAACTTAGAAACCAAAATAAAATTGGTTGTGATTCACCGGCAATATAATAATCAACTAAGTTTTTGCTCTCCCTCCAAAATCAATCGATCGGACTATAAAATTTTATGTCGACATATTCACTACGCCGACAATTATTAAAGTTTTTGAGTTGAATCCTTCCCTTCCTTTTGGCCAATTTCCCTGAAAATTTAAAGGTGTCGTTCTTATGGGGTTTTCAAATTTAAATATGAAAATACAATGTCATGTTGTTACATTATTACATCAGCAGTTTAATAACGGTATAGTTACAGTTTAGGTGTAGTTCTTTTGTGAGAGCGAAATTGGTTTTTGAGAGAGCGAAAACTGGAGAAATACATTATTAGTGAATCGGAATAACCTCGACATAAAAAATCAAACAAGAAACACTAAGGAGAGCGGGATGAGTTGCGCATGCGTACAAGTCAACTTCGAGTTTAGGTTGGTGTCGATGCATCAGCTGTTGTGTGCTACGTGTTTGTATACGTTGTTAAAATAATACGTTTGATTATTAATTTAATACGTTTAGTTTTATTCTGAGTTAGTGTTAAATAGTTAAAAATGCCAAAATCTAAAACGGAACATGTTCGACAATTCCGTGCAAGACAAAAGCAAATACAGCAACAAGAAAGTCAACATAAAAGTAATTTTTTATAATTACGCTCCATTTATATTTTTCATTAAAATTATTGATTTCTTATTGACTTTTGTTTATGTAATTCAGATGGTTAATGAAGACAAAATAAGTTTCACTTCAACCTTGCGCTTATGTGAGTGAGGCATACCTGTTTTTTTTTTAAATATTGTTAAGGAAATATTGGCCATACCTAATAATACCAAGGCTTAAGATATTGTTATCACTGTTCTAGGCAAGGGACGAACCAAATAATTGACTGAAGAATATTTGTTTGATATAAATGAGCTGAAAAATAATAGAGATTATTTCACAGGAGAACTGTAACAGTGCAATGAATATCTTATATTTAGATGTGGAATTTCAGTAGTGTTTACTCCGGAAAATTAGTGATAGGCAGTGATACCAACCACTCATACAGGTGATAGTATGGATAATCACTCAGAGGTAGCGTGGTAGCCTACTGAGCTCAAGATCAAGGGTTCGAAACCCGGCCGAGGCCCAACATTTTTTTTTATCTAGGAGGTAAGAACCTTGAGAACGCCGTCCTTTGGATGAAACGTTAAGCGATGGTCCCGAGCCTGTACGACGTCAGGAACTCGTTGAAGACTCCTTACTCCAGAGGAATGAACTTGGATAGGCAAAATTTGACTTCCACAGTAAAGCTAATATGGAAGGGTTAAGATCATTGGATGTCTAGGTCCCTAGGTGTACACCAACAATACTATGGCCAATCACTAACTCAAACTGTAGTTTGTAATTTGAGTGCAATATCAGAAGGCTCGAACGTGTCATATAGGAGCAATAAATAAGTGTAGCAGCGAGAAGAATGAGAAAGTACTTCGTCTCTTCAGTCTTTTTTTTCGTCCTCCTTTCTTAGAAGACCCCTCAAATTTATAGAAAATAAGACATATTCCTGAAAATAGGACTTATCCTCAGTAGAAAATTGGCTGTCCAGTTAGGATTTCCCCGAGATCTAGTGACCCTTATCTTCGAGGCAGTGATTGAAGTCAATACGTGTTCTTCACGGCTCTTCCTCACAACACCCACTTTAAAGTACTTTTCTGTATAGATATCACTTTTATTACACAACATTTTGCCAGATGACCCAGATATACTGACCGCAATCGAACTAGTTGCACATCTATTATGGATCATTTCTTATGGAAAATATGTAAAAAAGAAGAATAACACTTCAATAGATAAAATTGCTCTAAAATATATATATAAAAAATATATAGGTATATATATATATATATATATATATATATATATAGATATACATATATATGTAGCTCTCCTCTAAGAAACAGAGATATATAACCAATATACCCGGAAAAACACAAAAATCCAATTGTTTCCTCTGAAAATTGTATTTTACATAATTATTAGAGTTATAGGCAAATACAAATAAAGCAATCAGTCAGGTAAATAATAAAAAAAATTATGGTGCATTACTGATAATGTACTTCCCCAGTACGAATTCGCTCTTCCACCAAAGCTATTTGGGCTAAAAATATATAGTTGACATAAAGGGGCTTCTACATCCTCATACTATATTTTGTGTCTGCATATTCGTTATATCGGCAGTTATTGGGGTTTTGAGTTGAGCCCCCCTCAGATAACCTTCCGTTCGGCGGATTCAGTTGAAAATTAATAGTTGTCGTCCTTATATGGTTACGATTTTACATACGAAATTTGTGTTAATACATTCATTACAACGGTAGGTAATAAAGTGTTTGTGTTAAACCTCCTATTTGGATAAAAATCAATATGTGTCGTCCTTATGGGGTTTTAGAGACACATAAAATTTCGATACATTCATTCTATCGGGAGTTATTGTGTTCATCGATTTTTTTTCATTTTTGGAATCAGGAGGTGGTAAAATATATAATTTCCTTGAAAATTTAACATTAAATTTCTGCTCGATTACAAAACTTCTCCTATATTTCGTTTTGAATTTAAATATAAAATTTCATGTCGGTAGATTCATTACAACGACACTTATTAGTATGATAAGCCTCTCCCCCCCCCCCCCCCCCCCCCCCCAATTCCTATTTCTCTTCGGGCAATTTGGCTGAAAATCAATAGGTGGCATTAGGGGGTTCTGGATGAGAATTTCATGGCGATACATATATCCTATTGGGAGAAAGGACAGTAACTAATTATAAATGTTTCACCACTGGTTGATTTCTCCCTACTTGACATTGTGACAATGCAATATTTTCACAGGTTGTAAAATAAAATATAGTCTGATCTCTCACAGATTTTATTAATTTTTGCTAGCCGGTTTTCGACGTTGACCTCATCAACAGGCAGTCTGATAAAAGAATTTTGAAAACAACATAATTCAAAATGTTTTAATAAATAAAGTTTAAAAATGTAAAAAAAATTAATATTCTACTATAGATGAACCACTGATGATGACACTGTTGCGTCGAAAACTGGTTCTAGTCTGAAATAAGACCGGGAATGGGAAGGCAACGTCTTTTATTTTTATGAGAAATCTCGTCCCACAAAATCTTACTATCACATATGAACATCACGTCTCGTCGGACAACTTTCAATTATATCAACCAAGAATCTGTGCATCACATAGGAACCAGTATATACAAGTTTTGAAAAAGATGTATTGCAACTTGAAGTTTAAATTTGGATTAGCGAACAGAAATATTTATTTTTATCAAAAATAAATGAGGGCACAGACAGACAGCACATTTTTATTTTTGAATTTAAGGGACTGGAAAATATGAAAATCCGATGAAAACTACATATAGTTGGGGGAGTAAAAGAGCTTGATAGTTTGTGTGAAGCAAAAACATAGAAAAACTATTTGTACTTTCGTAGTATATTGGTCTAATGGGACCGAAAATAATCGAGGCCGAAATATTTGTAGTCAACTAAATCATCATGATTTCTCATCAAATTTTTGACCGATATATAACTTCCCCTATACATCGTATAGCTGGAGACGTACAAATGATGATGTCACTATTCAAATCCATGAACATTGCACAACCTCTCCGTGCAGATTTTCTTTTTTTTAATTGGTTCAAGTAAAAAATCTTCACAAGATTCGGCTAGCGTTAAATTTCCATTTGATATGAACAGATTAATCAAACAGTCTTAATAGAAGAAATTAAATTTATATATATTTTTTTTATATATAAATTAATAAAAATGTTAAATGAACCAATCAACTTCTGCTCCTCGCAATTAAAAAATTAAGCCTGTAATTTTTCTTCATAGGCACATAAGAAGAAGTAGGATATGCTTCTAGTTCTCACCTAACCATAAGTATTAATTACATTTCTGCCGACGACCTATAGAAAGCCGGATGATAGTATGCAGCCGGTTGCATATAACCAAAGCAATTAATGAGATGTAAACTTTGAAGAAAAAAAAAACTTTCAAAAAAGAGGCATGCAAACAAAAGAAATCATTTTCGAATTAATTAATAATTAATATGATTCATTAATTTTTTATGCTTATACTTTATTATAAGGAAGTATTGTAGTATTGAGAAAATTCGAGTTGAACTTATCAATGGATTTACACGTTTTGAGGTCTCTCAACGATTTGTTCATTGTCGTAATCATGTTACTAAAACTATGTAAGGCTTTGGAAAAGAAATTGTTGCGATCAACTTGACATGAAGATGTCATCTGTTCAAACGTATATCTGAGATTTGGGGAAAATCGGAAGAAAATTGAGACCAATTGACTTCACAGTCGTACTACATTTTATCATATATATAAAGCTGAAAATGTCTGTGCGTTGTACCGCTATAACTCACGAACGGCTTGATGGATTTGATTAATTTTTTTTTTAATTTGTTCGTCATCGTCTGTGAAAGGTTATAGGCGTATTAGTACCTCAATATCTGGTCCATCCCAGCATCCACCTAAGCAATCTTTGTAACTCAAAAACCACTGCAATGATTAATGAGGAATCTTTTTGAATAGATAAGTTTTATCTACCGGAAAGTTAAGGTCTATTTTTTAATCAACCCCTGGTCCATCCCAGCATCCACTCACGCAATCTTTGTAACTCGAAAACCATTGCAACGATTAATGAGAAATCTTTTTGAATAAATTAGTTTTAGCTCCAAAGCTAGCGTTACTACAGTTGAAGGACTATAGGCCTTATTCCGTATGAATAATTGAAAATTATAACATCATGAATGTACTGTCGAGGAACTGAATAGCCTTATAGGAGATATTGGGAGAAAAGTCAAAGTTCCCCGGGCAACGCCGGGTATTACTGCTAGTATACATATTTTATATTATTGGATTAATCTAAACTCTCTTTAAATCAAAATTGTAAACAAAACAGAAAGGCAATTTTTATATTAACTACATTTTATCGAAGGGTTTTACTGGGAGACCATCCTCCTGAACTCCATTTAGTTGTAGGAACGAAGATCATGTCACGCGGTGTCTCGTAGCTCAACAGTTGTTTTTATTTTGATTTATCATATTATTTCGAGGCTCATGTCCACCAGAGTGACAAAAGATCGCTCTGGTAGTAGGCAATAGAACCTCGTAGTTAAAGTCCGGGCATGAGTCATAATAACTAACAAACTCATATTATTTTGTATATACTTTACTTAATCACTGTACATTTAATTTATTTTATTTATTTTTTCTTAGCTTAATTATTTACTCTCATTTTGTATAAATTTATTATTTTGTACATACTTTATCTACATATATTATTATTGTTCTTGTTTTCCCTTCTTATTATTTCGTATATGTACATTACGTCATTGTAATAAAATATTAATCAAAACATTGTACCCGATTTATTAATATTATAGGTTTAGGTTTTATGACTCATGCCCGGGCTTTAACTACGAGGTCATATCGCCTACTACCCGACCGCTCTTTCGTCACTCTGGTGGACATGAGCCCGATTCTACTGTGGGAGTCCTAAATTTTGCCTACCCTAAATTTTTATTCACTTAGGGCAGGGATCTTTAACGAGTATCTGACATCGTACAGGCTCGGGACCATCGCTTAACGTCCCATCCGAAGGACGGCGTGCTATTAATATTATATATTCATATATTAGGCAACCATCACACAATACTAGATTCGGAACTTTAATTTTGATTTCTTTTTTTTTTTTCATTATGGAAATAAATTTTACAACAAACAAGCTGAAACGATCAATTCGCATTTAGCACGTAAAGCGTCGGAATTCCTCATTTATGGGACAGTGATACGCTATTAGAGAGGCCTGCATTTTATGGACATTTTCAATTAATTCCTACTGTCATTTAACTTAAATTATAGTTATATTAGAAACAATTTTTCCTGATTATTATCATATTGAAGAAATCAAAAGTACGAATTTTACTTCAAATTATTAAGTCAATATTACCTACTTAAGTCAGGACCTTAGAAATATGGACAGAATTATTGTAACTCATAAATCTTTGGGACGCTTTAATGTGCATGTTAGTATGATATCAAATTTGCTAAAGATCATTATTCGACATTTCATAAGAAACATTTTTTGTAAAGACCATCGTCTATTAGAAGGTACGTAGAACCAACTCTTTTCAGATAAACCGCATACTTCTAAAAAAAATAATTTATAGGCGGTGAACCGCTTGCCGGATCTGTTTGAAATTTGAATATAATGCATTATAACAGGAATGAGGCATATGCCTTTTGTCTCTTTATCTCTATTAGAAGTGACCGAAAAAGCGATGGGCATATTTGACATCACCAAACCGAATTATAATAATAAACAGTCGAACAACTAAGACTTCATCCTTGAGAAACTCCTACGGTAATCTAAAATGAATAATATTTTGGAAGCGAAAATCCAAACAAAATTGTACTAAAACTATTCATAAGCCATTTTCATAAGCCATAAGATTATAATATAAAGAATAAATAATAAGACAATGGTATTGTAATAATTTGAAGTTTGAAATCAATTGCAACAAAACTGTACTAATTATACTAAATATATATATATATATATATATATATATATATATATATATATATATATTCAGAATGTAAAATTATATCTGATACAGGAAGAGTTAAGTAAAGTAGGGCAAGGAATGTCGACCGGAGTTTCCTTCCTTCGGGGGGTCTACAGCCTCTTCTAGAGCATCCGCGAGACTCACAAGAACAGTCACCAGACCTAACGATACAGGACATCATTGGACATTCAGTTTAACGACTTTCCTCTGCACAGACCGTTCACCATCTTTTGAATCTATTATTTTGCGGAAACTTTAAGCATAATGTATTCTTAAGCACTTCAAGGATTGTTCTTAATTCACATCTGATAACACCCCCCCCCCCCCCCTCCACTTAAAATTATCTCTTATAATATGTATTATTTAAATACATTTTAAAAATGTTTACTTAATTTTTGCTTGGACAGTAATTTAGAAAATGCAAAAATAGCTTTAACATTCAATTTATTGTTAATATAATTTTTGTTCAAATGTATAAAGAAATAATAAAAATTGTATAAATAATAAAAAAGAATAATTATTTTTTTAACCACCGATCTCCTGTCTGAAGTATTGTAAAAGAGACGGAGCACCGGTCTGACCATGACATCCGGTTTACAGAATTGGGATATTCTACTATGGAAAAATAATAATAATATTTATAATAAGTATATTAATAAATAAAAAAACTCTAAGAAAATATTACAGGAGTGCATAATTAAAACAATTAAGATATTGTAAAAAAAATAATAAAAGAATAATTATTATTAATTTTTCTAAACACCTATCTTCTGTCAGATTGTAAATAGGAGCAATGGGCTGGGCTGACCATGAAATCCTGTTTCAAGCATTTCTACATAAAAATGTACTTACAGAATTGGAGCAGTTATGAAATAAATAAATAAAATATATATAAACTTCGGACATTTTTTTTTTTCTGGTAGGGTTAATGGCGCAAAATGGGCTAAGTATTTTTGTGTTGTACTTACATATCTCCTTGTTTTTGTTTTTTTGGGGTGCTGGGCTGATGCAGAAGATGAGTAGTCGAGGGAAGACGCGAGATTGGACACGAGTGTAGGGCGGACACAGAGGTTGTGGATCCGAGACAGACAATCCTCCCGCGTATATAGGGGCGGCTCAGTGACGTCACGGCAGGTAACGGGGAAATACCCCTACCTTCCTCTCCAGTCTTCCGTCGGAGCTTACCGTTGCTTCTTCTTATTCTGGGGGGCACCCTCTTCACGTTTTTTTTTTCTTTCTCAGGATTTCCGTAAAAGTGCAACAGTTGAAGAAATCTGGAATGGAGAAAAAATACAAAAAAAAAAAAACTGTCTGATACATATTAAAGAGAAAGAGGAATATGCTGAAGGATATGGTTGTTATGGACATTCTCATCTTTAAATTTAGTTGGTTATTGTGGCTCATGCCCGGGCTTTAAATTCAAGGTCATATAGCCTACTACCAGAGAGCTCTTTCGTTGCTCTGGTGAACATGAGCCTGACTCTACATATACTGGAAGTCCTAAATTTTGCCTACCCATGTTTATTCTCTCTAACGATTACCTGGTATCGTTTTGAACCCGCGATCTTGAGCTTAGAATGCAAGCATCTGAGTTACCGATGCCCTCTATAAAGATTTCAGTGAATCACCGGCAATGTACTTCCACAAAAAGAATTATTATTATTAATATTATTAGGGTTTTTCAGTCGAACCCCTCTCTATTGAACCCCCTTCCCTTCATCCGATTTCACGGAAAATTAGTAGGTGCCGTCCTCATGTAGTTTTGAATTTAATTATAAAATGTAATGTCGATACATTTATTACAATCTAGTATTTCCTGCACATATTGATTTTGGAGGGTGAAATGAAAAGTTAATTCGTTCCGCGGAAGTACATTGCCGGTGGTTCACATCCTTTTTATATTTGGAATCAGGGGATCTGTAAAACTGGTGAAGTAAAAAACATTTTAAAATCGCGAGGTCACTAATCAGCTAATATATTAGTCAATATTGCAATATTGCTCCGATTTCCTTCACCCAGCTCCAGTATGAAAGGTCTATTAACAATTCCAGTAACATATTGTAACTAGTATAGGTCTTGGATAAATTCCTATCTAAGAGGAGAGTGGCTGATCAACGTAACCTAAGTGAACACGACCAGAAGAGGTCACGGAGGAAGGAAGGCTCATTGGTCGGGGTGAGACTACGTGTGAGTTGTCATCCTGGCCGCCCTCACCAGGGTCAAACGTAGTTTCACTTCCGCAAAAGTTCTGCACATTTAACGGAAGAGAAATCACCATCAATATGTGTGTTATAGGAATCGATATATTATCTATAATCGATATCAACACTCATTAAGTAAGTTAAGAGTAGGGGCGGGGGGGGGGGGGGGGGGGGGGCAAAGTTAGGCTACGAGGGTGGGGGTATAGACTCCCCGGGGGCACAGCCCGCAGTTTCCGTGGTTAGCGCTGCAGACTTTTTGTTATTAATTTGGGAGATTCGGACCTCTAGAAGCTCCCCCTGAGGTAACCACTAACTGTAATACTTAAGTTGACTTTACATGAGCAGCAAAAATGCAAAGCGCAGCAGCAGCAAATACACGCTGTGGTTTCTGTGCTTTTAGAACTAAATGACTCACATCCAATAGCGTGCATTTGCTGCTGCTGAGCTTTGCATTTTTACTGCGCATGTAAAATCAGCTTTACGAGTATAAAGTATAACATAAATGACGATTTTGAGCGAGGAAATGAAATGATCGAATTCATGTATATTTATATAAATGTAATATGACTTGTTTTGTATATGTACATTTATATAACTGTAATTTAGGAATCAGACGCACGGAAAATTTGAAGATCCTATTGGTAACTTGCAAGCAATCCATTTTTAATAAAAACTATTTTTTTAGTTTAATTTTTATCTTGGTTTTTTGCTCTGACCAGGGCGCCCCTGGCTACTCCCCTGAGTAGGGGGGATTTATATACAGCCTGGACATAAGACTTTATGCTTAAGACACACTGATAAGCCATAAATTATGTAATACAATTTTTGAAACCTTTTCAACACCCCACCCCCTGTCACGGTGTCACAACATTCTTCTGACCCCCAGCACCCTGGATATATTAATTGTTTTTACTTCCTCAGCGATACGAAGTTATGGAATTGGCCACAAATTCGATTTTGAGTTTTCACCGGAATTTCCGGCAAACTATTGATACGATGAATATATTGACATAAAATTGTATATGTGTATATATTCAGAACTCCATAAGTTGAAGAGGGTTCAAAGGGTGGCTCAATTGTAATGAATGTATTTATATGAAATTCAAACCCCAATAAGGACCTATTATTTTCAACGGAATCGATCGAAGAGAAGGGGGCTCGACTCAAATACCCTAATAACTAAAAAAAATGTACGTAAATGTACAAAAAAAAAAAGAAAACTGAATAAATGAAAATGAATAAATGAAAATGAATAAGCTCAATCTGTTGAAAAATTAGGTTATTTTTATTTATTTTATTTTGATAGTCATTAAGAGCTCTTGAAGGCTATCTGGCACGTGAACCGACTACTCATATATGGCTTTGTCTTGATGAATGAATGAGCCAGTGCCGTTGGTGACAGAAAATGTTTCGGAGATCCACCGCCAGAAAGGTTTGTTTACTACAGACAAAGGTCATATTTAGTTGCTCTTTATGTTAAGAAAGGGGCGGGGAGATTGGTTTTGGTTTTTTATGACTAATGCACGGGCTTTAACTACGAGGTCATATCGCCTACTACCAGAGCGCTCTCCCGTCACTCTGGTGGACATGAGCCCGACTCTACTATGGGAGTCCTAAATTTTGCCTACCTTAAATTTTTATTCACCTAGGGCAGGGGTCTTTAACGAGTACCTGACATCGTACAGGCTCGGGACCATCGCTTAACGTCCCATCCGAAGGACGGCGTGCTTAAGTTTATTTTACCTCCCAGATAAAATAAACTAAGGGCCTCGGTCGGGTTACGAACCCACGACCTTGAGCTCAGAAGTCAAGCACGCATACCACTGAGCTACCGGCGCCCTCTGGGGGCGGGGAGAGAGTGCTTCGTATTTGGGGATGTAGAAATACCTCCCTTCCTCCCCCTTCTACATAAGGATTATTGTCTCCGCAAACGTCATATTAGTCCCATTCGTTGTAACTAGATACAAGGGTTGTTCAAAATCTTTCGGAACATCACTTCTGCCAATTTTGAAATAACAACCACCTAAAATATAATAATTTTTAATCTATTGTTACGAATCTATATTTCTACTCTAATAAAGTCTCATGAAATTAATAATAAATATGTTGATCTAAAAGCCGTAAGGACGATCCCTACTGGTTTTCAGCCAGGGCGGTGGAAAAGATTTAAAAATGTGAAAAATTAGTTGATTAAAAATAATTCAAGTTGAGGACCGGTGATTCTCCAACGATTTTTTCGTTAAATTTTCTACATTATTTGAGCAAAAATATAACCAAAAAAATGGCGGATATGTACCTACTTCCCAGCGGTTTTCCCAGTTTTGGAGATGGCATAACTGCCCGTAAGACAAATGCAGACTCGCTCACATTTATAAGAAGGGTTTGTTTTTGTGTGGAGGAACTTTTCAGGGATAGAAAATTGAATTTGTAATCTAAACGACCTGTCATTTTTGTTTGAAACTAACTAAGAAAAGGAGGGCGCCGGTAGCTCAGTGGTATGCGTGCTTGACTTCTGAGTTCTAGAACGTAGGTTCGTAACCCGACCGAGGCCCTTAGTTTATTTTATCTGGGAGGTAAAATAAACTTAAGCACGCCGTCTTTCGGATGGGACGTTAAGCGATGGTCCCGAGCCTGTACGATGTCAGGTACTCGTTAAAGACCCCTACCCTAGATGAATAAAAAATTTAGGGTAGGCAAAATTTAGGACTCCCACAGTAGAGTCGGGCTCATGTCCACCAGAGTGACGAAAAAGCGCTCTGGTAGTAGGCGATATGACCTCGTAGTTAAAGCCCGGGCATGAGTCGTAAACCCTAAACCTAACCCTAACTAAGAAAAGCGAACTATTACATATTTTTTATTTGAACTTAAAACTTTTCTGTCCGCAATAAGAGGCTTAAACAATCTCTCGGAACCCAAGTTCCATATCCGCGTTTACTTAGGTTGTGATCGGCAATTTTCTTCTTCATCCTGCGGTGCTACGATTAGAGTTGCCGTCCGGCTTTAGTTTGGCTTATTAAGGTCTGTCCGGCTTTTGTTAGACTTTATGTCAATGAAATAGCAGGAATCAACTAACTGAATTCGCACGCAGCCATGAAGTGCGGAGCGACCAAGGTTAGGTAGAATGTGCCAACCCGCGCCCCGCTGCTCAGCAGGCAGACAGAGAGGCAGGTACGATCTCGTAATGAGAATCGAAACGAAAAAATAAGGCGTGAATCGATTTTTTTTAAAGTCTAAATATTTTTAATTTCCCTAATTGAAATAGTAGCATGTGGCATTTATTTTTAAACTTAAATGAAGATCTTTTCGATTATCGTGCCAGAAGAATGAATAGTTTTATATTTTTATTTGTTTAATGAAGAATTTTTAGTTTTATATGCCAAAAGAGGTCTATTATTGATTGTTGTTCTGTATTTATCTATTTAATAGAATTTCTCCACTTTAGGTTCAATTAAGAAGACGGAATACTTAGTTGGTTTTATAATTACCAAATGATAAGGCTATTTATCGTTTGTTTTTAGTTATTGGTAATAAAAGTTTAATTTTGTAATAAAAACTATGATTGATTGTCATGAGTCACAATAACTAACTACGCTTTTGGCCGGGACCAAGACAAAATAACTGCTGATGTAATAAATGTACCATTGAACTTTTCTATGAGGATTGAGAAGTTTTAGTATCTTCGTAATTTAAGTGATTACAAATAATTCGAGCCGGGGAAGTACGTTGCCGGCTTTTCCCATTATATATATATATATATATATATATATATATATATATATATATATATTTTTTATGTTGTTAATGATGACGGGAGGACAGGACTGACGGCGCAGGGTAAATGTGACTTGGAAACATTTCTGCTCATTTGTGAAGGATCAGTGAGGCTACAACAGGACAGGTCCCATTTTATAATTTATTTTGTGATAGTCTGTGAAACTAATTCAGATCTTATTTATTAGTTTATTTATCAATTAATTATTTACATTTTTCATGTGATAGGAACCAACGAGGTTAAGGTCATTTCGAAAAATGATAAAATAAAATACGCCGTTATAATTATTTTTGCCAGACATATATCCTATTTATACAGATCTATTTTAAGCATCTGTTGAACGACAATGATCTTCAAGATTAATAGTATTATTATTATTTTTATTTAAAATATATCTCTCTTACTAATTTCACTGAGTCGTTGACTTGTTAAAAAAAAAAAGGCGGATAACACTATTTAACAAATTATGTTTTTCTTAAACTGTCTTCTTATCAATGGCACGTGTATCCGGGTATGAAATGAGGAACAACGGATAACAGTGTGTGCGGTTGTTTAACTACAAGGTCATATCGCCTACTACCAGAGTGCTCTTTCGTCGCATGCTCTACTATGAAACTTCTAAATTTTGCCTACTCTAAATTTTCATTCACCGAGGATAGGGACATCGTGCAGGCCTGGGATCATCGCTTAACGTCTCATCCAAAGGACAGCGTGCTTAAGTTTATTTCACTTCCTAGATAAAAAAATAAAAAAGTCTTGGCCGGTTTTCGAACCCGCGATCTTGAGTTCAGTAAGCAAGCACGCATACCACTGAGCTATGCAGGTGCATATGATGGATTATTTTTTAACTAGTGATACCAAGGTATAGTGGTCAATTTCTGGATTTTCTTGGCAGCAATAAGTGTTTTTTATTATTATTTTTTTTAAATGTTTTATACAGAAATATTCAATGAAGATATGCTTAACCGGCTTACATTGTTTAATAAATTTGGTCAGTAACATGTTTTAATTATATTAACCATTTTTGGTATAAATCCTTAAACAAATGCCTGAAATTCAAAGTTGATCTATTAATATTGCAAATAAAGGAAGATGATTCCAACGACCATATTTATTTCCATGTACTTTGTTGTTTGTTTCACTTTTCTTCTTAAATAGTATCATTTCAGAAGTACAAGAACAAAAAGTCGTCGGTAAATCACCGCCGATGTCCTTCCTCAGAACGAATTAATCAATTAACGTTTCGCTCCTCCTCCAAAACCAGTTAATAGTTTGCGCTAATAATCAATAGTTGACTTATATAAGGGCTCTTAAATACTCATACTAAATTTCGTGTACTGCCCTCCAGTGTACCTTAACAAAAATCTCATCCCTTTCAAAAAACGAAGTCTGCTATCTAGGCCTCATACTCGACAAGTCGTTTGGAATCCTCACACGAGACTGAAAAGACAAGAAATGAACAGACGTTATAAACTTTTACTAAGACTACTAGACAAAAGATCCAAACTAACTTTGACAACAAAACGACTTATATACAACGCAGTACTCAAACCTATGTGGACTTACTGACTTGAACTCTGGGGTTGAGCCAAGACTTCCAATCTCCAGCGCATCCAATCCTTTCAATCCAAAATCTTTCATACAATAGCCAATGCTCCTTACTACCTCTCCAACAAAACCCTTCACACTGACCTTAACGTACCTTTCGTCACTGAAGTCGCTAAATCCAAATATAAAAAATTATTTTCCCTTCTTAGTTCCCACAATAATCCTCTAGTCCTCTAGTCCCTCCATTCTGCCACACTTCCCCAACGACGGCTCAAGCGTCAATGACTTAGAGACCTCCTGAGCAGAATCAGTGACAGTGATTAGCTACAAATGAGAGAAAAACAGTGACTAGGCAGTGTCACCACTGGGTGATTTCTCCCCTCATGACATTTTGACATTGCCATTATCTCTTTATTAGCACATTTGCTTGTTGTATTTATTTTGATACCGTTGTAACTAGCTATTTGTAAAAAAAAAAAAAAAAAAAATTTTCGTGTTAATAGATTCATTACATCGGCAGTTATTAGGGTTTTTGAGTTGAGCCCCCTTCCCTAAATCCCTCATCCCTTACTTTCAATCGATTTCAGTGAAATTACCAGGTGTTGTCCAAATGGTGTTTTGATTTCAAATATAAATATAAAATATAAATCAATAGATTTATTATATCTCCATTTTTTGAGGTTTTTGAGTTGAGCCCCTTCTGATCTCCCCTTCCCCTTCGCCGATTCTGCTGAACATTACTAAATGTCGTCCTTAAGGGGTTTTGAATTTATATATGAAATTTTATGTAAGGAGATACAAATTATTTTATTTGCCAATAATAGTAAATTTCTTTAAATAACTCTATAGGAAAATAATGAAGAGGATTGATGCGGACTTGTCTGATGTAACATAGAGTCCTTATGAAGTGATCTTTAGTAACCTCAGATAACCGCGGAGACCAAAGAAATACACTTCATGCGCCAACCTATCTCGTATCAAAACAATTTTTTATCACACAAATTTTGACAAATTTTGGTAACTTGAAAAACAATCCTTATCATTAAATATTCTATTATTTATTGCATATTCATATTTTTCATTATTATTCAAATTAATTATTTTATTTTATCTCATTTTTATATGACAAAATGTATTAAAAGAAAACCGTCATTTGGTTATCTTATACTTTGTATTTGTTCTTATTCCATATCTCTAAATTATTTTTAATTCAATTCTTGATTTAATTTGAATTTTTCTTATAGTCACTGCTTTGACCGCTTAATTTTGACTCTATGTACCTACATATGAACAGAAAATGCCCACACACAGTACACTTCGTAGGTCATTCTGTCTTTTTATTGCAATATATATTATATAATTAACAATTATATACAGGGTGGCCCAGATAAGCGGGCCACAAGTGAAATAACTCCTAAGCGGTTAGAGATATCAAAATTGTGCATAGGACTAAAGTAAAGTTGTAGCACTCACCGAGAGCTATAGTATGGCGTCCTCGAAAAGACATAAATGACCCTTTTAATGGCTCAAACAGCCCTTCGAAGGGCGGGGTTCCCTTTTGACCCTTAAGTTTCATCACATTTTATTAAAGTACTAAAGAAACAAGGAAGAACTGTGCAAACAGATTTTTGATACGTCAAATAGTTCTCGGGAAAAAAAAGTTTAAAGTTTATTCTGAAGTTATTAAATTCCAACTAACTTCAGAATAAGAAAAACGTGCAACTTTAAACGTTTTTTTTCCGAGAACTACTTGACGTATCAAAAATCTGTTTGCACAGTTCTTCCTTGTTTCTTTAGTACTTCAATAAAATGTAATGAAACTTAGGGGTCAGAAGGGAACCCCGCCCTTCGAAGGGCTATTTGATCCATTAAAAGGGTCATTTATGTATTTTCGAGGACGCCATACTATAGCTCTTGGTGAGAGCTACAACTTTAATCCTATGCACAATTTTGATATCTCTAACCGTTTTGGAGTTATTTCACTTGTCGCCCGCTTATCTGGGCCACCCTGTATATATATTTTTGTTTTTTTTTAAATTAATGTATGTAATTATTGGGATATCCAGACTAGAGCATATCCCAAACACAGACATAAGGAGAAAGGTTAAGCAAGATCTAGCGATCATCTATTCCAAAGAAACAAAACAGGTTGGTTGGTTCGGTCATGTAATGAGAATGGGAACAGAAAGATGGCCAAGACGTTTACTTGATTTCACCCCACAAGAAAGAAGAAAAAAAAATGTATCGAAGACGTTAATGCAGGAATGGCAGCGCGAGGCCTGAGAGACGGACAATGGGAGGACAAAAAAATGTGGAAGAAACCTCTTTTTGGAAACGACATATGAACCTATGTTTGTACAATCAGTCGTTTAATAATAAAAAATAATGTAATTATTGTAATTAATATGTACAGAGATGTAAAAATAAAAAAAATTAGAAATAAGTGTGAAATGGAAACGGTTAAATGCATTTAGGTAAATACTTTAGATGAAAGAGTGATGGATATAGAAAAAACGGAGAAATAAATTTACAAAAGTGTCAACATGTAATTTTATATTTAAATTCAAAACCCATATATGGGTTTTCACCCATTAATTTTCCCTGGAATTGGCCTAAGTGGAAAGAGGATCAGCGGAGGGCTCGAATCAAAGTCCCAATATTGATGATAAAATTGTTGATTTTGGAGGGAGAGCAAAAACTTAGTAGGTATAATATGACTGAGTTTAGTTATTATGACTCATGCCCGGGCTTTAACTACTAGGTCATATCGCCTACTACCAGAGCGCTCTTTCGTCACTCTAGTGGACATGACCTTGACTCTACTGTGGGAATCCTAAATGTTGCCTACACAGGTTTAGTCACCAAGGGTCTTCGAGTACCTGACATCGTACAGGCTCGGGACCATCGCTTTACGTCCCATCCGAAGGACGGCGTGCTTAAGTTTATTTTACCTCCCAGATAAAGTAAACTAAGGGTCTCGGCCGGGTTTCGAACCCACGATCTTGAGCTCAGAAGGCAAGCACGCATACCACTACGCTACCGGAGCCCTATGACTGTTTATAATATGACTTGATAATGATGACAGGGGGCCATGGTGGCCGTGCGGGCTAGAGCGTAGGGCTTTGGTCGCATGGTCTCACCATGGTTGAAATGGGATAAAAGACACATGACACCATGACTTACCAAGACTGTTTTGTTCAACCAATCCAGTGGACCTTGCTGGGGTGCCACTGCCACTATGATCTACAAATCTTAGTTGATTAATTCGCCATGGGAAACTGCATTGCCGGTGATTCGCAAAAACTTTTTTCTCTGTCAAGATCAATTTAAATCTTTGAAAAATATATTCTAGCCAGAATAAAACCTATAAGGCGGAAGCGGAAATTGTTAAGTTGACCAATTTCCGTTTAACTCTTCTTCTTTTTCGAACTTTTTTTTTAACTTCAACTGGGCTGTGTTCTGATAATTGAACACATTAATAACTGCTGATGTAATGAATTTGTCGACACAAAATTTATTATGATAAATCAGAAGCCACCATGTCAGTCAAATATTGAGTTTTAGCCCAAACTTTTTTTTTTTTTTTTTTTTTCCTTTTTTTTTTTTTCTTTTGGCTTTATGAACGGTGCATATTAGCCATGTCAATGTGTTATGTATAGTTATTTAAGACATCCATGGCCCCGGGAGGGAGTTCTATCTATAGCCCAAACTTTGGTGGGAAAACAAATTATTGATTAATTCGAGCTGGGGAAGTACCTACGTTATGATTCTCCGACGATTTTTTTTTTAGTATTTAACACATCAATTAGATATAAAGTTGGAATAATTAAAAAAAAAAATTGATGAGTTTAATCAGCTGATAGTGTTATTTTTGAGGTTATAGATTTTTTTTTTGATCTTATAGTTATTTCATTTTACAGTGTTGTAGAATATAATGAAGAATGCTGGAACGTACAAATTCAAAGTCCTCTGATAGGGCGGACAGTAGAAAATTGGATTGCGTCCCATCTATATCCACTCGTAAGAAAGGGGAACCCTTGTTACAGGTAATGGTAAAGCTGACCATCACAGTTGAAACAAATGATGCTGTAATCTGCTCTGTATACTAATTAATGAGAAGAAAGTCGTAGAGGGCGCCGATAGCTCAGTGGTATGCGTGCTTGTCTTCAGAGCTCAAGAACGTGGGTTCGTAACCCGACCGAGGCCCTTAGTTTATTTTATCTGGGAGGTATAATAAACTTAGGCACGCCGTCCTTCGGATGGGACGTTAAGCGATGGTCCCGAGCCTGTACGATGTCAGGTACTCGTTAAAGACCCCTGCCCCAGGAGAATAAAAATTTAGAGTAGGCAACATTTAGGACTCCCACAGTGAAAGTCGGGCACATGTCCACCGGAGTGACGAAAGAGCGTTCTGGTAAGGCGATATGACCTCGTAGTTAAAGCCCGGGCATGAGTCATAAAACCTAACCTAAAAAAGTCGTCGATGATTCACCGGCAATGTACTTCCCCAGAATGAATTAATTAACTTTTCTCTCCCCCTCCAAAATCAGTCAACCGTTTGTGCTAATGTTCAACAGTTGACTTACATAGGAGCTCCTAAATACTCACACTAAATGTTGTGCTGATAAATTCCTTACATCGGCTGCTATTAGGGTTTTTAAGTTGAGCCCTCTCCCCTGAATGAAACTTGAAATTTTGCTGAAATTTGACAGGTATTGTCTTCATGGTGTTTTGACTTTAAATATGAAATTTTCATGTAAATTACATTCAATAAAATCGCAGTTATTAGAGTTTTTGAGTTAAGCCTTTCTCCTAATCCCCCCCCTCCTTTTCTTTATCCGATTTGACTGAAAATAGGTAGGTTTTTGTACTTATAAGAGTTCTGGATACATATATACAATTCCATGTCTATGATGCACTTCTCTATTGGCAGTAATTAACGTTTTTGAGTGTTTTGTTAAGCCCTCCCTATTTCCCTTTTCCATCGGCCAATTTGGCTGAAAATGGTGTTCTTCTTATGAGGTTCATATACATTTACTTTTTTTTTTCATTTTGTAAATCCGGAGGTTGGAAAACGTGGAATTTCTTTTAAAACACTGCCTCGAATTTCTGCCCGATTACGTAACTTCTCCTATGCTTTATACTTTATTATAGTTAGTTATTGTGACTCATACCCGGGCTTTACTACGAGGTCATATCGCCTACTACCAGAGGCTCTTTCGTCGCTCTGGTGGACATGAGCTCGACTCTACTGTGGAAATACTAAATTATGCTTACTCAGGTATATTCAACTAGGACAGAGATCTTTAACGAGTACCTGACATCGTACAGGCTCGAAGACCATCGCTTAACGTCCCATCCGAAGGACGGCGTGTTCAAAGTTTATTCACCTTCCAGATAACAAACCTAAGGGCCTCGGCCGGGTTTCGAATCCTCGATCTTGAGCTCAGTAAGTAAGCGCGCTCACCACTCAGCTTACGTCGCCCTCTTTCTTTCTTATATAGAAAAATGTTTTATGTTAAAATGTCAATTTTCCGATGGAGCCCGACATGACTTAAGCTATCCCCAAGCCCAGAAGGGATATCTCTGTAAGAATTGTCAAAAAATATTAATGTACGTTTTTAAAAATAATATTGTCTATTTCACTAATATTTATAGAATGGGAGTACTTTCGTTATTGCTACCTTCATCAGGCACGACTTAACAAATACTAAATTTACTCTATTTAGTATTTGTTATGTCGTGGATGAAGATGATAGCAATACCGAAACTACTCCCTTATAAATAAATAAAACAAACTTATTTTTGAAATATTGTCTATTCCACTAAAGATATATACATATATAACTACCGGTTTCGGCTTTATACCATCGTCAGGTCTAGTTATGAACTACCTGACGATGGTATAAAGCCGAAACCGGTAGTTATATATGTATATATCTTTAGTGGAATAGACAATATTTCAAAAATAAGTTTGTTTTATTTATTTATTACAAGTTTCCACAATATGTCCGCGTTTCTCAACTTAGAAGTTACTCCCTTATATATTTGTGAAATTTTTGTTAAAAAAACATATTTTTTTTCCAATTTTTATTAGGTGTTTCACAATATCTTTGCAAAAAACGTTGAGTATCATTTCCAGAGAATGTATTGTGTATGAAGTTTCCTCTATTGGTAATGTTTATATTTCTGTTTGTAGGATGTACTACAGAAAAAGAAGTCTTTAATGGCCACAACAGAGAAACTGCGATGTTTAATATCTGTAATGAAGGCGGAATTTAAGATCCCCCAACACTTTAGTATACTCGGGCAAAAGCTCGACGCCCACTTGGAGTTCAAAAAGCAAAAATTCTTCAACGGGAGCAACTTTCGTGGCCTTTGGAACCCAATGACTATGGAAGGACCTGGCGTCTACACCTTCTACAATGGTAATCGGTTTAGACATTTTGTTTTTAGCTACTAACATCTCTTACCGTCTGGTGATAAAATAAATTCGTGGGATCAATGATGGCTTGAGGCTTCGGTTCAAATCCGCACCGGGGGAGTGTTTTTAGTTCTATGATAAAACGTTTCTCGGTCCATGGATGTTTGTAGATGACTCCGTTAATGTAGCCCGCTCCTGTAGTGTCAGAATGAATGTACCTTGCAACGTTCAGGCTCGGGACCAACGTCTCAACCGAAGGACGGTTTGGTCAAGGTTTTTTCACCTTCCAGATAAAAAAACATAAGAGCCTCGGCCGGGTTTCAAACCCACGATCTTGGGCTCACAAACAAGCACGCATACCAATGAGCTATCGGCCCCACCATTAACTAAAATATTGAACTACCAACTGGGGGTGGAGGCGTTAAACAGTAATGGAAGGTTCAAGGGATAAATTGAGACGAGAATTATCTCTCTAAGGAGTATTAATGGCCCCTGGCAGCTGATAAACTCAATATATTCTACCCACCCAATTCCAGTGTGACATACGTCTACTAAAGTTGCCATGTGTTGGATGTTTAGGAGTGACCTACAGAGGTGAGCTGACGGACGGAATGTTCGAAGGGGACGGCGTTCTCACGTTTCCCAACGGAGCCACCATCAAAGGCTACTGGATCCATGGGATCGTCTTCAACCCTCAGTACACCTTTGCCGATGGACTCAAATTTCTCTCCAAAGACTGGAACTACTGTCGAATGCCCGATAGAAGGTTTTATTGTTTAACATTTTACTTCTACAGCTATGCGAAGTATAGGGGAAGTTATGTAATCGGTGAAAAATCGGATGCGGAGTTTTCACCGGAATTCCATTTTTTCCGACCTCCTGATTCAAAAAATGAAGAAAAAAATCTGTATGTGAATACGATAACTCCCGAAAGAATGAAACTATCGACTATTCTATTTCTGTATCCAGAACCCTCTAAGGACGACACTTATTGATTTTCAGTGAAATCGACCAAAGGAAAGTGGGATTAGGGAAAGTCTTATACAAAAACTCAAATTAATATGAAAATTCAAAGCCCTCTAAAGTCGACATCTATTGATTTTCAGCTAAATCGGGGGGATTAGAAGAGACTTGAAACTAAAACTGGAATAACTGCCGTAGTAGTGAATGTATTGACACGAAATTTCATGTCACTTCAAAGCCCTTTAAGGACTACACCTATTAATTTTCTGTGGAATCAGCTGAAGAGGATGGGGATCCGGAGACTCTCACAATATAGTCAGGTTATGTCCACCAGAGGGACGGTAGAGCGCTCTGGTAGTATATGATATGACCTCGTAGTAAAAGCCCGGGCATGAGTCACAATAACTAACTAATAAAATATTATTTTTCAATTGAATTATTAACATATTATGTTGCGACTGAGCCCTCATGACGAAAATCCATTTCATGTTTCAGATTCCAGTCAGAAATCCTGCACGGATTGCGGCCCACTGGAAATATCCAGTTGTCCAACGACCATCCAGCTCGAGCTATCCCCTGGGGACTCCTGGACACGGGAGAGGGCTTCTACGATCCTTACTCTAATCTCCTCATTCATCCCATTACTGGAGAGTCTATAAGGTAGATTTGATAGCTGCAATACTGTCATTTATTTATTACTATTACTGTTCATATTGAAATTATAGAATCATAAATATAGATTTATACATCACAAAAAAAAAAAAAATAGAATAAAATAAAATAGCTCTATTGACATTCTTTTAGAAAAAAAAAGCCTCTCCTTTTGGAGGTTTTGAGTCTACTGCTCTTTCAACAGAAGAAATCAGAAAAGAATTTAACGATTGTTCCTAAATTAAATTAAATTATTTCTTAAGTAAAACCGTTACTTCTTGATTAAAAATAGAATAAATATAAAACAAGATAGAACAAAACAAAAGCAAAAAGTAAAAAGAATAAATGGATAAGTAAATATAATTCCAAGATTATTAATAATAGATATGTTAGCAAAAAATCATGAAAATAATTTAAAAAATGCGTAGTTTGGCAATAAGAGAAATATAGTTATAATATTTATACAACTGTTGGACTGTCTGAGAGGTTACTAGTTCATTAATTATTTTATTTGCATCTCCTGAGTTACCAAAATATTATTTTCTATTACTTGAAATAACTGGACTTTTTCAAATAAAATGGTACATAATATCATCAGTTTCATTACCACAGATATTACAATTGGCTGGTTATTAAATTTAATTGAAACGTCTGGCACACTAAGTTTAGAAAAATGCTTGCCACCCATTCTAATTTGAGTTATCAAGTTAATACGCTTTAGAGGTGCGTCAAGATGGAGATAAGGCTAGTTCAGGTGATAATAGTCATTTTAAATAATTATTGAAAGTTGATTTTGCTGCCTTGTTTTGATCTAACGAGAACAAATTTTTTAAATACATTTCACAAATAGATGCAATAGATTTTCTACCGAGTTCCAAGCTTGAAAATCAGTAAGGAGAGTGTTGATAATGGCGAGAAATTGTGGACCACCAATGAGTATTGACACTTGTACTGTAAAATTCTTTCAATTGAGCCAGGCAGATCTTAGGAAATCAGGAAGAATGCATTTGTTAGCTGCATTACTGTATGTACATTATATTATATTATTCATGAATTTGTAAACCACTAGATGAATGTTGACAGCAGGACGACACCACATTTTAGAGCTTTCTGTTAATTTTCAAAAATAAATATATGCTGCTCAAGTTCGATAGCTTCAGAGCTCTTCGAAGTTCAAATGTTAACTTTCAAAAGAGCCAGAAATCAATTAAAAGATCTCATGCCACTGAATGAAAAAGTGTAGTTCAGTGGGTAAACATGTTTCTATATATTGTTCCTCATTTTACTGTCTATCTCAAAAGATTTAACTTGTTAGGTCTCTCAACAGTAGACTGGATTTAATAAAAGACACAGAGCTGTTGTCCACTCACGAGTTTATTTTGCAAAGCCAGCTTTCAGTCTAATGAGACCATCTTCAGTGCTAACTTACTTAACAAAGGCATTGAGCTGTACCAAGTTGAGTAGCAATCAGAAACTGGTGCTGCCTTTGTTAAGTAAGTTAGCACTGAAGATGGTCTCATTAGACTGAAAGCTTTGCAAAATAAACTCGTGAGCTTTGTGTCTTTTATTGAATACAGCACGCTCACAACAACTTCCAAAAATTCCTCGTAGACTGGATTGTTTCGATAGTTGGATATTTAAACTAAAAACCCCACAAGGATGGCACAATTTTATTTGAAATCGGTCAAATAACCTAATAACTGCTGATGTAACATGCCCACAACACTCAATGTTATATTTTGTGAGAGAACCCCAGATTCTGGAACCTAATAGAATTTCTGAGATATATATATATATATATATATTCTTGCATATTTAGATATGCAGAGTTGAAATTCATTAGGTGATGGTTTACTGAAGGACTGGCGGTGCGATGGGAAGCGCTCTGGAGCCTTGCTATCCGTTCTGACAACACTCCTCAGACTTGTTGCTAGACTGGCTGGTTGTCCAATCTGCTAGCTACTTTCGCCTGTCTACCACCCTACGACCTGTCCTTTCTAGACTGGACGCTACCACTGGAGAATGAATGCATCGACACCTATTGATTTTCAGCCAAATCGGCCAAAGAGAAGGGGAACTAGGGGGATTATTGATAATTAGCACAAACGGTAAACTGGTTTTGTAGGAGGAGTAAAAAGTTAGTTAATTAGTTCGTTCTGGGGAAGAACATTGCCGGTGCATTTCCGACGATTTTTTTTATTCACGGATAATCAACTGTTTTTAAAAATAAATTTAATATGTTGCAGAATAATGACAAAGAAAGAAGAATCGTGGACATTGGCACACTGCCGCAGGGAATGGCAATGTCCAGTCACTTTCAACCCAGATTATTATGAAAATTGGTTTCCGACATCGAATAAAGACAAAGAACAAGTAGAAGATCTAATGGACTGGAGTAAAGACAAATCTCTTCAGAAGGACTTTACTGGAGTTCTCAACTTGATCAAAATCAAAAGTGGCAATCATTATCTTGAACTATTTGGAACTCCTGAAGAAAAACTACGTTATATCACCCAAATGGTTTCTACAATATTTACCCTACAACCTGCACTTTTAAGTACAGAATCTTTTAACACGGCTTAACTACAAAAAATAAAGTTACGATTGAATTATTTCAAATTATATAAATTTTTACAACACTTGCTTCTTATTGGCTAAATAATCTAGTCGTGTCACCATCCTCCCAAGACACACCAGATCTCGTTCTTCGGACCTCTTCATCCCCTCTCATCGCTCCTCTGCCTTCCACAACTCGTTCCTTGTCCAAGCCTCCTCTCTCTACAACTCCCTGCCTCCCCACGTCCGTCACTCTCCTTCCGTGGCTTCCTTCATGTCCTCCGTCCTCCCAAGACATACCAGATCTCGCCCTTCGGACCTCTTCATCCCCTCCCATCGCTCCTCTGCCTTCCACAACTCGTTCCTTGTCCAAGCCTCCCCTTTCTGGAACTCCCTGCCTCCCCACGTCCATCACTCTCCTTCCTTCCTAGGCTTCCTTCATGTCTTCCGTCCTCCCAAAACACACCAGATCCCGCCCTTCGGACCTCTTCATCTCCTCCCATCATTTCTTCATATTCATCCTTTTATTTTATTTCCTCTTTCTTTTTCCATCAGTTTTTCTTAAATTAATTTTATTGCAAGCCTGGGCTATATTTTTTTTAAATTTATTTTATCTTCTATATATTTATTCAAATCCATTTATTTTCGTATGATTTCTTCATAATGAAGCTGTTAATTTAATAACTTTTGTATTATTATTTTATTTTTTTACTGATTTCATCATTATCTATTTCATTTTTATTATATTGTAGTTTCTCATTTAGTTATATTTATTTTGTCCTTGTTTCTATCCATTGTAGCACTTTCATCTTAATACTGATAGTTTATTTTATTTCTATTTGTTGCTCTGTTCAGTGACTTTCATGTATTTATTCTTAGGGGACCTCGGTCCCAGAATAAAATGTATTTTCATTTAATTTTTTTCATTTCATTTCAACAATTAAACGCACATAAAATATCATGTTTGTGGATACGATAAGTCCCTATAGAATGAATATATCGACGTTAAATTGTATAAGATGATCCAAACCCTCATAAAGACGATACTTACTAATATACTTAGGGACTTAGAGCCAAATTGGTGAAGAGGAAATGAGTTTAGAGGAAGAGTGAATAATACTCGTAATTCGAGCTGGTGATATCCTACTCGCCCCAGTTGACTATCTGGCCAGTGAATGAACTGGCTTCAGTAGATATGGTAGCATGTAAGGAGGGTCCACCTATTGACCAGAATGACCTCTAACCTAGCCATAGTGACCAGCCCCAACTCGCCTCCTCTCTTTAATTCGAGCTGGGGAAGTACGTTACTGGTGATATCCTACTCGCCCCAGTTGACTATCTGGCCAGTGAATGAACTGGCTTCAGTAGATATGGTAGCATGTAATGAGGGTCCACCTATTGACCTCTGTAACCTAGCCCATCAGTGACCAGCCCCAACTCGCCTCCTCTCTTTAATTGTCCAAACCACTCATTCAGATGTCCAACAGGCCCATGGAACGCTACAACTCTTCCTACCTGCTCGGCATGGACTCAGTCTACACCATGGAGCCGACCTATTTTTTCACCTTCTACTCGGAGTTCGGGGAGCGGTTGGTGGAGGCAAGGTTGGAAGCTGTTATCCTCACAGGGGTTCTTCTAATCTCCCTCGCCACTAACGCTATTCTGATGAGTGGCCTCCTGAGAGCCCATCATAAGACAGTCACCAGCTGTTTCCTCTTCAACCTCGGACTGGCTGATGTCCTCTTTGCCATAGGAATACCTATCGTCGTCGCAGCCAGACTTAGTCCAGACTGGGTTTTGGGTGACTTCGTTTGCAGGACTTTGCCTTACTCTCAAGTAAGCTCCAATTATTAATTATTCTTATTTATATAGATATATCTTTACCTCCCTATCCACAGGACAACAACCTACCACAACTCCTTCCTTATCCCGGCTAACTCCCTCTGGAACTCTCTCCCTCTCCATATTCGCCATTCTCCTACTCTTCTTTCATTTAAGTCCCTACCTTCCCATTATCTCCTAACTCATCAAACCTCTGATTCCTAAGGCTGGCTCCTATGAGATAGTTCTCGTCTTCCTATAAGTCTCTCACTCCACTGGACAGATTGTTACTCTTCTGTTTCATCAGTCTAGTTTTTTACAATTCATATATAACTCATTATTGTTATTATGTCTTACATTATTATTTACACTTTGTTTTTTCTCATTTTTTTCCCTAGTTTATTATATTGTTTTAATCATTGCCTCTCTTTAACATTTAATATTTATTCCTAGAGACCTCTTTTCTTTTATATTTATTCTGTCTCAACTGGTTGATATTTGTATACTTTTGTTTATTTCTTATGTTATTATTCTTAGGGGACTATGTCCCAGAATAAAGATTATTTTTCATTTTCATTCAATCTATTTTTGGTATTTAGAACCTAGCAAATAGATGTTTCTGTTCAAACTTCCATCATCAATATCTTTAATTTATTTGCTGGTCTTTATCGGGGTCAATTGTTTCTTTATATTGATTATATTCTTTACATAAATATAAGACGACCCCTGTCCAGACCCTTGGTTCAGATAGGATTACAACAAAGAAGTCGATTCTAACAATATGTTCTGCATAAAGATATTTTAAAAAAACATAATACATATGTTCAATATAAAGAAAACATTGACAGCAATAAAGATCAAATAAAATAAATAAAAAGAAAGAACTATGTTGTCATATTTAAACAATCATCAGGATACCTGAGATTACCTGAGACTGTGACACACAAATAATATAATAAAATAAAGAAATTAAAATATTAAAAAGTTTATAGTAGGAAACATTGTATAATATAAGAAATAAAGGCTATATAATAAAAGTACAAGAAGAAAAATAAAAAGCGTACTCACTTTTTGTATTAAAAATACACAATATTACAATATATTAAATACACGAGGGAGCTGGTAGCTCAGTGGTATGCATGCTTGCTCAAGATGGTGGGTTCGAAACCCGGCCGAGGCCCTTAGTTTATTTTATCTGGGAGGTAAAAAAAAACTTAATAACGTTAAGTGATGGTCCCGAGTGTGTGAGATCTCAGACCCCTACTCTCGGTGAATAAACCTAGGGTGGGCAAAATTTAGGACTCCCACAGTAGAATTGGGCTCATGTCCACTAGAGCTACGAAAGAACACTCTGGTAGTAGGCGATATGACCTAACAGTTAAAGCCCAGGCATGAGTCACAATACTTAACTTTACTTCCCCATGTATACGTTGTAATGGGGAATCGGTCGAAAATTCAATGTTTACTTTTCACTATAAAATATCTTTCTGACTTTTCACAACCAAAATTTCATGTTTTTCGACCTTCTAAATCCAAACAAAAATATATATATATATTTCCTGAAATTTTGGGTGTATGCTCATGTCTCTCAAAGAGCAAAAAAAAGTTTCAGCCAAACGTGGTGTAGCCTCTCGAAATTTTGTATGTTGATTAAGTACATTTGGGAAGTAGGCCAAAAAGAAGGAACTCAACTCTAAAACCCTAGTAAATAGAAATGAAATTAATATAGTGACAACCAAAATCAAACAAAGAAAAATGAGGGTTTAGAGGGAGAGCGGAAAGTTACATTACATTTGAGGTGGGGAAGTAGATTAGAGATGATTGACGGAGGACTTGTTTGTACAGTTGGTTTGCGGGTTCACGGTGCTGTGGAGTCTCACCTTCATCAGTATCGAGCGGTACCGATGTCTCACCCTGGATCCTCGCCTCAAGATCTCCGCATCCTCAGCCACGGGCCTCATCCTCGCCCTCTGGACCTTCGCATTCTGCCTCTTTCTTCCCATACCCTTCTGGTTCCGCTACGAGGCCCCACTACACATCTGTACCCTCATGTTCCCCAGGGCCGCTATCAAGATATCTCTCGTCTTCACTGTCTTGATAACACTCTTCACTTGTATTCTTCCTATGTGTATTTTGGTTTTCAATTATCAAAGGTAACTGAATTCTAATTTTAAGTAAATAGCGTGTATTTGACATAGTGGACAACTACCATGGAAGATTGCCTCTAGCACTGCCACCCGGGAGGAACCACACTAGAAAGAAACCGAAATTGTACCAAAACCTAATTTTATAAACTGTATGTATATAGTAATTTTTGATTTTCAGGTAATTGTTTGTAAAAAGTCACTTGTCAATATTAACACGTTACTATGTAAAAAAAAAAAAAATGAACAGAGAGAAGTAAGATTAGAACAATGAATATAATGATTGACAGAGTTGACAGTATCTTTAGATTGTTGGGGGAAGTCGAGGTTCTGTCGTGTAAATAAGAAACTCAATATTTCCAAAGTTTCGGAAACTATTCATTTACTAATGATACTTAACATTTTCGTAGAGATATTGTGAAAAAAGTAATAAAAAGATATAGAAAATCGAATGTTATTAAAAAATATTGACTATTTCACAAGATATATATTTAAAATAGAGGGCGCCGGTAGCTCAGTTGTATGCGTGCTTGCCTTCTGAGCTTAAGGTCGTGGGTTCGAAACCGGCCAAGGCCCTTAGTTGATTTTATCTGGGAGGTAAAATAAACTTAAGCACGCCGTCCTTTGGATGAGACGTTAAGCGATGGTCCCGAGCCTGTACGATGTCAGGTACTCGTTAAAGACCCCCTACCTTAGGTGAATAAACTTCGGTAGGCAACATTTAGGACTCCCACAGTAGAGTCGGGCTCATGTCCACCATGTTAGGACATTGATGTTTATTAAAACATCTGTTATTATTATTATGTTGGATTTGTTTATTGTACATATGTTAGAAAATCAGTTTTAGTTTAGAAATGTAAAATAAAGTGAAAATATGTTGTGCAATTTTGTCGTACTAATTTCTTAACAATTGGCGACGAGGATGGGATAAGAACCCACGCGTGCAAAGCGGTAAGAAGCAAGAGGCCGTGGGACTAGCTGTGAAGAAAGAAAGAGGATTAGAAAAAGGAGAAGCGGTATTGGTCCGGTCATACAACGACTCGGCCAAGTGGAGACGAGGAGTTGTAAGAAGGAAGTTGGGCCAAAGACACTATGAAGTGGAGGTAGATGGTGCCATTTGGAAGAGGCACACCGACCAACTCCAGTCGGATCGAGGCAGGGCTGACTCTCTGAGCAGACCTCCTGAGATGTTGATGGAGTCGAGCACTTCAAGGACTGGATCTCTGGGGCTGCCAGCAGCTGAGGAAGACGTGGCTTCTGAAGCCTGCAGAGAGGAGCGGACTGAGGTGCCGCAAGCTACCAGGTGGAGCACCAGAGTCCGGCATCCGCCTAGCAGACTGACATACGTCAGGCCTGGAGTACAAATAGGCCGGCTGTCATCAGCGCAGGTGGGGAAGAGTTGTTAAGGACATTGATGTTTATTAAAACATCTGTTATTATTATTATGTTGGATTTGTTTATTGTAAATATGTTAGAAAATCAGTCTTAGTTTAGAAATGTAAAATAAAGTGAAAATATGTTGTGCAATTTTGTCGTACTAATTTCTTAACACACCAGACCGACGAAAGAGCGCTCTGGTAGTAGACGATATGACCTGGTAGTTAAAGCCCGGGCATGAGTCATAATAACTAATTAACTATCTATATATAGGTATAAAATATACGGGATTGCTACCATCATGTCACGAAACAGTGGGGGCTGAAAAAGGGACAGTTCGCACTGTAAACGTGTTGAATTTCCACGTATTATTTTCAGATAAATATATATATATTGGTAAATTCTATGTATATGTATATAGATATATGATTTATCTGAATCTTGCCAATAGATATATTTATATAATTTACAGTATAATAATTTTAATTAAGTTGTAACTGGAACCAATTATTTTTGATTTGTTAATGTTATATTATTCGCCTGTTTATTGTTAATGCTTTATACCTAGATCTTAGAAGGGGTCACACATTTGAAATATGGGGACCGCCTTGTCATAAAATATCTCACAGCTTGACAATTTAGCTTAGTTAGGAATGTCTGACGTCATGGGGAACACCAGTAGGGAGGGTAATGGGTTCCTCGAGAGGCTGACATTCTGAAAATTAACTTAGTCTTATCTCTTATGCTTTTGGCTGAGGATGGTAGAAATACCGAAAGTACTCTGTATATATAGTTAGTGAAATTAGACAACATATTAAATAAACCAGTTTTATTTTATTTTCAAGTCCATAAACAAAGATAAAAACATGTTCTATATGGTCAATTATTAAAATTAATTTATTTTTTTCTTTATTATTTCAGGATATTTATGAAAATGATGGAGAACCGTGAGAAGTGGACGACGCGTTGCGTGGTAACCTCCTCTCTGTCGCGACAAGAGGAACAGCGGCTGAACAAGCAACTCCGGGTGATGCGTGTGGCTCTGGTGAACGTGGGAGTGGTGCTCGTCATGTGGCTCCCCATCACAGTGGTCCTTTGTCTCATCTACATAGACGGCGACAGACTCCTCACTGACACCGCCTTCTTTCTCAGGTCGCACCACTTCATCTGGGCACTCAGTCTGGCCCTCCTCAACACCGCCGTCAATCCTCTCCTCTGTGGCGCTCTTAGGATCCACGGCTGCTGTCCTCCCCAGGCCAGTCATAGTCCTTCATCGCTTTCCAGGCTGTTGAGGATGGGATCCTCGTGTAACTCGAAGTGATCACTGTTGCAGAGAGCACGAGTTAGACTGACCTGAGCAATGAGCGACATTATTGCTGATATCGCTCCGTCGTGTGTTCTCCAAATACCCAGGTTGAAAATTAAACCGAAATACGAAAATAACAAAAGAATATTAAGTTAAAAAAAATTAATATGTACATATTTTTTCTCAATATAATATTGTTTACGTATTCGTAAACAATAATAATAATAATAAAACAATCATATATTTCGAAAAAAAAGTGTTGTTTTGTGTTTGTTAAACTTCTCTGGGATGTTCCACTTTTGGTTGTTTCCGGCATTTTTTCTCCAGTGGTGTCTTCTTATTTTTTCGTTGGACAATATTTCGTGACAATTGCAGCTAATTACCTTGGACTTAAATTATTAGTACGAACAACTAGTTCTTAGAAGCGAGAGAGAGATCGCCACAGTCAAGGTTTTGGCTATAAAAAGGAGGGTCCCCAGGACTAGAATGTTCATAGTGACCAGAAGAAGGGACCTGCAATTGTCCCGAAATATTGTCCAACGAAAAAATAAGAAGACACCTCTGGAGAAAAAATGCCGGAAACAACCAAAAGTGTTGTTTTTTCAAAACTGTCAAATGAAAAAAAAAAAAGTCAATGTTAAGTATGGGTTTTGTGGACATTATAACTCACGAAACAATGAATATTTCGACACAAAATTTTATATTTGTATTGAGAACGACACCTATTGATTTACAGCTGAATGGGCCAAAGGGAAGGGGAATTAATTAGAGAAATTTTATAGGAGATTGAGAAGTCTCTGAATATATCTGAGGTCACAGGGAATAAATTGGTAAGACTAAATTCGTAACTTTAATCGTGTAAATCCAGTTTCTGGAATAAATAAATTATGTTTGCATCATTATTAATCATATACCTTCTAAATCTATAGGAGTGAATGAAAATGAATATTGTTAATCCTATCTTGAAGTTTCCCTTAGTTACCTAATCATTCCTCATCGCTTACCTAATTATTAACCATACTTTTTGAAATACTCGTCAATGATGCTTCTCTAAAGTTGATTTAACCGAAAACGCCCTCTTCACTTGGAATAGTCTGCCGTAGTGAATAAATGGTTAAATGCAGTTATCTCGTGAATGATTCCTGTAACCGAGAACATAGACAATTTTACGAGATACCAAGAAACCCACATCTTTATAATTCCGAAAGTATTAGAGTTCTGAGTTCCCAACTTCTTCCCAGTGCGCAGATGGCTTGGGAGATGATCACAATACACTTAACTCATTTTGGCCATTTTACGACTTAACAACTTATTCCCTGTGACCATAGATATTACCTAATGTATTAAAACAAATTGGCCGAAGAGGAAAAGAGTTGAGAGAGAGCGAGAGTGAACACTTCAATAACTAATAATTAGAGGTGAGGAAGTACACTGCCGATGTTAAACCGATGACGTTCTTCATTTAATTAAATAACTAAATAACATCAATAAATGAAATGGTTACTTTATTAATAGACATTAAAATTTCAAAAAACAAATGTGGTCTACGAAAAACAAGCAATCTTTGTTTATGCGTTTTT
Organism: Aradus depressus; assembly: GCA_963662175.1. Taxonomy (NCBI): domain Eukaryota; kingdom Metazoa; phylum Arthropoda; class Insecta; order Hemiptera; family Aradidae; genus Aradus; species Aradus depressus. The sequence goes on along the minus strand of OY759214.1, from coordinate 92,246,337 downwards.
AATATCATTGGTGGTTGTCCATAATTTCTCAAAAATGCCTTCATCTCATTTTCCAGGCCCCTTCTTAGCATGACAGTCCAGTCTACGAAGAGATTATATACCAAATAACAAATCTGTTTAATAAATATTTATAAAAAAAGGAAAAAAAATAAATATTCATAAAACATTTAAAAAAAAAAAAAAAAAAAAAAAAAAAACAAGAGTAAAAATAAATATAAAAACATAACAATATCATGTACATATACATATGTAAAAAATGTATCAATGGTATCAATCAAAAGTGAATATGTAGGTGTAATGACCAAGAAGTCGAACACCTTAAAACATCAAATAAACAAATAAATCTATTTAAAGATGTGCTTTATTGAGAAATTGGGGACAATGCGGTAAGTTAGTCATATTTGATAATGAAAGAAAAATTTCACAATACAGAGTTCAATAAAAAGCAAAGAACAGGTTAGGTTAGGTTTTATGGCTCATGCCGGGCTTTAACTACGAGGTCATATCGCCTATTACCAGAGCGCTCTTTCGTCACTCTGGTGGACATGAGCCCGACTCTACCGTGGGAGTCCTAAATTTTGCCTACCCTAAATTTTTAATCACTTAGGGCAGGCGTCTTTAACGAGTACCTGACATCGTACAGGCTCGGGACCATGGCTTAACGTCCCATCCGAAGAACGGCGTGCTTAAGTTTATTTTATCTCCTCGGTCGAAAACAAAGAACATGTTTAGCTGTTATATTGTCTAATTCCACAAAAATATATATGTACATAAAATACACTTTATGTTTATACTTTTGTGAAATTAAACAATATAAAGGTTAAACAAATTCTTCATTTTTATTTATTTTACTAGCTTTCCATTATATCGACACATTTAATGTATTCGGACAAACAATGTACAATTCCTCAATATTTATTATACTGTTAAAAATTACATCAAACAACAATAATAATTCAAAAAAACGTACTTGCACACTTTTATAATGTAAGGGTAAAGGGAAAAATATTTGAATTCCATAATGAATATTACCATTAGAAGGGTATATTAAAGTAATTAGGAACTACTATTTTTAATGAATATTATTAATTATTTTTTTATCCAAAGTAGTAAGCTTGTTCAGAATGGTAAATAAGAGGTTTCTTAAAGCTTCTATTTCATACTTTATCTTCAGTTCCAGGTCTTCTATCTGGGAAACAATTTTACCTGGAATTAAAAAAATATAAAAAATAAGTTATTGATTAGGCCTGTTTCTAGAGTGACATCTCTATCCCTATTTAGTAATAATATCGTAGATTTAGATTCGGGATCAATGTCTTGGATCGCTTTCCTCTTCAGCGAAATCCTACTACATTCTGACAGAAATACTCGAAAGATAAAAAAAAATAAACTTTTCATTAAAGTGCTTAGTCTAAAGATAAAATTAAGTATTGACGTGAAAACGTTTATTCGCTCGTTAAGCACAGTGATAGCCGGTCAAACTTTCTTGTGTTAGAAAATACCGTCAGATTTCAATCGATAATAACTACGAAACTAATAATGCGATAGTCACAACGGATAGAGCATGTCTGTACGTGTTTGTTGTGCAGTGTTTGTTTTGCCTGTGACGTTATCGGGCTAGAGTGGGCGCCGGCGGATGATGGTTGCCAATTAGCGTTGTGTAAAATTAGAAATTAGTGTAACGTGATAACGCGTTTCAATAGATAGAACGTTGATTCGGGTGTCATTGTAAATAATTTGAGGAGCACTACTAAAAATCAAAGTGAAACAATAAAAATATTCGCCGAAATATATGTAAAAATCGGTATTAAATTGAAAATAAATTAAAGTTGTCTCATATGAATCGTAAATATGCGCGGAATTATACAAAACGCAAATCAGACGAAAGCTCGCATCAAAAGGAATTCAAAAAACCTAAAAGTCTAGTGCCGAGCAAATGCAAGAGCTACGGCGATATCGAAAAGAAAATGAAAAATAATTTTATCCCGACGTTTTCACGGAAAATCTACGGCGTAGACCTTGACCACGTCTTAATGTTTTTTTTTCTCCAGAATTTTGTTTCTTGTCTCACACATTTTATTACTCTTATATTATTTTTTCTTTAACGCAAAAACTCGAACGTTTCCCTAGATATATAATTTTGGTAAAGTAAGGAAATTACCGATGCCAAGAATGAAAGTAAAAATCAGCTGAATTAACTACTAATTATGTGTCCTTTTTCATTTAAACATTCATATTATTCATTTACGATATGAATAATAACTGCATACACTTTTTACTAATATTCAAATTTGAATAAAATACATTCAAAAAAACTTACTGTAATTGCACATATTCTCTAAAACATTGGAGACACTCACTTTGGCAATGGCCATCGCTTCTTCAGTCAACACTCGACACGAAGTTTCAATCATCTCGTTCTGAGTTGAATTCACAGAATTATTGAATAACATGTTGTCACTGTTATTACTTTGATTAACACTCTCAAATGTACTTTTCGATATAATATTCGAACTGTAGCAGCCACGCAGGAAGCAATATTTACTTAAAATTAAACAGATTACAATTATTTTTCCTAACATGTTTAAAAAAATCAACGAAATAAATAGATGATATTCTAGGAATGTTGCTTTCGACAAAAACCCCCACTGAGTGAGTGGCAACTTCCAGAGAAAAAAAAAATCCAGCCCATCCTTTTTGGTAAAAATAGATCTATAATATAAACACGAGCGTCGAAACCTTCACAAAAAATAATGTTTTATCCCACCAGAATTGGGAACACAATCAATATATAAAAAAAATTATTTTCATTCTGAAATTATGTTTTAAATTTGAAGATTTTTAACAATTAATACATGAACACTTTATACTTATCATTATTTAGTATAACTCCATTATTGGTATGAATACAACAAAAGAACAGATTAAAAAAAAGCATTTCTTTAGCATTTTTCGCAGTAAAATGGCATTAGAAAGTTTTAAAAATATAGATGTATTGTGTATTAGTATTCATATTAATAGGAAAAAATGGCAATATAAAGATTGAGATAATCTAATTTATTCAACAATTTTAGAATAATTGATGGAAGTTTCGATGAGACCTGAGATATCAACTAATTAGGAGCAAATATGAACAACATTAGGCCTATATGGTCTCGCATAATTAATGTAATATACAAATTGAGATATTCTAATTTATTTATAAATTTTAGAATAGTTGATGGAAGTTTCGATGATAAGACCTGAAGATATCAATCATAATTAGGTGCAAATATGAAGAACATTATGCCTATCTCCAATAAACCTCATTTTGCATAGATTTCATGACCTTATGTTTTAGAAATATTTCGCTTTGATTGACCGCACAGTTCGCATGTGATAGAAAGTGTGAGAAATAAGAGGTAGTTTTAACTATGTGACAAATCCGAAGAAAAATCGAAATAAATAAATTGTATATTTGGATTCTAAGTAAACCTTTTCGGGCCTAATAATATACTAATAAATAAAAACAATGAACTTATTTACATTTTTTTATATTGTCTTATCCCACAAAATATGTATGTACATAAAGTGTACCGGTTTCGGTTTACACCATCGTCAGCTGAAACCGATACACTTTATGTATATATTTTTGTGGAGTTGAACCAAAAGTTAAACAAGTTCTGTATTTTTATTTATTTTAATAGCCTTGCATTATATCGACACAGATCGCAGAGATGCATTCTGACACTAATAATACATATTCTGACACAAATTCGAGATTAAATCTTCATAAATATAAAAAATGGATTTACTAAAAAAAAATTGTATATTTTAATATTGTTTAATACTTCACAATAAAAATCACACAATTGAAATTGCTCCAATTCATAATTTTCTAGTGAATAATAAGTATTTCAAAAATAAATAAATTAATAAAAATGAATTACATGAATGGAAAAGAGTAATTCAGAACTAAGGTTACAAACTCTTTTTACTTAAAAACAAATTATTTCTATTTTTATCTGATTTTATAAAATAATTCTCTTTCTATGTGGATATTGCTTCTTTCCATTTTACCCAATGGCTCATCCGCTCATGCAGCCAAAATTACACAATCTGAAAAAAACAAACAGAAAAAACGACCAGTTAAATACATTAAACGTTCAAAATTAGTTAGTGACACAAAAGTCGAATCTGCTAACAAGTAACTTGAATCGCAATAGAAATAAGTCGTCGGTGATAACCGGCTATATAATTAATTAATAATGTCTTCGCTCTCCCTGCAAACCTAATCGACCGTTTGAGCTAAAAGTCAATATTTGACAAATTCTTAGACTGTTTTAAGAGGGAGAGCGAAAACGCACAAAATTCTTTACCGATGACATAAGTTCACACATATGTGTTCTATGTGTGCCATGTGATACACCTAATTTCATATTTCTTGTTGGTAGGCAGATGTAGTGGACTTACTTGTTAAATAAGTAATAAGATGTATCAGTCCAACATTTATTAAACCAGGACTAGTTTCGTCAGTAAACTGACATCTTCAGGTGGAATCTTGCTATAGACGAGGAAGGGACACATACGAGTATCAGGGACTAGCTGAAGACTCAGTCATCTCCCAGATAAAAAACCTGAAGGCCTCATTTCGAACCCGTGATCTTGAGCTCAGTAGACAAGCACGCTACCTCTCAACTACCGGCGTTCCGCTATTTTATATATATATATATATACAAAATAACTCCCGATAGAATGAATATATCAATACAAGGGACGCCGGTAGCTCAGTGGTATGCGTGCTTGTCTTCTGAGCTCAAGATCGTGGGTTCGAAACCCGACCGAGGCCCTTAGTTTATTTTATCTGGGAGGTAAAATAAACTTAAGTATGCCGTCCTTCGGATGGGACGTTAAGCGATGTTCCCGAGCTTGTACGATGTCAGGTACTCGTTAAAGACCCCTACCCTAGGTGAATAAAAATTTAGGGTAGGCAAAATTTAGGACTCCCACAGTAGAGTCGGGCTCATGTCCACCAGAGTGACGAAAGAGCGCTCTGGTAGTAGGCGATATGACCTCGTAGTTAAAGCCCGGGCATGAGTCATAAAACCTAACCTATATATATGCCGTCAGTGAGAAGAAGATATATATATATATATATATGTATGACGTAAATAAAAGTAAAAAGAAAAAACTGAAAAGCATATTTCATACGATGTAAGATTTTTCTCAGTTTGCGAGGCACGAAACCGGCTTAAAACGTTTAGACGCATCAAAATAAAAATGAACCCTTAAAGGAAAGTAGCTTAATACTTGTCCAACCATTATTATGCCCTCCGATTTGACCTGTTCTCAATCCAAATTAGGGTTATCATATTCACAGACATATATTTTAACAACTTCTAAGTTGAGGAACGCGGACATATTGTGGAATTTGTAATAAATAAATAAAACAAGCTTATTTTTTTAAATGTTGTCTATTCCACTAAAGATATTTATAAAAATACAACTACCGGTTTCGGCTTCACACCATCGTCAGTTCATAACTAGACCTGACGATGGTGTGAGGCCGAAACCGGTAGTTGTATTTTTATAAATATCTTTAGTGGAATAGACAACATTTCAAAAAATAAGCTTGTTTTATTTATATAAACTAACGTTTGGTTTCATGCTCGTTGTTTTTCAAATTGCAGGAGAACATGAAATTCCGGTAACAACTCAACCAGAATTTCTGACATTATATAAATTCCTTCTCACTATATATACTACTCAGTGTTCAGCTAGTCCCTGATATGTCCGTATACATATGTGTCCGTTGACCTCTTTTCTAGCAAGATTCCACCTGAAGATGTCAGTTTACTGACGAAACTAGTCCTGGTTTAATAAATGTTGGACTGATACATCTTATTACTTATTCACCTAATTTGAATTACATTATATAAGTATTACATTCACTATACAAAACCAATATACATACCGTAACAATGGATCACAGTTAGAGTTTCGCTTTTGTTCCGTGAGACTTCAAGTTTATATACGGTTGTACAAGCGGGAAAAGACTCTGTGTACTCTTGAATTTTGTTATATTTTCAATCTTAGAAGGCTGCAAAACAATTAATTAATTAGTATTAATATTTCAATATAACTATAATAAGACAATAAATGTTGACAGTTTGATAGCAGTAGTTACCTCGTTAGCAGTTGGAGGATCTGGAGTGTTGTCAACGCCGTCAGTGAGAAGACCTGCTCCACCCTCCGCCATGGAGACAACATGCACCGACAATTTGTGTCGATTTGGAGCACCACAATGGATCAACTCCTGCACAACAATACACAACAATAACAACAATGAAGCTTATAATATAATAATATATAACATTGATGGCTCCCCCACGATACAGCCTTTATATTACTTTTTGAGTTGTGTAAGGAATCTGAAGACTTATTAACGATTGGAAATGTAATAAGGAACATTTTTGGTAAGAGTTAATTTTCCGATAGAACTGGGTAAATCAGGAAAATGTCTAAATATATATGTTTCAAACTACATTTCAAGATGGTTTTCAACATGAATCTCAAAAACTAGACAACTGTGAAAAATCATCACATCATATACAATATAAAATATGTAATTCAGTTTTCTCTACAACTTACTTTGAAATATTTTTGATTAGGACACACACATAGGCGGCGTATTGTAAAATGTATGGCCCCGGAGTCTCAATTTTTGTCCTAATCTAATCAGATCTAAGTTAGCACATATGACCCCTTTATTACAAAATTTCAAGTCCATAGCTACACGTTTTTGCGGTAGAGCGCTCATAACTTTCCAATCATACACACACATAGACATCATCGTGAATCGTAAAAATCCGTTGAAAACTCGATCTCGGATTTTCGCACGATTACAATACTTCCTTATACTGTAATAATTCCATATTCAGTATCTATAATACATGTGTTCTTTATGTTATTACTATATATACTATTCCTTCCTTTTATAGAGCATATTTATTGAGTCGACTTCTATATTTAAACTTCTAATCAAAACTGTCTATTATTAGTAAGTTGGAATTTGATAGTTACGGGACGGAGCCCATATTATGTTATAAGCAAATAATTCCTAGAAAGATAAGTGATTATGCGGATAAGAAATGGATCATTCCATGTCAAAAGAACAAATGTATGTATCTTAACCTCTCGGAGAATACAAAACGTGCTATTATTGATTGTCATTTATTCACTTTTGCATTGTGTAAGGTGATTCTGAATTTATATTAATATATATATATATATATAGGCCTTACTGAGGTTTCTCCCTTAACCTCATAACTACCCTCACTTTGAATTATGACTTCTTACAGCAATAATTGTTTTCTCTGTGAGCAGTTGAAGCTCAGATGTGTCGTTCTACCCGCTGAAAGTATATGTGAGAATAGTTCTTCCATTTCCCATAACTCAAAAACGCCCAGGTTTTTTTTTTTTAGTTATGTTGTTGTAGAAAATGAGCGATCCTTACCTTATAAAAAGAGAGAATGTGCTCTTTAGATATAGTCCTGAGGAAGGCCACCTCGATGTTTGCCCTGTCGAAGTTGTACTGCTGAGTCGTGATCTCAGCCCAGTAGAGAGCCGACTGGCTCGACATCTGTTTGGGTTTCTCCAGTTTGTGAGCCGCCAGGGCTTCTTTGTGATTTTCAAACTCTTCCGGTGATAAATTGCTAATGTAATCCTTAAATCAAAATTATAAAGTTATTAGAAAAAATCCCAAATAAATCTTATAATATGCAATAAAAAAAGAGCTAAACTTGCGATAATTCAAATTAAAAATTATAGCATGGAACAATAAATTCCCTCCATAAGGAAAAAATATCTACTATAGAAGATTAATAACAATTATTTATATTCATAATAGAAGAAAATGAAAAAATTGTCGTCTGGAGAGACTTGGTACATTCTCATTCTATTGCTCCTACTGACAATAATATTCATAGATTTAAAATGGACAAAATGATACTAAATACAACGTGCTTTCTTATTAGTAAAATAACTGAATAATGAAAATTTCACCAAAATTAGGCGCTGTAAGGCGTCAATGCTCACACACCATAGATCCTAGACTTTGAAAATTCCCTGATTAATAATGTAAATATAATAAATAGGGTAAAATTCATTGATTACATACAAAATTAAAATCGAAAGTAAGAAAAATTTTTCAAAAAATTGCAATTTCTACCACCTTTTGAACTTGAAAATAGTCTTAAAAATGTTCACATTTTGAGGTCAAATATATGAAACTCGAGAAAGTAACTAAAATGTAGAAAATAAATCAAAAATCACACCTCAATTTTCTCGGTTTATAGAACCCAGATCAATTCGAAGTTGCGCTAAAACAATGAGACACCAGAACTTATGTATCCTGCAAATTTTATCAAAATCTTTTCGGTAGTTCAGGAAATCAAGTGGCGTTACAACTTTAGCATTATGAACAGACATCATCAATATTTTTATATTTTCGTATTCATGACAACAAATTAGGCATAAATATGTAATAAAATCGAAATCTTTGACTATTTCAATACTTTCTTTGTCAAGGTTAAGTAAAAATATATATATATATATATCTTCATTGGTACTCATTTAGTTATTTTAAAGGTATGAAAAGTTTCTGATTCTATTCTTTAAATATCATCTTATTGGTAAATACACAAACATCATTTCATCAGTTTATCTTGTTAGAATTTGATAGTTTCAATTTTACCAGTTATTTTTTTTTTGGAGGGCATTTCAACCGCTAAGGGTCATGAGTGCCCGGTACAGCGATATTAATGTCGGGGTTAAGCTCTTCACCAGGAGACCAAGAGGTGCAAGACAGAAAAGCCAGGCAGAGACAAGGGGCCACCCCACGAGCGGCGAGGCCCGACCAGGGGACAAAGGGAGGCGCGACCAGGCCTCTCCCCGCAGCAGGCCCTATAGCAGGCAGTTTGAAGGGAGAACGGCGAGGCCTGATAGAGAGGGTATGCTCGTTCCTGCAGCCGACCACACCCTCCAAGCCCGGGACTGCCTCAGTCCAGAGAGCCCGGCGGCGCCCCCCCAAATCCCCCAACCGGACCGGCACACGCCCGCCAGGCCACCCCCAGGCCCCACACCGACCCCCCGTCCCACAACACCAGGCCCCCGGCGAAGGCTCAGGAGAACAGAACTACTTTATGAGAAAATGTATCGCTTGGTATACGGAAAGAATTGATACAAATTTAAAAAGGGCTAAAGCAGGTTTATGACTCCGGTGTGTACGAGAAATTTAAGAAGTTTAGTAAGGGTTTCGGGATAATTTTCCAACAGTAATGGCAAAGAGGAGGGAAGTTTATAAAAGGTTCTCATAGCAGAGTATCGGTGACAATATAATAACATGTGCTGGACCGTGAGTGGCTGGCCACACGTAGAACACAGAGGAGGGGGTTCACGGGCCATCAGATGTTTGTGCGTGAGCCGAGTGTGGCCGATACGGAGGCGACAGACCACCACCTCCTCCTTTCTTCTGTCCCTGTGGCTGCTCTTCCAGGGCCTCACGGTGTCCTTAATCAACCTCAACTTGTTGTCTGTTTCGTTCCTCCAGGACGACTCCCACTGTTCCAAGTTGTTGGCAAGTTGGGCTGCTTTGTCTGCCATTTCATTTCCTTCTATGCCACAGTGCCCCGGTACCCATAGGAATCTCACGGTGAGGTTTGACCTCCAGAGATTCCAAAGTGTCTGATGAATTGTTTGTACTATTGGATGGGTACTATATAAGTTCTTCAGTGCGAGAAGGGCACTTAGAGAATCTGTTACTAATAAGATCGTATTCCTCTGATAGGCAACTGTACTAAGAGCACGAGAAATAGCAGTCAGTTCTGCTGTGAAGATGGAAGCTTCTGTCGGAAGAGTTACAGAGTATGTACGGTCGTTAATGGTGAAGGCGGCTCCTACACCGTTGGGTGTTTTGGACCCATCAGTATATATTACTGTTACTCCTGAGTAAGATTGTATCAACTCTTGTGCAGCGGTCTTGTAAAAATATGGAGAGGTTTCAGACTTTAGAAAATTGGTTAGCTTCAGGTTCGTGATGATTGGGGGTACAATCCAGGGAGGAACGGACGGAATAAATGAAGATAGCAGTTTAAAATTACGGACATGAAGCAATTCCAACAGTTCTCGAGTGCGAATGCCAAGAGGCTGGGCCATTTTTGGTTTCGCTTCGTAAACTCTGGAAAGGTCATAGTTCAGCACGTCAAACTTGTTCAGATGTCCAGCTGCCGCTCTAAGTTTTTGAATATAGTTTAAGGCCAGCATTTTTCTTCTATACACAAGAGGGGGCTCCCCTGTTTCGGCACATAAACTGCTTGTGGGGCTAGTACGGAAGGCTCCAGTCATTAGGCGCAGCCCACGGTGGTGTATGCTGTTGAGCATTGCCAGAGTTCTCTCTGATGCGGAAGAATATACGATGCTTCTATAGTCCAGTTTGGATCTGATGTAGGCCATGTAGAAATGGGACATCCATCTGCGATCCGCGCCCCAACGGGTATGCGATATGACCGCTAACATGTCCAGCGCTTTTGTACATTTGTTTTTTAACATCTTTATGTGTGAAAGCCAGGTAAGTTTACGATCGAATATAAGCCCCAATAGCTTCAGTTCCTCAACAATCTCTAACTCTTTGCCATTTAAAAATAAATTCAAGCGAACGGGACGTATTTTTTTTGAGAAGATGCAGCATTTTGTCTTAGTTTCAGATAATCGAAAACCATGGTTTCTAGTCCAATTTACAATATTGTCAATAGAGTTTTGCAACTGCAGCTGAGCCTCTTCCTGGTTGGACGATGATACATATATTGTCATATCGTCCACGTATAAGAAACAATATACAGGTGGCTTGATGTTTTTAACTATTCCATTGATTGCAATGGAAAACAGTGTGGTAGACAAGACAGTGCCTTGAGGAGTACCGTTGGTTAAATGTTGGGAAGTTGAGTTAATTGTGCCAAGTGAAACCCGTAACCTTCTGCCATCCAAAAAATTTTGGATATAGTGGACCATGTGAGAGGAGATACCTGCCTCAATGAGCGTGTTCACAATATGCTGATGCCAGACAGTATCAAATGCTTTCTCCATATCAAAAGCTACAACGTAAGTAGTTTGCTTGTTCACAAAGGCATTCAATATGGCATTTTCTAATTTTACAATGGCATCAGCAGTCGAAAGGTTTCTGCGAAAACCAAACTGCTGGGGAGGAATCAGCCTCTCACTTTCCAAGAACCAAGTGAGTCTCTTATTTATCATGCCCTCCATAATCTTGCATGTGCAGCTTGTGAGGGAGATAGGGCGGTAACTCGCAGCATCTCTTCTATCTTTACCTGGTTTGAGAATTGGAATTACGAGGGCCTCTTTCCAAACATCCGGAAAATCATGTTGGAAGTAAATATGGTTCACTATATGTAGGAGGAATGTCTTGGCTTGACGAGGTAGATGTCTGATCATGTCGTAGGTGATGTCATCAGGTCCCGGCGAGGTGCCCCTCACAGTGGACAGTGCCGCCTCCAGCTCAGCCAGAGTGAAAGGAACATCCAGGTACGATGGAGGACGGTCTGCCATCTCCAAAGCCGTTACCTCCGACTTCAGTCTCCTGACGCCTGGCTCCAACCACTCGTCACTAGACGAAAATGAGAAAGTCTTAGCTAATAAATTTGCTATATCAGCCTGTTCCGTAATTACAACATTGTTGTGCTTGAGGCAGACTATTTGATTATGGCACGGTATACCCATTATTTTTCTCATTTTTGTCCATATTTCGGTTGCAGGGGTTGAGCCAGATATTGTGGATACATACTGCTCCCAGGATTTCTTCTTGCTTAGCCGGGTTATCCTCCTCGCTCTCGCTCTATTCTCTTTATATTTCATGAAGTTCTCCGTAGTGGGGTTCCTCTTGAACCTGCTGAGGGCATGTTTTCTGTCTTTAACAGCTCTGCAACATTCTTCGTTCCACCAGGGGACCGATTTCTTTATAGGGCTGGACGAGGATCTAGGAACGGCAATTTTTGCAGCATCCAGGACAATTTTATTAAAATACTCAATTTTCGTCTGAGAGTTTGGAAGTCTCTCCGTATGATTTTCTACGGAGATACTGTCCGAGAAAAGGCTCCAATCAGCCGCCTTTTGTATCCACCGAGGTCTAGTATGTTGAGTTAGGTCAGATGTTAAGAAATCGAGGACAACGGGGAAATGGTCGCTGTCATATAGGTCTTTTTCGACGGACCATGCGATCCTAGGAGCTAATGCTGGGCTACATACGGTCAAATCAATGCAGCTGAAGGTTTCTGAAGTGTTATTCAAATGTGTTGGACTACCGTCATTTAGAATAACAAGGTTTAAGTTAGTGCAGAGTGCTTCGAACATCTTTCCCCGAGGACATACTCTACTGCTTCCCCACAGGGGGCTGTGACTGTTGCAGTCCCCGGTAACAATGAACGGTGTTGGGAGCTGCTCCAGCAGTAATTCCAGTTGCTTCACATGAATGGTGGTTCCAGGAGGTAGGTACAAAGAGCATATGGTGAACTTGACAGGAGCTGTAAGTTGGATGGCCACCGCCTGAAGAGTGGTGGTCAGTTTTACTTCGGTACAGACTAATGTGTCTTTGACCAGCAGTAGTACGCCGCCGGAGGCTCGCTCCCCTTCGGTGTAGTCCGCTCGGTAGCTGTGATAGCCCCGCAATCTCAATGCGAATGTCGGCCGTAGAAATGTCTCTTGCAAAGAGAGTATCATGGGATCATGTTTGCAAATCAGTCTTTGTACCTCACTATATCTTTTACGAAAACTATTCACATTCCATTGGATGATAATCATGAGTATTGAAATAATAGAAAAAAATGTCAATAATACGCAAGCGTAAATACAAAATAATTATAATAAATAGAAAATTAATTAAGAAAAGGTAGAATATATAAATGAAAAAAATAAATAAATAAAAGAATAAAAATAAATAAATGGAAAGAACCAAAATATATAGATAAATAATAAACTCGCAAAATAATAAAAAGTAATAAATGAATAAAACATTTTTTAAAGAAGGTGTGAATAAAGTAAAATAAATAAATAAAATATAAAATATAAAATAACTATATAAATGAAATAAGTACATAACATTAATACTCAAGAAAAATGAATATATAAATCTAAAGTATAGCTCCAGTAATAAGAAATTAATTTCCAAGAACATAAATACATGGTAGAAAGTGCTGTAATTTGTTAAAAGAGAGAAATTATTATTAATTAGAAAAAAGAAAACTCTAAAGAATAAGTCATAATAGTAGATAATTAAAGGGCAAAATAACATATAAATAAAGAGAACAAGGAACAAAGAAAGAAAAAACCATAGAGAGGGCCTATTCATTAATCAGGGAGTTTGTTGGATTTCGATTTGGAGCGGGAGGGGGGAGGGCGAGCTCCAGGGTCCGGAGGCTCCTTGCTACTGGAGGTGGAGGTGTGGACCTGAGATGGACCCTCTGAGGGAGGGAGACGAGCTCTCATGTTCTTGTTGGTGGCTCTGGTTCGAGGCTGGTTCACTGAGGAGGCAGACAGGTTGGAGATGGTACGTTTCAGGCCTGATTTCCCAGCCACACCCTCAGCACCACTCTCCGCAACTTCTTCCATATTTACATCTAAATTAGATCCCTTATGCGGAGCGGAGGCAACTATTTTTTCAATACTGTCCAACCGTTTAACTAACACACTTATGATGTTTTCTAATTTATTTAGTTGAGTAGTGAGGCTATCCGAGAGGGGGGCCGGTGGCGCGGGAGGGGGGGCAGCGGCTGCCTCCGCGTACTTCCTATCCGGACTACTAAAAAATTTGTATTTCCTAACAGCTTGCTGGTAAGACATTTTTTCGTGAAATTGAATCTCTTTAATTCTTTTTTCGGTTTCGTAATGTTTACATTTTCTAAACCAGGAGGGGTGAGCCTCCCCACAATTTGCACAACGCTCGGGTGTTGAACATTTGTTCTCATGTTTTTCCATTGAACAAATGCCACATATAGGGTTTTTTTTACAGTAATCTTTAGTGTGGTTGAATTCATAACATTGAAAACACTGGACGGGTCCTGGAATAAACGGTTTAACTTGTACATTCAGGAATTCATAATTGATCCTATTTGGTACATCAGGGGTATCAAAAGTCAATATTAAGCTGGGAGTAGGTATTTTTTCATTATTTATTCTCTTATAGATTCTGGTTACTTTAATTACTTTTTGAGAGGCTAGTTCTAAATTAATATCGGATTCAGAAACGTATAATAAATCATATGAAAAAATAATGCCACGGCTTGTATTTAAAGTTTTATGCATTTCGTAACTTAGACTGTAATTTTCAAATGTTTTAAAGGACTTAATATTATTTAAATCAGTTTGGCTATTTATATTCAATAACACAGACCCGTTGCGTAGGAACTTTATTTCGGTATTATTCGCAATACTTTTTACAAAACGGTAAATTTTAAAGGGGTTTAGTTTTTGCACTTCAACAATATTGTCTTGGTTCTTAATAGTCATTATTAAATATTTTTTGAAATTGTTTTTTAGTGTGGTTCTAGTAAATGAGTTCTTTTTAAAATGTTCAGTAGGGTCGGGAGGTTTGGGTTCAATTTTACACTCAGGCTCCATAGTACTACCTGAGTTGTAAAATATAAATGAAATAATAAACTAAAAATACAATAAAAGTAAATGAAAAATTATATATAAAGAAGTCTTAGCTAGCAGTAGAGACGGCTGGTTAATCCCCGGGAGAGAGCACAACAAACACGTTCACTGTCCGAGTAATACCGTAAGACTGTTACCAGTTATTGAAAAGGGGAAGAAAATATACCAGACCAAACAAATGCAAAACTGTACAGCTCCCCCCTACCCCTTCTTTACCTGATGTATAAGAAAGAATCGCCCTCAACAAACTGACTTAGTTTATAACTAAACCTCAAGATGGTGTAAAGCCGAAACTGGTCTCAAATATAACACTTTTGTGCAATACACAATATTAAAAAAAAAAAAAAACATTGTTTTATTTATAAATAAATAATGAGAATATCAAAGAATTTATATTTTTGAAGGTAAAGTCTCCATTTTTGACACAGCAGTATAATTGGTCTGATGACTATGAATAAATGTAATTCCTGGATATTTAAATAAAATAAAAAATAAAAAGAAGATTAACTTACTTCCATAGAAGCTAAGAAAGCCTCCACCCTCTCGTCTACGAATTTTGGATGTCTATCGGATTGAACAATAATTCGAAGACCTTGAGTGCCGTTGGAGCGACGAACGCCGCTAAACACTATGTAGCCCAACTGCTCCTGTAGACAAATATATAAAAACAATACATGAATCTCCGGAAATGTTCTTCCCCAGCACGAAATAATTTACTAATCTCTAAAACCAACCGATCGTTTTGGCTAAAACTCAATAAAATAAATAAAAACAAATAACTTGTTTAACTTTTATATTGTCTAATTCCACAACAAATATAATATATTTTTTGTATATTATACATGAAGTGTACCAGTTTCGGCTTAAGCCATCGTCAGCACAAAGTCACTTTTGAACTTTGTGCTGACGATGGCCTAAGCCAAAACTGGTGCAGTTTGTATATATTTTTTTGTGGAATTAGCAAATATACAAGTTAAACAAGTTCTTTGTTTTTAGGTTAGGTTTTATGACTCATGCCAGGGCTTTAACTACGAGGTCATATCGCCTACTACCAGAGCGCTCTTTCGTCACTCTGGTGGACATGAGCCCGACTCTATTGTGGGAGTCCTAAATTTTGCCTACCCTAAATTTGTATTCACCTAGGGCAGGGGTCTTTAACGAGTACCTGACATCGTACAGGTTCTGGACCATTGCTTAACGTCTCATCCGAAGGACGGTGTGTTCTTGACCTCAGAAGGCAAGCATGCATACCACTGAGCTACCGGCGCCCTCTTCTTTGTTTTTATTTATTTTATTAGCTGTACACTATATCGACATAGATCGTAGAAATGTATTCGGACATTAAAAATCAATAATTGACTTACACTTCGGACATCTGAATCCTAATACTAAATTCCGTGCCTTAAAATGCATTGTATCGGCAGTTAATAGGGTTTTTGAATTGAACCCCCTCCTCTGCCCCCTGGCCCGATTTCGCTGAAAATCAATATATATCCATATGGGGTTTTAAATTTACAAATAAAATTTCGTATCGATACAATAATCGCATCGCCAGTTTTGGGTTAAGCCTCCTCCTCCGATCTCCCCTTCCCTTCGCCCTTTGGTTCATTTCTCTGAAAATTGATAGATGTTGCCCTTATCGACTTCTGGACACATATAAAAATGCATCCTATCTAATTATCGTGTTCAGACAGGACTTTTTTTTTTTTCATTTCGAAAATTAAAATCATCAAAACTCAACCTCGAATTTGTGACACATTAAATTACGGGTTTAGAATCAAAGTGGTCAAAGTGACATTTTTAAAACTTTGAAGAAAGTGTGCATTAAGTGCTCAACTGATTTAAAAAATCTATAAATTATCGAAACCGGAAATATTTTGGCTACTGCTTTTATGGTGAAAGTTGCTGTTCGCAAACCATAAAATTTAATAAAAATCTTGATTTCAATGTCACTATTGATATGTTTAAGTGACTTGTTTACCTCACCAAAATGGTAAAAGTGATTTGTCACTAGATCTCAGCACTGGCTAGGATTTCACTTGTACAATTTTTTTCCTGAACAGAACTATCATTTTTGTACTCGATTATGCACTTAACGAAAAATTTTTCAAAAATGTCACTTGGACCATTTTGATTCTAATCCCGTCAAATACCTCCCCCAGTATAAGCTGGGGAAATACTACTACAAATGATGAACCTAAATACTCATATGAACAGTGTAGCCATCTTCTCCTTACCTTTGTTCTTAAGACACTAAAACACGGTTCACTGATAATTTGAACAAACAATTCCAACAGCATGTTTGAATCCGTCGACTGAAGACTGCATTGATAATAAACCTCAGCGCAAGAACTTTTATGATAATTATTATCTAATTCGTATAAGAAATTGGCCCCTGTAATAAAAAGAATAATAATGTTACAATCCAAAAAAAAAAGGTTCTTAAACTTTAATTAAAAATAGTAACTAAGGTTATAAAAGAATACATTCTATTAGTGTCATCTATATATAATAAATAAAAACAAACACCTTGTTTATATTGTGTATTTTCATTATAAATATTGTATACATTTTTATTTTACTCTCTTCTTGTACTCCAATATTATGTCATACAGTCCTTATTATTAATATACAATATCGCTCATTTACTGCAACGACACAACTCAAAAATGGGCGTTTTTGAGTTATGGGCATAGGAAGAACCATTCTCACATATACTTTTAGCGGGTAGAACGACACATCTGAGCTTCAACTGCTCGCCGAGAAAAACAATTATTGCTGCAAGAATATCATAACTCAAAGTGAGGGTAGTTATGAGGTTAAGGGAGAAACCTCAGTAAGGCCTATAACTGTTACTGTACATTTTATCTTCTTTTATATTGTATTCTTTCAATAAAACATGCTGATACATTATTTTCGAATGAATACATCAAGTTATTACATGTCAAAAGTTTCAATTCCTGGAAAATCACAGTATTTGAGTTATGTCGGTGTTCCTGCCCATGAGTGATATGTATTCCACTATAAAACATTTTTTTTTTTATAAAACTACCATTATGTTTTCTTTATTTTTGATTTTCTTCATTTTATTAGTTTATTAATAATTCAAATATTTGTAAATGTTGTGTTAAGGTAAGACTTCCCCCGCACCTAAGCCAGGGTCTTCCCCAGAAGTCAGGGATCACCACTATCGAATTGTATAAACATGACAACCTAGCAAAGTTAAATGTCACTTTTGAACTTGTTGGCGCATGCGAAACTTTATAACATATATTTTTGTAAAATTAGTCAATATAAAAGTAAAACATGTTCTTCGTTTTCATTTATTTCATTAGCTTTCCACAATATCGACACAGATTGCACAAATGTATTCGGACATCTATATATGTTAGGGCCAAAGTCTGAAGTTGTGCAATTGCGAAAAAATGCGGCCAGTTCCCACATTGATTGATTTGGTCACAGTCTGACAAATATATTTTGCTATCATTTCTACGTTTAAACTATAGGGTACCTGTACTGTTTCACTAAAAGAACAAACGGGAAACGGGAGGGTCAACATTTTATTTCTTCGGATACATCAACTGGTTTTTTTGATATTCTTACTGTGGTTTACAGTTGTATGCTCTAATCCTCCATTATTTCATTCAATATTAAGTAAAACATGAAGAATAGTTGACATAATATGTACATAATATAATATTATTATATAGTTTATATTGAGAAATAAATTGTTTTTATGTACTACAGATATATATATATATATATATATATATATATATATATATATATATATATATATATATATATATATATATATATATATATATATATATATATATATATATATATATATATATATATATATATATATATATATATATATATATATATATATATATATATATATATATATATATATATATATATATATATATATATATATATATATATATATATATATATATATATATATATATATATATATATATATATATATATATATATATATATATATATATATATATATATATATATATATATATATATATATATATATATATATATATATATATATATATATATATATATATATATATATATATATATATATATATATATATATATATATATATATATATATATATATATATATATCTAGTACATATATATATATATATATCTAGTACGTATATATAAAAAAAAAAATATATATATATATATATATTTTTTTTTTTTTTTTCTTCCCTCGACTTAATATTAATGTTTTCATGTTGTTGGTTATGCAAATTACTTAAAAAAAAATTGGGCGCGATTTGGGTAGGAGGCCCTTTATTCCCTAAAGCAAAAAAACATTTAAAAACAATTAAAATTTCGAGTTCGTCCTAACAAATCCAAGAGGTCTCGAATACAGCATTCAACTTGGGGCACGCTAAATGTTAATATAAATGAATAAATGTGCTTACCATCTACCAGCTGAATTTCTCGATTCCGAAGCAGCTGGCAGGGGAGTAATGGTCATAATCCCACACTGCCGCTCAGTCTGTCCATCACAGTGTTGACCATGTCCAGAGCCACCTACCGGACAACACAAAATTACAAGTTCACAGTATAGAAATAATAATAAATTACAAAAAATAGTGTGTGCTTGAAACACACGCCAGAAGTGAAACTTCTTTCGCGATTTTTAATTTTTTTTGTTTTTGATTCATAAATATTATTTTTATGTTGCATAGGATTTCTCAATGAACTCAACATTTTAGGTGCAAACAGTTATATTTATGGGCTTATTTTATTTTTATTCGTTTGTTAAATGAACATTATTTTCGATGTTAAGAAATCACTACATTTGACTCCAAAATAGAGACATAGAGTCGCTGTTTATGACGCCAGTAACGCTAAGAAGGCGTACACTCACCTTTGCGATTCATTATCAACAGATTGGGTATTAATATGATAATGTTGCTCCTCCGAACATGACGCCACACTTGTAATTTCCGAACTTAATTTCCTCTTTTTGAACGACGGTCCTGGACCATCATTCTCATATTCAGAGTCTGTATCACTGCCTGTCATGGTTTTAGGGTTCACCAACGGGGTGAATGAAGTGGGAGAGTGACGTGAGGAGAGAGGCGCCTCATTTTTAAATAACAAACTTAATCTACAAATGAATACGAATCGAAGCATTTCAACAAAAAATTCGAAAACTACCATCGACGCAGTATTCTCACGGTATTTAGAGACACTACAATCACAATTGTATATATCTTATTTTAGCTATCACAATCCTATAATTTCATGTATAAAACAAATTTTAATCAAAATCAGTGCATGACAGCAAGTTTTTGAAACTAAAGCAGATGTTTACACATCAATTCTCGTCAGTACCGCGTTACTCACACTTTTCTTTCTTTCTTGTTTTACACGTACACGTACGTCTCTTGTTCACAACATCAGATGTACAGAATTTAAATACATTTTAATAATTAAAATATAATAATACTAACCTCTTTGGTGGTGTTGCCATGTACTAGCGACTCAACATGCATTTTGGATAAAAGCTGGTTAATAAAAGTCTTCAATGAGTCCACAGTTACCGACTCAGTTGCATCCAGTAGTTCCTTCTTAGTCCAGGACTGTTCGGCCAAAAGTACCGCCAAATAATAGTTAGCATGTTGGTATGGCTGCTCTGTCTCAAAGTTCTTAAGCACTCTTACATACTAAAAACAAAAACAGAAAAGTTAAAAAATAAAGCAAAGAAAAAAAATACAAATAAAATAATGAAACAGGTCATTATTGTTTGTAAATAATGAAGAGATATGTATTATTTTTTTTTTTAATATTGTCTATTTCACAAAATATATATAACATATGGGAGTCCTTTCGGTATTGCTACCATCTTCAGCCAATTAACAAATACTACATGGAAAATCAACAAGTTTATAGTCCGAAATGTCCCCTTTTCAGCGCCCCCACGGAGTTTTTCCCCTCACTTTTTTCCTCATTTGTTATTAAATGTCCCACAATGTCTCTCCAGAAAGTGGTAAGTATCATTACTTTTGTGTTTATAAAAATTTAATTATACTTCATTGTAACCATTTTTATAACTCAAACCCTTAAACAGTTTACATCAATTAAAGGTCGGTTTACGTGGGAGGAAGTTTTGTAAAATTACTTGTTGTAAGTATATGAACTGCGGGTTCGTAACCCGGTCGAGGCCCTTAGTTAATTTTATCTGGGAGGAAAATAAACTTAAGCACGCCGTCCTTCGGATGGGACGTTAAAGTCATGGTTCCGAGCCTGTACGATGTCAGGTACTCGTTAAAGATCCCTACTCTAGGAGAATAAAAAATTTAGGGTAGGCAAAATTTAGGACTCCTATAGTAGAGTCGAGCTCATGTCCCCTAGAGTGACGAAAGAGTGCTCTGGTAGTAGGCGATATGACCTCGAAGTTAAAGCCCGGACATGAGTCCTAATAACTAACTAAACTAAATTCTTCATTTTCATTCATAGAACATTCATTCATTTATGACACAATAAGAAGCAACCCCCTCCCCCCCCCCCCCCCCCCTCCCCTTCCATTAAGATTTGACACAAATTCATGGAAAGATAGCTCCATTTTGTAATCAGTAACTGAGTTCAAAGGGGTGAGACCCGAGATAAGAGGGATATTGCGTGGCTCCTGGCTTGGACAGTGTTGTATAGAAAATGTTGGTGTCTCTATTGTGTCTATTTTGTGCCTTTGTGAACATTGCCAACGGCATGTTGGTAAACAGTTGGGGCACTGCCAATCAACCAAAACGATTAGCCTTTGCAATTAGAGATTTGTTCCAAGAAAGTTTCCAGTTTGCTACTGCAGCACAAAGGGGAGTCCACCCAGTGGCTGATCTGAAGAGAAATTATACCGAGGTACTGCATGTTCAATTTACTCAATTTATGCGCCCAAATTGATCTAGGTCTTTCAAAACTCAATACAATTTAGTAACATGGGGGACATATACAGGAACAAACCACCCCAAGATGTTGTCCAATCCTGAAAGATTGGATAATTTTATTTCCCATGATATATAAAGTAGGGAAAGTTATACAATCGATCAAATATTCGATGCGGAGTTTTAAACGAAATTTCATGTTTTCCGATCTCCTGATTCCAAAAATGAAAAACACATTTCGTGTATATGTCTGTGAACACGATAACTCCCGATAGAATGAATGTATCGACGAAATTTTGTATGTGTATCCACAACTCTCTAAGGAGAACATCTATTGATTTTGTATGTGTATCAACGGAAAATTGCAATGGGTTCATTGTATTATGCACTTTCGTTGTTTTTCCCAGCCTATTTTGATACTTCTAAAGAACTATAGTTGCTCTAAAAAGCTTTCACATAAAAATAATGAAAGGAGAAATATAAGAATAGAACGGGAGATACAGCGAAAATAATGCAAAGTGAATCATACGGTAAACCCACTCCAATTTATCTCTGCTGCAAATTTTCGTTGACGATTAAATTTGCATTTATACTATTTATTACTTTTTTTTTTTAATTTAATTATATTTTATTGTAACTCAAAAGTAGGATCCGTGTCATCATGAGAATAATCATCATGTTGAGTGTCAATAAAAAGAATAGAAATTACGAGAAAAAAACGAAGCGCTAGTCGAGCATGACGCGGTTACGTTTCCGTTCTCTAACCATTTTATGGAAATCCATCCGATTGTTTTCTATATATCTTGTTTTTTTTTTAAGGATAAAACTCAACAAATGTGTATAATTTTGAAATCTTCAAAAGCTTTTCAACGAAACAGACAAAATACCGAAACCTTTTTCGTCTTAGACTGATAAAATCCTCAATATTGAAATCTTAGCAAAACGCCTGGTTTACTTGTGGGAATTTTCCGAATATCGAACTGAATCGATGTATACTTATATAATATTGAAATCTGAATGACAGTGAGGATCTTTGAGACATATAATTACTCAGATAAATATATATCTTCATGACAAATCATTTATATTTAACTATATGCTATTCTTTTCCAAACATATAGAGATGGCGTGATGTAACTGCTGAGGTGATATTCTTGGGTTACAATGGATGGCTTGAAGATTTGACACTAAATACGAGTGGACTAAACGATCATGGAAAGTTACGTCGGTTAATATTAACGCGAGCTGAGAAAACGATGACGTCTGAAAGACATAGTGCTGACACCACTCACGAACATGAGCAGATCATCTGTGACAGGTGTATGGCTATAAACGCCAAAGGGTAACTATCTCTCTACCTATCCCCACTCAATATATCCTAAAGAACAAATACAAGTAATTAATAACAGGTTGTAAAGAATAAAAACATAGTATGAACTCTCATAGGTTTTATTTGTGCTAGCCCGGCTTTCGAGGTTACCCTTATCATTAGGCCCTCTGCAAGCTCCCATCATTTAGCACAAATTTTAAAAAAAGTTTAATTCTAAGTGTTTATCATGTTAAGTCGAATAATATGTTTTAATTCTTTGACTTTTTTGGGCTTCTTGTTGGCTCATATAAGGCCATTTTTATTTCTCCAGCGTGCCTTTCTGGAGATTCCAAATGAAAATGTATTCTTCACTGAGGGAGAGATGTGTATTCTGAAGAAGAATGACTCTTCCGAAACGACCCTGTGAACCATACTTCATCTATTTGTCTTTTTCAGCCTTCACTACGCCTACGAGTCAGTTTTTCACACCTATGAAACCTCCGGGACGTTGGACTGCGACAGGCTAACTGTTCTCATCAGTTTCCAACTCACGGTGGAGGCAGGCTATGACAAGACTACCAACAAGGTCTACTGTCAGACGGTTCTGGAGCCGCTCCTCCTGTCGACTGATGAGGAGAGGACATCTCTAGGCAATGTTCAGATGAGCCGAGTTGGGGTGTTCACTTTCCTGGCTGACCACCTCGAAGGATGGATACTTCAGCATGCCAACTCCACCATCCTACCTTCTATACAACAGCGGCTTGATGTATCCGTACGCAAGATGCTTAGCTTACACGATCCTTGTGAGAGGATACTAGTTCGCTAGTGTAATGTATTTTATAATATTTACTCAGAAGTGAATTTAAAAAAATAATAGAATAAATAAACTTTTGGGAATTGTAAGAAGATTCTGAATTAACAATAATATATGTTCCTCCAATTTATTTTTTGGTTTTTACAACCTAGGAAATACAGACGTTTCTATAACAGAACTACCATCATCAGTATCTTGCCAATTTCATGTAAAACAAATATATAAATGGAGGTGTATATTATATTATTTTGGAGAGTCCACATATTTCATAATCACTTAGTCTAGATCCGTCAACATTATACATAATCAGCAAATAACTACTGTGGATAGTTCTTCCCGAAACGTCTATTTTGCTAAAAAACCAAAAATAAATTGAAAAATATATCTGCTCAAAAATATATTATTAAAAGAAATAAAATATTATACTGTAACTGGAAAAAGGGATCGTTTTTGCAAAAACACTGAACAATTGAGTCAACTGATGGTTCGAAATACTTTTAATGTCATTTATTTAGAAGATAATATTTAGTTGACTTTTATACGATGCTAGTCTACTAAATGTTTTTGACGAAAAAAATATTAAAAGAAATAAAATGGATTATTTAATAATTTTATCACTTGACTGACACAACATAAAAATATATATATATATAAGTGAATCAAGAAATTCTTCTGCAACGTTAACCGCATCAAAAGCATATTGAAAAGTTGTTTTAAAATAAAACTTGCTTATTTACAAATTAATATTTCTGAAAAGAATTTATCAGACTAACAAATACCTCTGTAAACATAAGGGGAACACATAACATTTTTGCAGAGATATTGTGAAACACTTGATAAAAATAAAGAAAACGTATGTTTTTTTAAAAAATATTGTCTATTTCACAAATAATATATAATATGGGAGTACTTTCGGTATTGCAACCATCTTCAGCCACGACTTAACAAATACTGAATTTGTGTACAGTATTTGTTAAGTCGTGGCTGAAGATGGTAGCAATACCGAAAGTACTCCCATATTATATATTATTTGTGAAATAGACAATATTTTTCAAAAAAACATACGTTTTCTTTATTAAAAAAAAAATAAAACATACGTTTTTTTATTTTTATAAGGGGAACATTTAAGAAATATAGTTTATAAGGGAATATAGTCTTAATGAAATATTTGCATTATGGAGGAAGAATGTCCCTGATCCGAGATCATTTTCAACTTCATTAGTAATGATGGATAAAACCACACTTAAGTGTTATACGGTTAACATAATATATTTATTTTTCACACGTCGGTTAACGTATCATCCATGCGGGCATTTTCAAAACTTTATTTTTCGTGTCTAAATATTTACTTGTTATCATTTGGCCGATTTGTCAGTGATAACATACAGTATTACATGTATACAATTTATATTTTCATCTTTGCAATAATTAAATGTATGGTCAAAGAGATATATTAATAAAAAATAAAAAAACCGACTAAATTCAAATATGACCCAAACAGTGTTAAAAATGTGAAAATGTCTCTTATAGCATGTGGTGTCTAAAGGTAACAAACAACACATCAAATTCGGGAGAAGGACGTTTGAAACAATTCACTGCAACATAAGCTTCACATTGAATTTGTTCAAAAATTATTTTTAAAAAATTGCAAAATGTGATCGGACGCCTGTCTTTTATGTTGTCTATAATATAACAAGGATTACTTGATTTTGCCTTCAAAATGGCCTAAAATCATAATAATGAAATAATGGAATATTATGACAGACATATGAAAATAAGGAAAACTTAAGTTTTAAAATGGCCGAATGGGTGAAACATTAAACGATGTGTAAAAAAATAAATGTATTTGCGAGGCCGTAAGCCCAATCAACAATCATCTTTTCCTATGGGAATATTAATATTTTTTTGTGAATAACAGCTTTCAGGACATGACAGAAGTCTCAACGGTAAAGTAATTCATAGAAAATAAAGAAAAACTTATGTTTTTTAATAATATTGTCTATTTCAAAAATATATAAAATATATGGGAGTACTTTCGATATTGCTTTCAGCCACGATCTAACAAATACTGGCTGAAAAGTACCAAAACCGAACGTACTCCCAAATATTTTATGAAATAGACAAAACCTACGTTTTTCATTATGTTTTCTATTGCTTCACAATATCTCTGTAAAAAATGTTATCAATTCATAGAATAATCTTAAGACGAAATCCAGCTGTAGATGACAAAAATATGAGATAATAAACAATATCGAACAAAAATAAAATATTTGACAAAATCGTAATTATTAAACTTACATTTTCTTTGAGAATTTCAAATCTCTTCGGATTAATTTCAAAATTAGTCATTTTCTCCATAATTTTTTCAAGTAAAATTTTCTGTTTATGGTTATAACCTCCGATACCAAGCTGAAAAAAAATAAACATTTATTTATAACAATAATGAACAACAAAGTTGATAAAATAATGAAATATCAAATATTGATAAAAAGTAAAGTTACTTACAACCATGCCGTATTTAGTATTGGTAAGTTCCCATCTTAAGCCAGCTAGTTCTGCAGCGTATGCATACTCCATTAAGGCGTCTTTGAAAAGCATTACAAACATATAGGTCAAATTGCAACTAACTGGATCTAAGTACGCTAATGGACTAAAAGAAATATAAACAGGTTCAAAATATTTTTAAATAAAAACAAGAAGATTAACTTTCAATTATACAATCATCTAGAACAGCGGTTCTCAAAACCTTTATTTAATACTACCAGTTTCGGAATAACACCATCGTTAGGTTAATTTATAAATATACTAAGACTGGTTTGCTGAGTGCGGACCGTACATACAGACATGAGGTAAGTACCTATTTTATACGTATTTTAGTAACAGCAGAGCGACAAAAAAGCACTCTGGTAGTAGGCGATATGACCTCATAGTTAAAGCCCGGGCATGTCACAATAACTATTATTGACGAGGACCCCGCGTTTAGCTGTGCCTACTCAGAATATAACAATTAAGTTCAACATTCCACAAAATATGATAATACTACCTGTAGTATCCATCCCTGTAGGAGAAAAAAAAATGGGAGCTTATAGCCGTCTTAGCGTCATATCGAATGATGACAACGATGTCTCAGGATCCTCTTTTTCCCAGGAAAATTCCATAAAGAAAGCACATTCGAATGTGCACATCATATAAATTCTCATTGTTTTTGATTAATCCAAAAAAAAAAAATTCATAATATTTTGCAAACATTTCCTACTCACAATTTCGGAACCGCTGATCTAGAAGAGACATATAAGGCGTGAGGTTGCTACACTTTTCACAGAGAAAATAGAAAGAAAAAAATGTAAATATTTGAAAGGTTGCAATTTACAAGTAAAAGTCGGAAAAATGAAATGGTAAAAAATGTATTTAAAACAATTTTGGTGACAAAAATGATCCCAAACCGCCATTTATTCATGATAAAATAAATTAAAAGTACTTTTCGTCGTAAAAGAAAATAGTAAAATGAAAAAAGTAATACAATGATCATTCATTAACCATAACTGATGATTAACGATTAAATTTGCATTTTGTTCTACATTTTGCTTAATTTTTATTGACTAAGATTAATCAGTGAAATATAATTAAATTTGGAAAAACAATGAAAAATGAATTCAGTTTCGTATGTATACGCTGAACTTTCCAGATTGAACAAAGGATGAAGAAGTTTTCAAAGCGGAATTTTAAACAGACTCGTTTTGCAATCGAAAGGTTAACGTCAGAAGAATTTTGTTGTCAAACAAATGACAAATCGCGTATACATACCAAACTGAATTCATTTTTAATTGTTTTTCCAAGTTGTAACGATAATTCACTGAATATGAATAACCTTAGTATCTAGGCAATAAAAACTAAGAAAAATGTATAACAAAATGCATATTTAATCGTTAATCATCAATTATGAGTAATGAATGACCAATGAATTTCATTTTTGCTTTTTACGATTTCCTTTTACATCGAAACGTACTTTTTTTTTTTTACCATGAATAAATGGTGGTTTGGGATAATTTTTGTCATCAAGCCGATGCAACGATGTACACCTACAGAAAACATTAAAACGTTTTCTCTGTGTTTCTTAGAAAAGTGCAGTGTTGCAACTGCACGCCTGACATAAACAAGAGCATACCTGATAAATTCAAAACTCATGTTAACTTTTGGAAGTAGATAATCATTATCCTGTTTGTACCAAACTCTGGAAAGAGGCGTTTCTTGTATAATAACAGGATATGTGGGGGGCTAAAATGAAAATTGGCACTGATTAGTACAAACATTTAAGAAAAACATTAAAAAAAAAAAAAATGTCATCCTAATAATAAAATGAAGTTACATTGTCATCTCTGGAACAAAGCTCAAACATGGTTGGAATGAACTCATTCTTCTCTGGTAGATGTAGTTCATCACAAAGAGATCCATCACTCCATCTCTACAAAATTACAATACAATTATGACATTTAAGAAGTAATTATACGAAAAAAACAACCTGTGTGAGTGACGCGGTACTCACGAGACATGATGAGTAAACATCTGCTTTAGCGGTACTCACGAGACATGATGAGTAAACATCTGCTTTAGCGGTACTCACGAGACATGATGAGTAAACATCTGCTTTAGCGGTACTCACGAGACATGATGAGTAAACATCTGCTTTAGTTTCAAAAAATTGCTGTCGTACACTGATTTTGATTAAAATTAGTTTTATAATGTTACAATCAGAAAAGTTGTATGAGGAATTAAACTTTCAAATTTATTGTTCTTCAATTTCTTTTATACATGAAATTATAAGTTTGTGATAGCTAAAATAATTATTTTTTTTTAGATTTACACAGCTATTAAATTTTCTTCTACCACAAATTATATTTATTGTGACAAATTTAAGCTAAGCCTAAGCTTTTTACCGAAAGATCATTTTATAGTTCGTATCATGATATTTTAGTTAAATTCACTACAACGGTAAATATTACATCCAGATCTGTAATACTTACATCTATGATATCTGAGGGGATCTGTTCTAGTATGAACTCAGTACCGTACCACTTCTCTCGTAGTTTGGCTTCCGGTTGAAATCGTTTGGCCACAACTACAGCCCTATAACAGGTTAGAATAACATACATATTCCATTAGGATTTATTTTCAGTAAGTAATTACAATGACTTTGTCAAGTTCCATTATCAACAGGTAAATTAATAAAATAACAAATACTTATCAAATTTCCCTATTTCTTACGTGAAGCTATTAGATTCGCAATGTTATACATGGTAACGGTGGCGTATATTGAAAATGGTCACAGAAAGCTGAAATTTTTATTAATGTAAAGTGAAGAAGAAACACTAATAACGCCGCCATCTGGGTTTTAGACTTATAATTCGAATATGGCGTTAATGTTTTGAACGGAAATGGCACTGATACATTTTTTATTTTTTAAAAGCAATAATTCCCGAGATGTATGACAAATATAGTACTAATTTTTGTCTGGTGTTTATGCCCCAATTTTGGTGAAATGGTTCACTTTTTGACAGGAAAATGATATCTTGTTCATGAATACTTCTACCCTACTTTAATATATCTGAAAGGGGAATCATTCTGGGACATTTCAAAAATAGCTCCTCTCAAAAACGTATTCGATTCATTTTTTAAGATATGAGGAAGCATCTTAAAAGCATTCTGTAATATCAGAAATTGCTAAACACTCAAACGAAACTGTGGCGGAATATTGAAAAGACCATTTAAAATTGGTTAACTGTAAGGTAGAAAAATGTATTTGTGACCGAAAAGTCATCATTCTATCACAAATTGTATGATATGGCCCAAATCTGGCCATAAGCCACCTGATTAAGAGTGAGTACTATCTTAATGATATTTTATCCACAAAACTTTTGATTTTACAAAAAAAAATGGTAAGTGAAATTTTGAACTCTATAATTTTCTATAAGAACATTTTTGTCGTTAAGAGGCGCCATTTTGCGTTATAAATAAAAAACGTAATTTTTGCTAAATATATAAAGTGGTATATGAGACACTTCTCAGATTGTTTCTTCGCTTTAGATTACTTAACGGTGAATGTTAATTTTGACCTATACGTTAGCTTCTTGTCACTCTATATGACACAAATGTTGGGATAAAGCACCGTACTATTAAAGCATTGTCACATGACTACTAATAGTCAAATCGTGAAATTTCCAAAATTCAGATTCATGTTGTGGGGCTTCAAGAGCTTTCACTACATATCCCTTTCTATTTTTAAAATAATGTATTTTAAAAAAGTAACCGGTTGAATAATGATCACAATGGGAATTTCACGAACAGAATTTTCTTTTTGGACTACAAGTGATACTTGATCTAAAAATTCATCCTAGATGAATAACATTAAATTAACGTAAAAACAAAAATAAGACTAGATAAAACAAAAACAACGTTATTTTAAATATTGTCTATTCCACAATAAATGTATACATTAACTAAACCGTCTTATGTTTATAAATAAACCTAACGATGGTGTAATGCTGAAACCTGTAGTTTATACATTTCTTGTGGAATAAACAATATTTGAAAAATAATAATAAGTTTATTTTGTTTATTTGCTATAAGTTTCCACAATATGTCAACGTTTCTCTCAACTTAGAAGTTAGAAATAAAGCTACTTAAAACATATGAAAATAACATCATATTACCTTATATTGTTGGGACACAAATATCCCAAAAGTTCATCAATTAACTCAGGTTTCCATTCGGTTAATTTATAACCACCAGAGAGAATATCTTCCATTTCATAGTCCTGAAAATTGAAATTTCATTGAAAATGGTTTGTTACTGGGGCAAATTGGAGCAGCTTTTAAAATAACAGGTATAAAATAGATCCAATTATAACATAATTACCAGTAATTTAACAATCAAACTGCTGACGTAAGATCTGGGGGACTGTTTATCTTTAAAACGAAAGTGCATTTTAAACAATTCTGAGTACTCTTCAAAAATCCACTTCTGAGGTCCTTTCTCCCTTAGCATGTTTATATACTGTAAAATTATTTTATAAATTAATATAAACGAATTTCAACTAATTAAGAAAGTGGTGATGACAAAAAGCAAATATGTAGTAATAAATAAAATAACAGAAGAAAAAAAACAATTGTTTAACGTTATAGTCTTAATTTAAAAACATATATATAGTTAGTTATTGAGAATCATGTCCGGGCTTTAACTACTAGGTCATAACGGCCTACTACCAGAGCGCACTTTTGTCTCTGGTGAACAGGAGCCTGTGGGAGTCCTAAATTTTACCTACTGAGGTTTATTCTCCTTGGGTAGGGGTCTTTAACGAGTACCTGACATCGCGCAGGCGCGGGACCATCGCTTAATGTCCAATCCGAAGGATGGCGTGCTCAATGTTTTTTCATCTCTCAGGTAAAAAACCTAAGGGCCTCGGCCGGGTTTCGAATCCGCGATCTTGAAGTTCATTAAGCAAGCACTGGCGGCGTCCTCAAAAAAAAAATATAATGTACCTGTTTCGGCTTAGGTCATCGTCAGCACAAAGTTCAACAGTATCATTTAAGTTAGATAGGTTGGATATTTATATAATTTTGAGGCTACCTGTGGCTGTGACTCACCGTCCTCAAGGGAAGCCCCGTGGAGGAAAGTAATGCCTAAACGTAAAATTATATCTGGAAATATTTTAGGTTAAACATAAATTTCAAAAACATATGTAGCCTGGGAATTGTATAAATATGCCAACCTAGCAAACATAAATGTTACTTTTAAAATGTGAGCTGACGGTGACATAACCCTATACCTAATCTATACACTATACCTATGTATATATTTTTGTGGAACTAGGAATATAAATGTCAAACAAGTTTTTATTTGTTTTTATTAGGGTTTCACTATATCGAAACAGATCCAAAAAAAATGCATATAGTCAAAAAACAGAGGCTAAAATGTGAAATTCAAAATTAAATTAAATTTGAAGAAAAAATAATTTAATATTTGAATATTTTCTTGTATTTTTTGATCGTACACTGAAATTTATAAAGCCATTTGACTCCAAACCCTCCTTATTTTTATTTATCGTTCTGGATATTTCACGGGAATCATTCCAAAACTCTAAACAAGATTATTCTACGATTTTTTTCAAGGAGTCGATGGCTCAGAGGTAGTGCACTTGAATACTGTGCTCAAGACTGCGAGATCACCCAGCTCGGGCCCTTAAGTTTTCTGTCTAAATGATAACAAAACCATGAGTTCCCCGGCCTGCGGAGGGGACGTTAAATGTGACACCTATTCTTTGTAACTAAACATGGGAAAGCAACATTTTTTCAGACTACAAACAGAGAAAAGACAAGAACATTGAATACTTAGACCCTAGGTATCCGCACCAGCCCAACCAGTATATTACTACAATTTGATACGATGATATATTTATTTGTTAAATTTGACAAGCTGTAAAGAGAAAAATGTTTAGAAAAAAAAATTAAAAACTAATATAACACTCAAAAAATAAATAAATAGTAAAAAAAAAAGAACCTGGAATAATAAATAGATGATATCATCAACATGATTGATTCCTTCAGGGGTCAGATCGACATTAATAGTAAAGAAGTCGAAACCTTTATTAGAGCCTCTAGGTCCGCCTAATAAATTGTTACACCAACTTCTAGACTTGAGAGCAGACAGGAGACTTCCAGGACCTTCATGGCCGATCAGATGACTTAAGTAATGGCCAGGCTATAGAAAATGAAAATTAGTAGAATGTAAATATTAATAAATATTTGAAAACATTGAAAACATAAGGCAAATCTACAGTGTGACCCAGGATGTATGTCAAACTTCAGGAAAATTAATGGAAGGTCAATATAGGAAAAATACATATGTTAGCCCTTTACTTTAATGTGGGTTTGTGGATTTTTCCAATCCAAGAATATTGGATTTCATTCAATACAAATTATTTTAATTTAAAATTATTGAATTAGTTTTTATACTACGAGCATAAAAAAAATATCTTGTTCATAAAATATAATTTATTTTTCAATATAAACAATATAATATCTCAACTAGATAATTTTTTTATACTCCCCCATGGGGTTTCTGTATATCAGGAGAACACCTGATCTGTTTCGCTAAAAGAACCTACGGGAGGATCAACATTTTATTTCTTCTGATAATATAGGATTAGAGCATAAATAATCTAGGATTAGAGCATAAAACTGTAAACCACAATAAGAATTTCAAAAATCCAGTTGATGTATCCGAAGAAATAAAATGTTGACCCTCCCGTCGGTCCTTTTATGAAATTGATATTAAATGTTTAAATTTGTTAATATTTCAACCCCAGCTCTACAATAAGTTTGCCAACCCCTGCTCTACAATAAGTTTGCCAACCCCTGCTCTACAATAACTTTGCCAACCCCTGCTCTACAATAACAACCCCTAACTTACAAATAAATAGAAACAAAACTGTTTCTTCTAAAAACAATGTTTTTTTGACTTAAATAAGTTTGTTTTTCCATAATTGATCTTCCAAAAACGTTAATGAAGTGTGGCAGATCCACCATGAGCCACCCTGCATAAACCTCTAATACCTACTGCCGCTTTGTATTCTTTTTGATAATCTGGAATCAAAAACGTAATAGCCAATGTCCGAACGTCTTTTATGGGCACAACGTAACCCTTCAGTTTTATTTCTTTTTCAGAAAATGGCGGATCTTTCCAAACAGGAGCGACAACATTTTTGTTGACAACATCGGAAAAGAGAGAGACGACCAGCTCTTCAAGACTGTCTAAATCTTCTGTAAAAAAAAGTATATACATATATGGTATAATCAAACAATATAATAACAAGGGACGGTGCGCATGGGTAGGGGACA
Source organism: Aradus depressus (assembly GCA_963662175.1). Classification (NCBI taxonomy): domain Eukaryota; kingdom Metazoa; phylum Arthropoda; class Insecta; order Hemiptera; family Aradidae; genus Aradus; species Aradus depressus. The sequence continues at coordinate 92,212,692 of OY759214.1, read as the reverse complement.
TATATACAGTGGTATAAAGGTTATGTTCAATGCCCAAAATGACTGGATCAGTTTAAAGAAGTACAAAGTCCATTTGAGGACGTCAGTATCGCATTAGAGAATCATGGACATCTATCTAAGTACAGAGGCTTGCGAACACAAGCCCTTTTTAGCAGCTCGCGAAGCATCTGGAAGAATATATTTTTAAAAATAAATAAAAAGTCGTCGGTGAATCACCGTCTATGTAATTCCCCAGCACTGATTAATCGATTACGTTTTCGCTCTCCCTCCAACGTCTATCGACCGTTTGAGCTAAAACTCAATATATCACTTACGAGTGGCTTCTAAATCCTTATACTAAATTTTGTTTCGATACATTCGTTACATCGGCAGTTATTAGGGTAATTGAGCCGAGCCCCCCTTCTCTTTGAGCGATTTCCCAGAAAATGAATAGGTGTCATCCTTACAGGGGTTTTGAATTTAAATATCAGATTTCATGTCGACACATTCAATACATTCATGTCGATACATTCATTTCATGTCGATACATTCGTTATATCGGCAGTTATTAGGGTAATTGAGTCGAGCCCCCCTTCTCTTCGAGCGATTTCCCGGAAAATGAATAGGTGTCATCCTTACAGGGGTTTTGAATTTAAATATCAAATTTCATGTCGATAAATTCATTACATCGAACCCCCCGATCCTCTTTAACTGATTTCGTTGAAAATTAATAGGTTTCGTCCTAGTAGGCCTTTAAATTTACATACGAAATTTCATACATTCATTACAATGGCAGTCATTAGAGTTTTCAAGGTAAGCCTCCCCACTACTCCCCCTTTCCCTTGGCCACTAAAAATCAATAGGTGTCGTCATTAGAGGGTTCTATATACGTATATAAACTTTCGTTTCGATATATTCTTTCTATCGGGAGTTATCGAGTTCACAAACACACAGACCTATTCTTTTTTATGTTTGGAATGAGGAGGTCGGAAAACATGAAATTCCGTTGAAAACTCAGCGTCGAATTTCCAATCGATTACATAACTTCCCCTATACTTCGTGTAACTATGAAAATAAAAATAAATTCCGACATAAAATAAGGTGTCGCATTTTATGTTGCGTAGACAGTACTAGACAGGTTATAGACAAGATCATCAATGCAACATAAAATGTGACACCTTATATGTTGTCAGAATATATTTGTTATAAATTATAAACATTCATATTCTCATCCAACACCGATCGCCTGCGCAAAGAAAAAGTTTATTTTTACTTCTCAATGACTTATAATTGAAATATACGATATTTTTCAACTTGTATTATAGCCCTTAGTTTATCTGCGAGGTAAAATAAACTTGAGCATGCCGTCCTTCGGATGGGACGTTAAGCGATGGTCTCGAGATTGTATGATATCAGGTACTCGTTAAGGTCCTTGCCCATGGTGAATAAAAAATTTAGGGTTGGCAAAATTAGGGACTCCCACAGTAGAGTCGGGTTCATGTCCACCAGAGTGACGAAAGAGCGCTCTGGAAGTAGGAGATATGACCTCGTAGTTAAAGCATGAGTCACAATTAAATAACAAAAATCAAGCATACGTCTGAAAAAAAGACATATAACGGATAGAATTTGTTCCATTTACACAGAAACTATCGTCGTATCGAAAATTTGGCTCTTATCAAAAACATTCCTTATCCAATTTCTAACCAATTTGCCCACAGATTTTTCTAATATAAATTTTATAATTCATTATCGAAAATGATGGTTCTTAAATATTTTTAAAGCATAATATTACCTTTTCCAAGAACTGCTAATGTCATTATGTTGGAGGAATACCATTTCTGGTGGAATGCCAACAGCTCATTTCGAACATTTATCCCATTTTCTCTTGGCAGTATATCCAATGTCGCTTTATTTCCTAGAAAAATAATAAAATACAATTTTTTCAATTGATATAGTTTCCCTTATTTGTTTTTTTCGTTCCTGAAAAGAGACATCTGATAATCTGGGCAAGTGAACTGTCCATTCGCGCCTGCTCAGGCGCCTGTATTCAGGAAAGAGTAAATGTGTAAAACAACATACCTGTTCCGAATTTAGAGTAGGGATGTCCAGGCTTGGAGGTTGACCTTTCCAACTGATTTAATCTCCAAGAATCATTTTGAATATTTTTTTCATGTTCTGAATTGACAGCGTTCACTTCACGATCGGTTACATTTTCCGTAAAGAGGGGTGAAATAAAAAATTGAGAAAACCTAAATTTAAGAGAAAAGAGATATGATTATGATCATCGAAATAATAAAACTAAACACAGGTGCACAGGATTTCAAGCCATATTTACAAGTCCCCATCACTTCCTACCAAATCAGTAGGCGAATAATTTTCACATTTCGACGGACATAACAATGAACTTGAAAGAAATCAAACTTGTTTATTTATGATATTGTCTAATTTCACCAACTATATTTACATGGGAGTACTTTCGGTATTTCTACCATCCTCAGCCAAAAGCATAAGAGATAAGACAGTCATATCTCTTATGCTTTTGGCTGAGGATGGTAGAAATACCGAAAGTACTCCCATGTAAATATAGTTGGTGAAATTAGACAATATCATAAATAAACAAATTTTATTTCTTTCAAGTTCATTTGAATTATTTCACAATATCTCTGCAATAATGTCAGTTTTCAAGGACATAACAATGTTGTCAGTTAAAAATTAAGAATTTTTCGAAAAATGACTTCTAGGTAGGGTTTAGGTAAGTCTATATGGATATTTTATTCGTTAATATAATATATTATCACGAATACAGAATATCGAAGAAACTTGAATTCCCATACAAAAAAAAAATGTTGTTCCTTCTATTGTTATTCATTGCCAAGTAGACTTGCACCATAGTAAATTTTTTAGGGGGAATAGTCTAAAAAGCCTCTGACCAACATTTAGTACTTGAAAACTAAAAAAGAAAATATTTTTTGGTTCGTATAAGGAAATTCTTGATTCATATACAATGTATTTTTATTTTTTGATTTCTCACAAATTACAAACGTTTCGAGCATTACTCTCATCAACCGTGTAATATATCCTTAGGTTAACTATACCTTTGTTAATCAGAATCGTCCTTTTATGGAATATTATATAATCGTCTTCCGACTTGGACTGATTCGGCTGAAAACTAATAGGTGTCGTCCATGTAAGGCTTTGAATTCACATATGAAATTTCGTGTCTATACAATTATTACAAAGGCAGTTATTAGAGTTTTTGTGTTAAACTTCTAAATTTGACGGGAAATCAATCAATACCTGTCCTTAGATAGTTCTGGATACTCATAAAATTGTGTGTCGATGCATTCCTCCTATCGGGAGTTATCGTGTTGACAAACACATAGATAGATATTTTCTTTTTCATTTTTGGAATCAGGAAGTCGGAAAACATGAAACTCCGTTTAAAACTCTGCATCGAATTTTTCAGATTAAATAACTTGTATTATATAATATTAAATACAAGAATATACAACCCGGAAAGCCACTGTTAGGAAACCGCTTATATAAATGAAGTGTAGCTTAAAAAGAAAACAAAAACAGAGGCACACTTACCTATCCAAAGCCCCATGTAAATGTTCGGGAGTTACGTCGAAATAATACGATGTATGTTCTGGAGAAGTGTGTGCATTACTCACACCACCATGTTCGGACAAATATTTGGAATATTCATTCTCCAAAGAATACTTCTCAGTGCCCAGAAAAAGCATATGTTCGCAAAAGTGTGCCAAACCCGGTAGATGTTCTGGATCGCTCATATAACCTGCAGACAAAATAAATTAAGTTAGTTGTCTGTGAAGGAGAAATAAATAATATTTAACATATTCCCACCAGCAAAAATAGTGTTTTAATAAAATTCACAATATTTGATGAAGATGGTAAATACAAACACTTGTTTAGCCTTCAGGTCTGCCAAATATATTAATTTGTTTCATTTCAGTTAACGTTCAGCTCAATTCAGGCATTTCAAAACGTTTTACTTTGTTCAATATGTCATTAATATAATATAATATTATATTGGATATTAAGATAAAATATTTTAAATATAGAAAAACAGTTTTGAAAATCCTGAATTGGGCGAAACGTTATATGAAATCAAAAAATTATTATATTTAGGAGATCTTAAGGTCAAACAAGTGTTTGTATTGAACCAACTTCAAACATCTTTGTAACTGGTCTCTAATTAAAGACATCTTTCTTCAAACTTAAAATGCACAATGTATTCTACTATAACAAAAAGCAACAGAGTAATAATATATAATAAATACCTATATTGACGCATAAGGCAGCAGCAGACTTATCTGTAGAGGGGTCACTCACAAGAATCACTTTCATTCCATTGTTGAGCTCAAGACCTCTATATTCACGTTTATCTTCAGACGACTTCAGGATATTATCATACCTCTTTTTGACTTTCGACATTTTTGAAGAATAACTTCTTACCAAAGCCAAACTATAAAGTTTATTCTATGTATTATTCTTTGAAAGTCTTATCTACAAATATTCATGTCAATACTTTAAAAATAACGTACCGAAAAGTAGATTTTTTAAATATACTTGAACATGAATACTGATGAAAATGTGAAAAACTCCTTATCATAACCTTCACAGGCAACATAGGAATGAAATATAAAGCAATATTACATACACGAATATTTATATTCTACTTCAAAAGATTGAAATTATAGTTCCGATTTAAGTACAGTTTTATAGAATAATTTAACTGTACTAACATATTTACCAACTTAACTTCAAAGAAAAAAAAAATTGAACTACCAGTATTAAAAATACTTAAATTAAAATATATATTAATTTATAGAGTTTAATATCATTCTTATCATGAAAATACAATAACCCAAATAAGACTGAATAATACAACACACTACGAACTCACCATCTGTCCTGGCAGTTGGAAGGTTTCGCCCAAGTCATGCACAAGGAAAGAAAAACAAAAAAAGTCCAGTGGAATTAAATTATTTTTTATTTAAACAAATAAACTGCAATTTTATTAGTGATGAAAAATGAAAGGAGAATTTCCGATGAACTTAATTTGATCTTTTAATGATATTCAATTAAACTCACTAAAATTGAGATATTAAAGCCCCTCCCCTTTGTTTACTTAATAGATCAGATCATTAACTCCCCCTACAAGTTGGCCTGGATCCGCCCCTGACTTCCAAACTTAAGGTCGCGCTGGATCTGAGAGATCCATTTAACAAATTCTGACTTTTATTGAAAAAACCTGCAATATTTTGCTTCTTGGGATAAAATAAGGTGTAAATGATTGAAGTTACTAAAACTTTGGAACAAAATATATATCAACATTTTTATGTAAATCTAATATTGAGGAACATTTTTTTTTTTCATTCTTTAATTGATCCTTCTTGTCTAAGAAATAGGTAGTAAATAAAAACGTGAAAATGACAGTACAAAAATTAAATTAATATAAAACTTAGAAATAATTAAGTCAAAATTAAAAAATATGCGTAATTTATATGAAAATGTTTTTAAAAAATGACTTGAAATTGACTTGGAATGAAAAAAAAAATCTTAAAATCAGACTTAAATTATTCATCCTTGTCTTCGGATTCCTCACAGCCATTGAGACAAGAAAAGGCACAATGCTGTAGACATAAATATTGGTCGCAAGATTGGCATTTATACTTCGTGAGTCGAAACGAGGCAAGGTTTGCATCGCTCTCGTTTGTTTATCTATTGTCGTTTGTTTGTATCAAAGAAAACGGTTCAATCACAAGAATTCTGTTTAGAGAATTTTGTTCATTATTTTTGGAATTTGGAGATCGGAAAACAGAAAATTCCGTTGAAAACTCGGCATCGAATTTCTGACCGATTATATAACTTCTTTCATAATTTATACATCGGAAGGAGTGAAAATTGATCTCAGAAATATAAGTTATTGAAAGTGCTCAACAATATTTTTTCGAGACAAAGGTAAGAGCAAGTTTCTAGTCGCGAGTTGAAGTTTTTTTTCTTTATTTACCTGAGTAATGTAAAAAAAATGATGATGAGTGAATTATGTACAGAAATACAGTAGAACGTCGATTATCCGAACTTATGTTGTGTGGGGTGGTTCGGATAATCGAAAATTTTCCACCAATAACTTGCGATGAATGAAGTCACCACCAAGCTTCATGCTTAATTCCACTCCTATTTCACATAAAATGAGGCCAGATATGGGCTGTCCAGAAGCCCGTTTTTGCAAAAACCAAGCGAATGCAGCATCTTCCAACAATTCGGATTTCGGTTTTTAAGTTTTACGATATGAACTGCCCTCCTCACTGTCAAGATTAAGTGCATAGTGATTGAATCAGAATTATTTTTTATTCCCGTTATCGTTGATTTACGAACACCGAACTTGATAGCTAATGCCTGACCCGTTTCACCTTTCTTCAGCCGCATAATTATTTCCATTTTATCTAATTCAATGTGCACCTCACAACGAATGATTTGAAACTGAGAGCATTGACTGGTAACCGACCATATGAATGGAAAGTGATTCAGTGGAAAAATCCAATGAACAAATTACATACGTAGACATACAAGTTAGTTCTTGGTAAACAACTTGGACTGTCTGCCCTTCAAACTGAATTAATCGAAAAACTGATATACCTTATACAGCTAACAAAGCTCTTTCTAAGAATTAATTAAGCTTCCCTCATGGAAGTTCATGGAAATACTAATTTGATTTTTTTCCCATGAAGCCAGTTTGGAGAGTCGACGCTCTACTGTATGTACAATAAAAATTGTTGAAATCGATTCAAAATAATCTGTAGGATAATAGAGTAATAACAACTAAACAAAATACCAACTTTTTAAAATATCAAATTCTATTTCAAAAATAATTAAAAAAAAAAAAATCAAATTATATACATAAAAATATATACACATTATACATAAGTATGGATCATAGAAGGAGATGCTCAAGATATTTTTCGAATTCTTCCTCTCGAGTCATATCCTCAACGTCTTCAAGAGGCGTTGTCCATACATCAGTTGCGGCCTCTTCTTCATTTGTGTCTTTGACCTCCTCACTGCTGGACTCAACAATCTTCTGTTCATCTCCATTATCACTCTCTTCTTTGTCATTGCTTTTTCGCTTCTTATTGCCTTTTAAACGTTTAATTTCCTTCTTTTTACAATGATAGTTAAGTTTTTTTGTACAATGTTCACACAGTCCTGCAACAAACATGAAGATGATTTCAAGAAACAGTTATATGGTCTTACGACTACAAATAGCAGCTCATTCAATGGAGTATTGCTCACAGAATGTATCTACCAAAATTCAGGAATATATTTCAGAGGTCAAAATGAACGCTATATATTTTTTTGTTAGATGTCTTTTTGATTTAAAATAATGTTCAATTAAAAAATTCCTGATCATTCGGGATTTTAATACAATCTCGATGAATCAAAAAGTTTTTGTCGCTTCTGAAAATATTAGCTCGTCGACATTGTTGCCAATTTTAAAACGCAGACATGGACATTTTTGATACAATTAATAGCTTAGAAAGCTCTATTTTTAAATCGCAAATGTCATTGAAAAAAAAAAAAAAAAAGTCGTCGATGATTCACCGACAATGTACTTTCCCAGAACGAATCAATTAACTTTTCGCTTCCTCTCCTTTTCACATATAAACATTTGTGTCGATACATTCATTAAAACGGCAGCTATATTAATTTTATGTAACTCTCCCACAACCCTTTGGTGTATTTGGCTGCAAACAATCGGTTTTGTCGTTAGAGCGCTATGAATTCTCATATAAAATTTCGTGTTGATACATTCATTCTCCCGGGAGTTATCGTCTTCACAGACATTTTTCCCCATATTTGGAATGTAGGGGGCGGTAAACATGGAATTCCGTTGAAAACCTTGCATCAAATTTTTGACCGATTACATAACTTCCGCTATACTTATTATATCTGCGGAAGGTACTAAGGGATTATTTTAAGAAATCTTAATTATAAGCATTGTAATTACATATAAACATTTAAATTATATTGATCAATATATCGATAATTCTCAATATATCGATCAATAAATTGATTGTTTTATCGCATTTCTGCTAATTATTCTAATAATAATGTAAAAAATATTTTTGATAGGAACCAGTTGAATTTTTGTGTTTGAGGACCGTTATAACGAAATTTTACTGTAAATATGTTTTAATATATATATATATATTTTTTTTTTACTTTTCCTTAATCCCATAGGTAGCAGAAATTTAGAAAGCTGAAAACATGTGTCCAGTTCTCTCATGTCAATTTGATGTCATTAGGACATGTTTACAATTTTCATAAATTGAAGTTGAATTCAGAGAGACCTGAGACACCAAATATCTTAATACTTGTGAAATTACCAATCTACCTGTCCACCTAATCTGGAAATTATGCTACATTTCACGTCAAGAGATCTTTCGAAATTTATTCCTCTATCTGAATGGGGTGTATACATATGGGCCTAAATCTATATTTCAGCCCCTTCAATTTTCAATTCCATTTTTAAGAACAAAAATTATACCATTTCGTACAGGAGAGTTTGAATTTTATGTTTATACAATTGGTTAAAATTACAAAAAAAAAGGCGGGCCTATACTGAAGTTGAGGCCTAGCATCAAATTTCCGTATGGAATTTATCCTCCACCATATGATTTGTACTTTTTATATCATCTATCCTACAGAATACAATTTGACCCTCCCGTTCTCTTAGTGAAGCAGTACAGGTTTCAAAATTTACCCTCAACCTATTTTTTGTACTTTTTTTTTTTTCAGGAGAACTTGTACTGCTTCACTAACATTTAATTTTTTCGGGTCATGATATGAAAAGAACAAATCATATCATTTATCCGAAAAAATCAAACTTTGACCCTCCGGTTTTTTAGTGAATTAAAAAACAGGTTCTCAAATGAAAAAAAAAATTGTAATAAACAAGTACTGATAATTCTACTTCAACTTTTTATAATATAATAGAAAACATGTACTGAACAATTATCAGAAAGTCTACCTTACCTTTATGCAGCACTTGCATTCAACCTTTCTTTTTATGCCACTTCGTTGACCTCTTAAAATCATTGCGAACAGGAAAACGAGGTATCTACATACTCAAACCTTGATCACGATACCAACTTACACATTTTTCCCCACTCAAAATTTGGTATAAATTAAATAGGTTGAACATAATTGAAGCGGTCATTGTTGAAAGGGGATATGACATAAATAAAAAGGGGATGTAACATAAATAAAAATTTTGGGAAGCTCAATAAAACTTCCTAAAGAATTGCGTCACATACCTCCTTTCAACAGTGACTCAGATATTCTCAGCTCCACCACAACCAAAGAGCGCACTGCACATGTCTCATTTCAACACAGAAGATGTGTTCAGTCCTCAAGATTATGAAAATATTAAAAAGTCGTTTTGACATTTGATGTCACATATCCCCTTTTAACAATGTCCGCTTCAATTATTATAAGCAGGTGTTAATTAACTCTCCAAAATACTGATACCGGTTAATACAACTCAATGAGACCGTAATCTCTCATCATACTGAAGTTAGTAGCTAAGCCTAAACGCCAAAACTTACGTAGATTAGCCCTTTTTATTTTTATTTTACTAAATGAAAATTATTGTAAATAAACCAATTGTATAAACATAAATATCAAACTCTCCTGCACAAATTTTCATAATTTTTGTTCTTGAATGGGATTGGAGAGGCAGAAATATCGATTTGGAATTGCAGGCCCATATGGAAGTACATACATCCCTGGAATGAATCTATTTAATTCTTAAATAAAAATTTAAATATGTACATATATTTACTTAGTTTCACTAAGGCATTTTTCTTTTCATCTTTTTCCAAATAAGCAAAATTCACTTCCCACGTTCGAAGCTCTTCACTTTCTGAACATGTCTTATTTGCACAAATAAACTGTCCTTTGCCTGTCAACAATTCCTGTTCGGTTTGCCATCTCATAGCAAACTAAAACAGAACAAAAATACAAATCAATATTAGATCTGAATTTCAACATTCAAAAATTATAGTTATGTCATTAAGCCTCTAATAATAATAAAAAATCCTGTATTAAGGTTTTTGACGATTAACGAAAACACATACATTACTTATTATAAAAAACCGTACCTTATTTTCTTTATATCGGCTTAAATCGCAGATACAAAACTCTTTGAAAAGTTTGTCGTAATATTTTTTTGCTAATCGTTCTTCCCAAGTTGTAGGCACCTCATCTTCATCCCATAAAAATTTATGGTTTTCTCTGATGATATCAATATCTTTTTTATCCCTTGATCTGTAAACAATACATTTATACTCATTTGCTATGTAAAACTAATAGTGCAAAAAAAAACGTTTTCCTTCAACAAAGATAAAAAACGAAGAGCAGGATTAAATTTATTTCTACTCACTACAAAGTTAAACGATAACGTTAAAATGGCTAAATTATAAATTTCAAAAATGAACTTACGTGTCTCTTTTCAGTAAAGAAGTACGTCCTTTTTTGTCGAGAACATACGTATTAATTAAATGCTTATGAAGTTCAAAAGGATTTAATGAAAAAAATCGGGATCTCGGGTAAACATGCTTAGACCAATCCATTTTTTTATTTGGACTGAAACAAAAGAATACATTATTCCATTACTGTTTTTCTTTAGTTTGAATCAGGAAACGATCATTTAATTTTAAATACCTTTAAAATGAAACTGCAAACATCATAGCTTTCTCATATATTTATATCTTAACTCCCCATAAAACAGTATCTCTTTTACATCTCAAAATTAGAATTTACACAGAAATGTCATGGAGGAGATTCAACTCTAAACCTTAAACAACAATAATAATAATAAAATGAAGACAAGCCAACTGACTTAAAAACAAACATGAAGGTTATTGATAGGTTATTCGCAATGTTGCCACATTTAGGTAAAAATATCTACGTCAAAATATCACTACTCTTCTATCCTCCTAGAAAAATATGAAGTCCTGACATCGAAGTTTGCCCAATAGGTGAGACAAAAGAAAATAGTCGTCGGTGAATCACCGGCTATGTACTTCTCCAGCACGAATTAATAATTTTTCCGCTCTCCATCCAAAGCCAATCGATTTGGGCTAATGCTCAATATTTGTCTTCTAATTCCTCATACCAAATTTTTTGTCGATTCATTCATTACATCGGCAGTTATTTTAGATCGATTTCTGTGTTGAGCCCCCTCACCTTAGACAGATCCCGCCAATTAATATGTGTCGTCCTTATAGGGCTTTTTGTTTACATATGAAATTTCGTGTCATTACAATTCAATACAACGATAGTTATTAGAGTTTTTGTGTTAAGCCTTCCTCCTAATCCCCCTTCCCGAAGCTTCTGGATACACATCAAATTTCGTGTCTTTACATTCATGATCATAGAAACACAAACACAGACAGACAGATTTTATTTTTTACGGCATTTAATAATATAAGCACGGATGATATATAAAGAATAGATAATTACATTTACGTTTTTATGCTAATTGAGCCTTTACCATTTTTGTAAAAAATTAAAAGTACAAAGCCTTCAAACACTACCATCTGTTATACCTACTAACCGCATTGCAGTTGCGCGAACGAGAAACCGATGGTTTCCAAATGTGTCTAATTGCATCCCTTCAATGCACCTGAGACTAATGACAAGTGACGGAGGACATCCATAGCATCACTGATTGGGCACTACCTGAATATACATGATAAAGTCAGTCATCATTGAGCTCAGTAAGCAAGCATTATATACCTGTGGACTACCTGCTCCCTATATACGCTTTACGTAGAAATCGTAAATCGAGTGGCGCAGTGAATGTGTTAAAAATGCTCAGCGTCTGAACATTCGATTTAGATAGGTATAATTGTTTGTAACTGCATAGAAGATTGGAAAAGAGTGCTCTCTGTCCGAGTCTGTACAAGACAAGAGTTGCTCTCAATAGCCCAAATAGTAGAGCAAGAGTGAAGAAGGCAAGGGGAGAGGTCCCACTCATGCTGTACAATATATAATTTATATGTGGTGGGCTGGTGTTTTACACCTAGGGACCTAAGCATCCAGTGCTCTTTCCCTCCTCTGGAAGCGCTAGGCTTCCATCTTATTTTATTACCTGTATGTTCATATTATCTAAACCAAGTTCTTCATGAAGTGCTCAGTCTACTAGTTTCCTTAATGAACCTGAGAATGCTCTCGTGGTCCAATCTTCTAAAATCCTCCTCTGCGATTACATATTCACCAAAGATGTGAAATCTCGTTCGCGCGTATCCCGAGCAGATGTCCAAGAAGTGTGCCGCCGTCTCGTCTTCTTCCCCACTTTATCATAGGTAGGACTGTCCTTGACTCCTACAGTGAGTAGTGTGGCTCTGGCCCACTAAAGGGCTTACTTGAATCTTCCTTGGCTAGTCGGTCTGCCTCTTCGTTTCCCTGGGTCCCGGAATGTCCGGGAACCCAGTAGAGTCCAACCTTCGCATCATGCTATATAAAGCCACATGTACCTTTTGGTGGAGGTTCGATAATGTTCTGGGGAGGGATTTCTTGGAAGACGCGTACCGATTTGGTTATAGTCAGAGGAGGCGCTCTGACTGCTTTACGTTATGTAGAGATTTTAGAAGAACATGTGACTCTAATTATGCCCATCATAGACCCTGATGAGCTACTAATGCAAGATAATGCCAGGCCACACATTGCTAGGTGCGTAACCGATTATCTGATCACTGCAGAGATTTAAAAAATGTGGTGGCCTGCAAGAAGCCCTGTTCAATACAAATCAAATGAACACTTATGGGATATTCTTAAAGAAGTGTTGGGGCACGTAATCGCCCTATAAACCTCGCCGAATTGGAGAACGCTGTGTTGGAGGAGTAGCAGCAAATCCGACAAGAAACCATTAAGAAGCTCTTTGAAAGTAGTCATCAGGGCAAGGGGAGGTAATACGTCTTATTAAAATGTTGAAGAAAAATTTTAATTGAACTTTTTTTTTTGTTAACTTTTGTAAATGAACGTTTTATTTAACTAAAACGTGTGACTATTTAATGAAACGTGTAAGTTCTTGCCAATAGTCCTAAAGAAATGAGAGAAAATTGGGTGTTGCAATACTTTTGATGAGGAGTTGGTATATATATATATATACCAACTCCTATAAATAGTCACACGTTTTAGTTAAATAAAACGTTCATTTACAAAAGTTAACAAAAAAAAAAGTTCAATTATATATATATATATATATATATATATATATATATATATATATATATATCACAGTATATATGACGACATCTATTAATATCAATATCGCATATTATGCCTACCTCTATTGGGTAATGAATTACCTAGCCTCTAAATCACTTATAGTTGTTTTTGTTTTTTTAAACATAAGTTAAGTTATATTAAAAGATATCACTTACCTTCATTATTTAGCATCATTCAGCTCATCAATTTCACAGTAATCTATGGTTTTAATTATCATAAGGAAAGCACCACATTTAAGAAAATTGAACTTTATCGTATAAAATAATCTCAGAAGCCAAAAATACTGCGAGAAACTTTTTTTTTTTTCGAAAAGAATTGTGAAAAATCTTTAGTAAAAACAACAATAAAATTTTAATCATAAAGTTTATTAGGTAATATATTACATCATATATTATATAATATATGTAACATAGATTTGATTACATATTATATTTTTTATATAAAAATGTTTCCATATATAATCTTCAAATATTTTTACGTCTAACCTACCCCTATACCATACCCTTATTATTAAATTTATGCTTTAAAAGTAGAGAATACAATATATTTATAATTAAATCATGCATACACTAGAAAATTACAAATATACATTTTTTTTTTTTTTTATTTATATGTTAATATTTAATTGACATTTAATGCCGAATGGTTACTATTGAAATTTTTTTTATACAACTTGATGGGTGATGATTGGTTTACGTCCTCAGATCGCATCATTCGTTTCAAAACAGGCCTAAAGCGTCAATCTATCACAAAATGTGACATTAGATTAATTTAGGTAACTTCAAACATCAACTTGACAAAGTTCAGAATCAAAACTTCTCTCTGTCATCCATAATTTAGTAAATTTCCTTCAAATGGTTTCACACAAACTTTATATTTTAAGAAATGTTTGTTAAAACGTATCAGATAGATTAATAATTTAATCATGTCAATCAGTATATGATATTTAGAATTATTTTTTTAACGAAAATAATCAGTTTTGGAATGATAGGTACGCTTCTAGTGGATTTACGTTTTGATAATAAAGTTTCGGTTAATTTCAGTCTGCTCAACCCAAAAGTATTTTGCAAAAAATGAAGAAAATTTAAAACGAACAATATGAATTTTAACATTCAGTTTATACCAAAAATGTTTATAATGAACGGAAAAATGATTAATTTAATATAAAAAAAATAATACATTAAAAAAAGAAAAAAAAACACTACATTTTTATGAACATTCGGGATGTATTTTACACTTTTTAGGTGTATTCAATATTTGTTAGTATCATTTTGCGGTGAAGAAAATTGACGATATAATAAAAAATATTTCATTTATGTTCATACATAATATAACTAACTAAGCCCCTCAAGATCAAACGAAATATATATAACTAGAAAAATAATATGTATTTATTATTTTGCACCTAATTAACATGATGATAAATCGTTCATAAAAGAATTTATAACGCATTGAAACATCTGAAATAAATAAAATAAATGTATAAAAATGAAGAAAAATTAAATTTTTGCAAACATACATAATATATTATATAATGAGAAAAGTTTTCAGTATTTTAATTTTGAGTTCAAGAAGCAACAACAAAAAATATATTTGAGCACACCATGAGTCATCATTTAGAAAACGAGAACATTTAGGTGGATACAATTTTTTTTCAAAATACTAATTGACATGAATAATAAGGAATGATGACGTAACATAATAATTACATTAACTTTCAATTTTAATTACTAGTGATTAGACAATGTGAGATTAGTAACCAAAACCTGAATACAAAAATTTTAAAAAAATGCTCATAAAAGATATACATTTGATAATATGATGAATATATAAAAATAAAAATAACATCAATAAGTAATATAATATTTTTTATTTTTATTTTATAAATCAACAAGAAATAGTACATATTATAAAAATATAAACTTAAGGCCTCAAAACAATTTTTGATTAAAAATATAATTTTTGTGTTTTTATTTAATAGTTCCAGAGTAGTTATTATAAAGAATGATATATAATTTAAAGATATACATAGAATATACTAAATAATATTATAAATTTCACTTTATATAATTAGGCAATAAACATTTCAATTTAATGCACTAATGCTTGTACTCTTATGAACAAATTTTAAAGAAACAAAACTCATGTTATAATGATTGATACAGCGATAGTATCTGTTCAATGTCAAAGAAAGTCGAGGTTCTGTCGTTTAAATACGATAACAACGTTTCGGAAATTATTTATTTCCTTCTTCAGGGCCTTCAAGCCAAATACTGAGTTTATTTTTTACACGACAGAATTATACGACTTTTTAATTTTTAATTCACATGAACTTTTGACTGAGTTTAAAGGTTCTTCTAATTCTGAGCGCTCTGTAGCGACCTATGTATCGGAGGATCCAACATGGATTTAGGAACTCACCATACAGCTTCCATTTACGGCCGACAGGTGCATCCAAGTCAGTCCTCAAGAAACCTTTGTACAAGCTTGTTTCGATTAAAGTTGATGTCCCCAAATAAATGTGTTGGGTATTAATATTATTAGAATTAAGCCCCCAACAATTGGTGACCTCAACAATTGGTGACCCCGTATTGAACTGTTCAACATTATTTATAGTGATATTTCAAGTAAGTAGTGTAAAATGTCTACAAGTGAAAGTGGGACCGGTGCAGAAGCACATTTTTCTAACATGGCCGAAGCGAGCCACAACCTCGAAGCAAGTAAGGTTAGCATTAAAATTCCCCCTTTTTGGCAACAAAAACCTGAAATATGGTTTTACCAAATTGAAGCACAATTTAATATTAATAAAATTACATCGGAGGAAACAAAATTTAATTATGTGGTATCACAAATGGATCCGAAGTATATAGAAAACATTTGGGATATCATTCAAGGGACTGCTACAAATAAATATACTAGAGCTAAGGAAACACTTCTTAATATTTTTAAAGAAAGTGAACAATGTAAGATTAAGAAATTAATTACGGGATTAGATCTCGGAGATATGAGGCCTAGTCAATTATTGAGAAAAATGCGGAACCTGGCTGGTACTGATATTTCTGACACAGTTTTAAAAACACTCTGGTTAGAAAAACTCCCAGATTCTATAAAGAATGTTCTCATTGTTAGTGAGGAAACTTTAGACAAAATAGCCATTATAGCTGACAAAATTGTGGAAATGAACCCACATAGAGACATATGTAGTGCTGATAGTAGACCCAGTCAAGATGCTCTAATTCAAGAATTGTTAACTAAAATTTCAAGCCTCGAGTTACAAATAAATGAAATCTCCGGTCGGTCTCGTTCTCACCACCGAGACCACAGTCGCAACCGTGGTACTAGCAAACCCAGAAAACGATTTGACCCACAGGGTAAATATTGTTTTTTTCATTTCCAGTTTGGAAAAAAATGCTACCCTGATAAATGTCGTCAACCATGCGCCTGGAAAAGTCAGGAAAACTCCAACCTGCAGTAGAGATTGCGACGAGCTCTATTGCAGATAATATTGAAAATCGTCGAAATTTCCGCTTATTTGTTAATGACAAAAAAACGGGTGGGCGATTTCTTATTGACAGTGGAGCCGATATTTCTTTAATTCCAGCCAAGGCTACAGATAAAATTACATCTTCTAACTTTAAATTATATGCTGCAAACGGCACGTCCATACCTACCTACGGCGTCACATTACTGACACTGGATCTAGGACTTCGTCGTGAATTTAGGTGGTTATTTATAAAAGCTGACATAACTCGAGGGATAATTGGTGCAGATTTCTTGAATCATTTTAACTTATTGATTGACTTACATAAACATAGATTAATTGATGCAGTCACTAAACTTAGCACTTCAGGTAGTGTACTGGCTGTATCAGGAAACGAAGTCATTAGCACAATAAATAAGTCTCAAGCAAAGTTTGCACATCTGTTCACCTTATACCCTGAATTAACGAAGCCATCATTTTCGCCCAATCACACGAAACATAATATTCAACACTATATCACCACCACAGGATCTCCAGTGCATTGTAAGGCAAGACCTCTCGCTCCTAAACGATTACAACAGGCCAAACGGGAATTTCAATTTATGTTGGATCAAAATATTATCCGACCATCGAGTTCAGAATGGGCAAGTCCGTTACATGTAGTTGATAAAAAAGATGGATCTATCCGTCCTTGTGGTGATTATCGCTTATTAAATGCCAAGACCGTACCAGATAGATATCCTATACCTCGCATAGAAGACTTCCATCACATATTAAATGGAGCTACTATTTTTTCTAAAATAGATTTACATAAAGCATACTACCAAATTCCGATAGCAGAGGAAGACAAAAGCAAAACGGCTATAATTACACCTTTTGGTTTATACGAATTCAACGTTATGAGTTTTGGTCTCAGGAATGCCCCTTCCACCTTCCAACGATTTATTAACACAGTGTTTCATGGTTTGGATTTTGTTTTTCCGTTCATGGATGACATCCTGGTCGCTTCAGCTACGGAAGAAGAACACTGTGAACATCTTCGTCTTATTTTTGAACGACTACAACGTTTTGGTCTCCGCATTAATGCTTCAAAATCAGAGTTAGGTGTTGAAGAATTACAATTTTTGGGCTACTTGATCACGCAAGATGGTTCCAGACCAGTACCTGAGAAGGTAAAGGCAATCAGAGATTTTAAATTACCAGAGACAGTACAACAACTTCGTGCATTTCTAGGTGTCATTAACTTTTATAGACGATATATAAGAAATGCAGCGGAAACTCAGGCTATCCTTCATGACTACTTAAAAGGTTCCAAGAAAAATGATAAAACTAAAATAGTCTGGACTGAGGAGGCTATACAACAATTTGAACGCTGTAAAGATGATTTAGTAGATGCTACACTCCTAACTTTTCCAGATTCACGATTTCCGCTGGCGGTTTTTACTGATGCGTCTGATATAGCAGTGGGAGCTGTATTACAGCAGCACGAACAATCCGGATGGAAACCTATCGCTTTTTATTCCAAAAAATTAAATGATGCTCAAAAAGCCTATAGTGCTTACGACAAGGAATTATTAGCAATTTATTTGGCAATTAAACAATTTAAGCATCTACTGGAGGCACAAACATTTACAATATTTACCGATCATAAGCCTATTACATATGCATTCTTCCAGAAAAATGATAAAGCATCGCCACGTCAAGTACGCCACTTACAATATATTTCGCAGTTTACAACCGACATTCGACATATTAGTGGAAAAGCTAACATAGTGGCCGACACGTTTTCAAGACTTGAAGAAGTTTCAGTAATTGACTATGAAGAAATTGCTCGCAATCAAGAAAATGATCAGGAATTACCAACATTATTACAAGACTCCAGTTTAAATATGAAACAATGCAACATAATGTCAAAAACGCCTCTCTGGTGCGATGTAGCTACGAACAATATCCGACCCTACATCCCAGAAGCGTTTCGCTACGAAATATTTAAGCAAATCCATAATCTGGCACATCCAGGAGTCAAAACAACAGTGAAACAAATAACGTCAAAATTCATATGGCCAGCCATCAAAAATGATATTAGAAAATGGACTCAAAGTTGCTTGAGTTGTCAACGCAACAAAGTGTCACGCCATACAAGGTCAGAAATAGGGACGTTCGAACCACCGGATGGACGATTTAGTGTCGTTCATGTGGACGTCATTGGGCCATTGCCACCCTCACAAGGAAATATTTACTGCATGACCTGTATCGACCGATTTACGAGTTGGATGGAAGTAATTCCTATGGCTAATAATACTGCAGAAACAATTGCAAAATTATTTTATAGTAATTGGATCGCAAGGTTTGGAGCGCCAGCTTCCATAGTAACTGACCAAGGCCGACAGTTTGTTAGTGAACTTTTTACCAATTTAGCTTCGTTATGTGGAGCAAAAATACAGCATACGACACCTTATCATCCGCAATCGAACGGTAAGGTGGAGCGCTTACACAGGACTTTAAAAGCCGCAATTAGGGCTCAGAATAATCCGACATGGACAGATAGTTTACCTACAGTCTTGTTAGGAATGCGTACAGCATTAAGGGATGGTTCGAAACATTCCATCGCAGAAATGGTTTATGGGACTACGATAAGAATCCCAGGAGAATTTTTTGATCCATCGTCACTTCCTGTGAATACAGACAATTTTGTGTCTGATCTTCAACAATATATGGCACAATTAAGACCAATGGATACACGTAAAGCTTGCAACAAATCACTGTTCAGGCATAAGGCTTTGGAATCGTGCTCACACGTATTTTTACGAGTAGATCGTGTCAAAAAGTCTTTGGAACCACCATATGAAGGGCCATTTGAGGTAATCGTTCGACAAGATAAATATTTCACCCTTAGAATTAAAAACAAGGACACCAACATATCTGTGGATAGACTCAAACCTGCACATTTAATGGTAACTGGATTAGATCATAGTGACACGTTCAGTGAGGGTACGGGCACGAAAAAATTACAACCAAAGACGAGCACAACAAAGATACCTCCAACAACCCTTGCCGAGCATCAGCAACAAAAGTCGTCCCGCAGTGGCAGAATTGTTCATTTCCCACGACGTTTTCTTGACGAGCTACAGGCAAGAGAGAAACATACCAGACGATAAGTGAGATAAGTGTTGTGAAAAGTTATACGCATAAGTTTTTCCAATTTCTGAACATTTTATGTTACACAGTATGTTATACATTGTATACTATGTTTTATGTTGTTTACAATATCTATATATTTTTTTTTTTCTCTTTGCCATAAATGGGGCTGTCAGGTTGCCTTGTGTCGTTACTTAGTAACTGAGGAAGGAGTAGTGTAGCGACCTATGTATCGGAGGATCCAACATGGATTTAGGAACTCACCATACAGCTTCCATTTACGGCCGACAGGTGCATCCAAGTCAGTCCTCAAGAAACCTTTGTACAAGCTTGTTTCGATTAAAGTTGATGTCCCCAAATAAATGTGTTGGGTATTAATATTATTAGAATTAAGCCCCCAACAATTGGTGACCCCAACAAAACTCATGTTATAATGATTGATACAGCGATAGTATCTGTTCAATGTCAAAGAAAGTCGAGGTTCTGTCGTTTAAATACGATAACAACGTTTCGGAAATTATTTATTTCCTTCTTCAGGGCCTTCAAGCCAAATACTGAGTTTATTTTTTACACGACAGAATTATACGACTTTTTAATTTTTAATTCACATGAACTTTTGACTGAGTTTAAAGGTTCTTCTAATTCTGAGCGCTCCAATATTATTTAAAAATTAATTTCCAGATCAAATATTAGAAGAAAAAAAAACTGTTGCATATACATTTTCATACACTTATTATTTTTCAAAAATTATAATATTAACAACAATAAAAAAATTATGGACGGATCTCATTCTGTATTGAATAATAGAACTATATATGTATATATCTTAAACAATAACTGAAATGAAAATTCATTTATACATCCAGTCAAGTCGCTGAATCCTGTAAATTCATTTCATTCATATCTTAAACAATAAACAAAATGACAATTCATTCATACATCCAGTCTAGTCACTGAATCATTTAAATTCATTTCATTCATATCTTAAAATTATTTTTATAATCATCTGAGCAAATCGATAAGTAATTAGAATAAAAATATAATATTTATTTAAGCTTAGGTTTAAAAATATTATAAAGATACAATTTATATCAGTGGAAGATTGACTAAATAGACACTTGATCAACTGATCTGCAGTTATCCTGAAAAAATGTGTACCAACCGACAGACAGATGGTATAATAATACACTGATTGCCATTGTATTTAATGACAAGATATTTTGGTTATTGTGGGGGTCATAGGCAGCCAATAGGCCCCCCCTCCCTTCAGAAACACGGCTACAATCGTGTTTTATTACAAATTCTGATGATATTTTTACAGCGTAAGCGTAAGTATTTGGGTTTCGATTATTGACCTGAAACAAATAATACAATCTATCTAAATGTGGTTATGTTTCATCAGGTATTAATTATAACACGAATTTACTTTATTAATTTGTGGAGTTAATATACAATAGCTGTATAAAAACATTAAAATTTAATATACAGCCAGTAACAAAAATGTTCGGACGGTTTGATTTTTCAATAAAAAATTATAATAATTAAATGCACAAGTAATAAAAAATAATTTAAAAAAATAATTAAAGCCATTTTTCAATCAAGAATAAGAATTCAAAAGTGGGTTAGGATAAAGGAAAAACAGCTTTGATTAGAACAAATAAATATTTTAATTTAATAAATTTTATAACAAGTAATGTAGGTAACAAAAATTTTCGGACAAAAATGTAAACAACTATAAATAAATTCAATGTTTTTTTTACGATTTCACAAATTCAAAAACCATAATGTTAATTAATATTTGGTTGGGTACCCTTTTTGTGTAATAACATCTTTCATTCGATTCGGCATTGATGATGAAACTAATTTTTTGGTGAAATTTGGAGATATTTTACCCCACTCTTCTAATAACTTTTGTTTCAATTCGTTTTTTGAAGCAATGGGTGTTAATCGAATTTTCCTGTCGAGCTCACCCCATACGTGTTCAATTGGGTTGAGATCGGGCGATTGGGAGGGGTTTCATAACTTTAGGGCAGTTATACAAAAGCCAAGTACGTACCAATTCACAGGTGTGTTTCGGATCGTTGTCTTGGTAAAAATGAAAAGTCCGTAAAATCCCAAGTTTTTCAGCACTCTTTTTCAAATTGCTCCTTAGTAATTCGGCATAAACTTTTCCAGTCATGGTGGTTTCAATGAAAACCAGTTCACCAATTCCACTAGACGCCATACACCCCCACACCATCACTGAGCCACCCCCATGTTTTACTATTGGTTTTAAATTTTTTGGATTCAGCTCCCATTACGCCTTCTCCAAATTTTGTCGCGACTGTCGGGACTAAATATATTAAACTTACATTCAAAAGTATTTGCTTGCAATAGAACAAACCGCAATAATAAAATATTCTTGTATCTGGTAACTCTTCACAACATAAAAAGAAATCTCAGGTCATGTAATGTCAGAAAACTAGATTTTTGTGATATGACGTTGGAAGAGAGCGACAGCAGCGCTGACCCTCGGCAGAAACCGTCCCTTCCCCCTACTCCCCCCTGACCCTCCACCTTCCCTCTAAAGAAACTAAGTACCCAATTTTTCTAATTTAAACGTTTTTTCTCCGATATTTCGACAAATCAATGTTTCCAGATCATGTCCGTTTACTTCCATGTAATATATGTATACATATACTATTACTTTACTTTTGTTTACTTCCCTATACATATAATATATGTATACATAATAATATGTACTAAAAATTTTGTAATCGTGTGAACATCAGAGATCAATTGCATGCGGGTGTTTATGTGAGAGCTCAAACGCTTTGACCTGACATCGTACAGGCTCATGACCATCGCTTAACATCCCATCCGAAGGACGGAGTGCTTAAGTCTATTTTACCTCGCAGATTAATGACATTACTCCAAAAAATTTCTGAATGATTCTGGAACTCTTTTGCGAAGCTCAATCTTTTTTTTATATTTTTTTCACTCACAAACGGTTTTTGGTACTCTCCCATTATATCCTGCTTCTTTTAGAATTCTTCGAACATTTTGTGGGTGAACTTTCTTTCCCGTTTCTCTGTATACCTCGGCGACGATCTGAGGTGCACTGCTCGAGGGCTTGTTTTTAATTTTCCGGACAACGCTACACCTTTCTCGCTCGTTCAATATTCTTGGACGGCCAGAGGAAGATTTCAAATCTATCCGATCCTCGTGCTTATACCTTCGAATTACATCGGCTACGGTGGTTTTACTTCGGCCTACCAAACCACCGATTTTGCGGACACTTATTCCTTTTTCATAATTAAAAATTATTATCTGTTGAACTTCAAAAGATGTTCGACCCATCTTGACAGCAGGAAATACAAATAACTACTGAATGCAGTAATAGAAGGATATAAACACATTTCATTTGTTCGGTATTAGCGGTTGGTTGAGAAGGGATTAAAGATCATGATCAGAGTCGCATTTGTTTACAAAACAAACAACAGGTGTCCAGAAAATTTTGTTACGTGAATTTCTTGTCTTCAATTATTAATGCAAAAGTTCCTATTAGCTGTAAATGTTTAATTAATTGTTTTACGGAGTTTTGAAATGATTGATGATCTCGAAATTTAAAACTTTGCTTGAATTAAATATTTTGCCATATAACTATGTGTAACTGCAAAAGAAAAACAAAATTATAAATTGTCCGAAAATTGTTGTTACTGATTGTATATTGTATTGTTTTTTTTCTTACATTATTTAATAATGTAAGAAAAAAAACAATACAACAAAATATATTGTGCATAATATTTGTTATTATACCGTTCCCTCCTCAGGCATATCTTCCCAAAAATAATGCCTGTATATGACTCTGGTCTTAAGCTCATCAGAAATATACCATCTGCCAGCAGTCAAGTTGGTATAACAGCTTAAGTTCATCAACTTCACAAATAGACAATCTCCATACTACAATATATATACTATGTCTTACATAATTTATTACCATGCTCGCAAAAGCAGAACATAGTATTTTCTACATGAATTTACATAAAATTAATAATTTGTTAATATGAATTTATACCTAAATAACAACAATTTTATATACTTATATTTATTACTATTATTATATAAATATATACATATCAACATATAATAACTGTATATACATAAAGAAAATATTTAATAAAAGAATGATTTCAATTAGTAAAATAATTGTCATTTACTGAATAAAAATACTGTAAGAATATTTAGATATTTTTATAATTATATGTAATACCAATTATCAAAAGTAATAATATAATGCTTATTTCATTAATTACAAAAAGATTTAATTAGGTACATATGATTTAGAGCCCTAAAACTCTTTAAAATAATAATAAAAAATACAAATAAAATGGAGGGAAGACAATACAATAGAAGGGATTATTATGTTTATTACAAAATGATGGGGGCTGATCTATCATTGGTTTTGGTCTTCTTCAACTTAACTGTGGCGAAAACATTGTCCCTGAAAAAGAGAAAATATAAACATTTTAAACAGTGTTAATGAAGTACATGATGACAAAGTAAATGTATGCAAAGAATTTGTTTATATTGTCTAATTCCACAAAAATATATACATAACATGTACCAGTTTCGACTTACGCCATTGTCAACACAAAGTTCAAAAGTGTCATTTATGTTTGCTGTTATATTTATACAGTTCTCAGGTTACCTGAAATTACCTAAGGCTGTGACACCCTGACTTCTGGGTAAGTCTCTGGATTAAGGGGGAAAGTTCTACCTTAACAACTTACAAATATCTTCAGTTGTAAATTATCTAATAAAATTAAGAAAATATACAAATAAAGAAAATATAATAATTTTATTTAAAAAAAATATATTAATATTAAGAAATATGGACTATATGACATAATATTAGAGTACAAGAAGAAAAATAAAAATGCATACAATATTCGTATTGAAAATACACAATATATTATATTAACGTGGTGTTAACAAAGGTGAGAATTTTAAGTGAGTTAGTATATTTTCGTTATAAAGATTGTATACATTTTTATTTTTATTTATTTTTTTCTACTCTAAATATATTATATAGTCCTTATTTCTTATGTGTAAAATGTATTCTACTTAAAACTTTTTTTTTTTATAAATTTACTATTATGTTTTCCTTATTTTTGTATTTTCTTCATTTTATTAAATTATTGACAGCTTAAAAGTTTGTAAATGTTACGTTAAGGTAGAACTTCTCCCCCCTAACCCAGAGACGGCCCAAGGGGTCAGGGTGTCCACAGACTCAAGTAATCTCAGGTAATCTGAAAATTGTATTAATATGACAACCTAGCAAACTTTTAAATGTCACTTTTGAACATTGTGCTGAAGATAGCGTAAGCCGAAACAGGTAAATACACGTATGTATATATTTTTGTGGAATTAGACAATATAAAAGTAAAACATGTTCTTCGTTTTTATTTATTTTATTAGCTTTCAACTTTATCGACACAGATCGTAGAAATATATTCGAACCTGAAGACAGTACAATCGAAGAAGATGAAGAACTCAATAAGTGCAACAAAATAATATTTTTACACTGTTAAATTTGCCTCGAAAAAAAAAATGGAATGTTGAGAATGAACAACATAATTATTATAATAAATACTATTTCTCTAATCTCTAATAACTATTTCTCTAATCTCTAATAACTATTTCTCTAATCTCTAATAACTATTTCTCTAATCTCTAATAACTATTTCTCTAATCTCTAATAACTATTTCTCATGAAGAAAAGTTAGAATATTTTGGTTTTCCTTATTCAACTTGTTTCACAATATTTTTCATCTAATAATATGAATTTCCACAAAATCAGAAGTAACGGCCACATAGACATATCAACATTCTAATACCTATTTCAATATATATATATATTTTTTTAGATTTGAGTTTTTTTCATTTGAAATTTTTTCTTTTCTATATGCTTTGGTACATTTTATTTCGAAATTTAAACAAATATATGAATCAAATTATATTAACTAATTAAAAAATATATGAATTAATGAGAATACGAAATAAGGTTAGGGCATGGAGTTAAGAATTCGGCAAAACAATTTTTTGTGAACTTGACTAGTTAACAGTAAATATATATTGAAAAAAAAAGCTGGATCGGTAAAAATAAAATTTAGAAACAAGTAGTTCTCAGGTTGGCCGATAGAGGTTGCGTTAGTTAATTCTCATCAAATCTAAGTTTCAACAAGGATAGTTGGGTAAAAGAGGGGGAATTTGATTTTTGTTTTTATCGAGTTGCCATTCAGAACTCTTCTAATGTATTTTCACCCATCAAAAGAGTAT
Organism: Aradus depressus; assembly: GCA_963662175.1. Classification (NCBI taxonomy): domain Eukaryota; kingdom Metazoa; phylum Arthropoda; class Insecta; order Hemiptera; family Aradidae; genus Aradus; species Aradus depressus. The sequence goes on along the minus strand of OY759214.1, from coordinate 92,186,450 downwards.
CCGCCCAAGAAACATCTGAAGGAGGCTCACATTGTATATGTCGAATGAAACTACAGAGCAGTTCATTCTCCCTCATATATTGCTATATTTATAATTATTTGGTGTTAGTGGCCCACCACCTACAGTATGTACGATGTATTACCCTAGGCGTTGATGCCCTCCCAAGAGTTGAACCATGGCTGGTGGCTGGGGGGTGGCTCCATCCTGGCCGGGGTCTGGCTCTGGGGGTGGTACTCCCTCTGTGAAGTGTCCTTCTTCCTGATGAGTCGTGTCCTTGGCAGGATGGTGGAAACACTGTCCTCTGCCTTCTTCAGATGATCATTGACTACGATACAAGACTCTGTGTCGGCCAGACTCTCTTCAGCACGCCCCACTCCTGCCAAGGGTCCCCGCTCCTTCTTGGGCTGCCGTCGCACCGTCTCCTGGGGGATGTCGATGAGGGACCTATGTCGCCACATGGCCATACCCTCCACCACCTCGTCCCCGGTCCTGCTCCTGAACTTCCACAGTGACTTGGTCCGTTTGACCTTCTTCTCGTAGGGAAGCTCGAGGGCCCGGAGCTGTCGCTGGACATGGCGAAGCTGTGGGTCCACGTCCCGCCGCCCCAGCGTGCTCAGGTGGCCAGCGCTAGAAGCTTGACGTACCATCGAGGCGGATTTCTCGAACCACTCGTCCTCCGTCCATGAGCCCATTGTGTCTGTCTTCTTCCGCACTAACGTATCCCTAGCACATCAATCAATGTCATCAATATCAAATTCTGTCGCATGCTTCGATCCATCACCAACAACCGGCGTTACATAAAAGCACTGTCTGTTAGTATATAAGTCGCTCTACTAATAAAAATAAAATTTATTAGAAAGCTTGGTTCAAGAAGCAGAACAAGTGAGCTACTGCCCCTTCCATGCAACCTTCACCACAGATTGAAACAATTTCGTATTCCATGGCTTCTGCTTAAACTTTTTTCAAAGAAATTACCACCACCAAAAGAACAAATAACATATAAACTATATTACACTAATACATCAAACATTTAAAAGTAGAGTAGAAGAACCATGGTCACTATGGAATGAATCCCTGGTGTACGTTGTATTTCTCTGACACTGACAGAGATTATCTTAGGCCATTTTGTTACTTCGACATACTGTAGAAGCATAACAACAATATTACCGATAGACAACCACTGACTGACTTCTTGGTCATGGTTCTTCCCCTGTACTTTGTATTTATTATGCTACAGAGCTTATTATTCACAACATACAAATTAAGATGTCAGTATTCGAGCTATTTTCTAGCCGCTGTTGTATTAAGAAACGACTAATATATCAAATTGTAATCAAATCCCGAACGAATTTGTCCATTTGACATAATAATAGTTTATTGTCAATGGCAAAAATATAAATGAAAGCTCAAAGCTCATCCAATTGGATTATAAAATATAAATATGAGAAAATATAATATGGATTATTTAGTATGAGTTTGTTGTATATGGTATGATATATACCATTTCATAATTATTATTCAGCCAATAATAGTTTTCTACATCACTTTATGAAAATTCCTCAAAAATCAGTACACTCGGATTAAGCTATTTTCAAATCATTAGTTATATTATATTATACACATTATACACAGCCAAGTTTGTTGCCAGCAAGGTTCAGCCACCTGAACTCTTCCCAAAATCCCCTCCTCAGTATAAATTGATGAATAATATTATTTTTCTCATTTTTACATTTATGTATCTTTTTAATCAATGTATTTGACATCCAAGACTTGCATCAATTCTATAAAGTCTTAAAGAAGTTGAAAAATTTATTGTTGAGTTCTTAAATAAATGGATTCGATAAGAGGAGAAGCCTAGAAAAAAACTATTTATTTGTCCGATGTTGCTACGACTAACGAATAAATTGCACTTTAGTCTACGGTTTTTATACATGAACTGGGATTTCTATGCGGAGCTTTTCCAAAGGCAGCCACTTCTTCAATAAAGGAGGTAAAATGATTTAAATTTTGCATTTTAAATTTTTGGGTTTTAAATTATTATATTCATTACTTAATTTCTTCTATTTTCTTTTTTTCTGATTTTTCGATTATCGCACTTTTTTAAACGTTTTTATTGAGCAATATTTTGTAGACAATTATTTATTTCCCCTGATGTATTTTATTATTTAAGAAATGATCATTGGAATATATTATGGTTAGAAAAATTGGAATAAAATGTTTGGGGGAAAAACTGTAAAAGTTCCGGTGGGGGAGATTGTCATCTATGCTATAGTTAGAATAGAGAACTACACTCCACTATAAGAGAATTGTAGTGAAGACAGATAAAACTAGTGATACCTGTTAGTTTCATCATCGGAGTAGTCGACCTCAGGGGCTGGAGGAGGATCGTTGCTGAATCCAGAGTCGTTGCTGGAGTGAAGAGAGGCTGGATTCTGTACCACCTGGCCAGTCTTGGTCACCGCCCGAGCCGCCGGCTTGGGTACTGTCGGTGCAGGGCCACTCGGCGGCCCACTTCGTCCCATCTCCTCCGCCTAATCAACCAGACAATGTCATCAGTTCAAAAGAAGAAAGAAGGAACAGCTCTACCAAGTCACTGTTGAGTTCCGTATAATTAAATATTATAAAAATATAAAAGTCAAAATCGTTTATAACGAACTTCAAGGGACTGGAGGTTTTTGTTCGTTGTAGACGGTGTTCTCTTTAAGCAGTATTATCGGTTATAACGAACAGTTTACTATAAATGGTGTTATAACCAACAGTCCGTTATAAGTTTATAACTGTTATAAGATAACTACCTACGTATTACGTATGTACATAGGTAAACCTACGTACATAATATTGCCACACGTTTTCAACCCAGTCACTCGTAATTGATGGGTCAACAGCTGTCTCATCTGAAATTTTTCCATGAACAATACTGTGGCGAGATCTGAAACGTTGAATCCAGGCAAGCGGTGCACTTGAACGATTCCTTCTTCAGAAGCACAACAAATGCCTGAAGCATGGGCCCACCCACTCACGAGTATATTGTATTCGCGTTGTTGTTTAAACCAATCAAACAAAGCATTTTCAATGTCAGTGTGATTAGATGAACGAAACTTTTCGCACTTATTAAATTGTGTAATAATTGAAAACATTTTGGGCGAATAAATGTAAAGTCAAGAAAGCTTTTGTTTTTCATTTCGTAGAAATTTAATTTGTCGTGGAACAAAAAACCTGAACTGTACGCTGTAACCGATATTTCAATAGCTACTGTTCCGAGAAATGTGTTCACTCTAACCGACGTGTTCGCTTTAACCGATGTCTTTTTTTTTCTATGTTACTTCATGGGACCGATTATTTTGTTCGTTATGTCCGATAGTACATTATATCCGATGTCGTTATAAACGATTTTGACTGTAATTATATTGAAATTAAAATGATCCTATTCTAACAATGTGTTTATTTATAATAACTTTTGGGAAAACGACTACTATAGGAATTATTATACAGATCAAAAAGTAAATCAATGTGTCTAATATCGAAATTACCGTCTACAAAAGAGAAGAAGCCACAAAATATTTAAATTATGTATACATAAAACTAATTTGTTAGTTGACCATGATAAAAAAGATTATTACAAAATATACTGTGATGTACTAGCAGCATACAGGTGATAATAATATAATAATTATATTTCTTTACAATTATTGCTTCAAAAAGCATACATACATTACATATTCAGAAAAACGTTAATAGTTTTCAAATGCTTACAAGAATCCTTACAAGATGTGAAAGTATTATTCAATCAAAAATGAGTTAGACATTTAAAATTGAGAGTGTTCTTTATAAGTTCAAAAGAAAATATATACAACATTCAGGAAAATTGTGAAAAACAGTACATTTTGTCAATATAGGTAACACATTAATTTAAACATATTTTTCGTGATCTATTCCTTAGAGAATGAAGTTGCGCATAATAAAATATTCCTGTTCAGCAGTTACTTAGGTATGTCATTGAACATTTTAAATAATTTTTTAGTCAAATGGTTAAAGAAAAAAAATTAGAAAGATCTTCATAATGTTAGTTATGCTTTGCTAAATTTTATTTTTGCCCAAATTAAAGTGAATTAATGATTTTTTAAATCATATTTCAATAGCGAACTCTTTTAAATTTTGTAGACAGCTTCAAGTGCTGGATTCATATATACTATTCAAGATTTGAAATAGTACACCTATCAAATTTATTCTTAATCAAAACGTCTTTATTTTATAGAAAAAATTAAGAGCAATTTAAGAATAAAATCTTCATAATGCCTTTAAATTCTTATAACTCATCTCAGCAATAACAATTATGCCAATGAAAAATTAAAGAAGCGTTCATATCATAATTTTAACCTAATTTGGTATGTGTGTCATTTCAAAATTTAAGTAGTAAATATATTTTGTTTTTTAGAGCTTCCAAAAATTTCTAAAGTATTAGGAAGTATCGTTATTTGCAGTAAAAAGGACGTTGAAATGTGCGTAACAATTTTAAATAATAACACCCCCCAAAATAGTTCTATCTGAACACTCTCAAATTAAATGGGATGACAAGTGGACTGTTTGCTGTTAGTACAACCATTCAGCTAAAGACTCGGGCGAATCCTCTCCGTTCTCCTGAAATAGAATAAACTCAAACAGTATCTAATAATATTGACTTAGTTTCTTAAATACTCGTATTGTGAACCGTCCAGTGAGTGAAGACTAAGCAAGTAACATAGTTTCGGCACTACACCGTTGTCAAGTTTAGTTAAAAGCTAAGACGTTGATGGTGTAATACCGAAACTGGTAGTTTTGTATGTAAATTTCTTGTGAAATAGAGTATATAACAGAATTATTTTTAAATTATTTACCGAGTAATGTAACTTATCTGATACTAAACAGGATGATATGAAATTAATGTTAACAAAATAATATCTCAAGAACGCAACAAGATGGAGACATACAGTTTTTTTTAATGGTTTAGATAGAGATTTTCTTCACCCTATTTATTTGCTCGATTACATTTCGTAAATTAATTTTTTGGATTAATTTAATAGATGAAAAATTGTTTAAAGTATGTTTTCATAAAGATTTCCATCAACACTTCAACTTTTATTTACTTTTCAATACTTTTTGTCAAGCTGTGGCGAACAAACTACAAGATTTGTGGAGTCATTGATCTAAAAGCTGCCATTATTCTTTCTCTCATGTTGTTTTAGGAGAGTTTTATATAAGGTAGCTCAGTGGTATGAGTGCTTGCCTTCTGAGCTGAAGGTCGTGGGTTCGAAATCCGGCTGAGGCTCTTAGTTTATAATTCATAGTAACTATCATATTCGATTATTAATCAATTTCACTAGAAATAGAATAAGCTGTATTATTGTTGTCAATTGTGTAGTACGGTTTATTATAAAACAAGTTTCAACTCTTCATCTTTCATAAATAATACATATTACAATTAAAGTAAATATATAATTCATCCTTCTCTTTCCGAGATGGGACACAATCATTCAAGATTTTGCCTAATTTTTGGTTTTTATGCTGCCAAATTTAACCCTGGAACCACAACGTGACATAGTTATTGGCAATTTAACAACGTGGGGTCATATATGACCAATATTTAGCCATATTTTTTTAATTTTCTATTTAATCCGCTATTTTTGCCATTTTTGATGACTAACAGTCATAATCTAACTATGTATAATGAAAAATAAAAAATTAAATGTAAGTTGGGGGATTAAGGAATAAATCATCATAATACTATAAACTAAGGTATATGTTAATATATGTGTTTGTTCCTTGAATAGCAACATTATATAAAAAGTTTTCTCATTCATTATATTTTCCTAATAATGCTAGAATCAAAAAAACATAAAGTAATTGATATGAAAAAATGAATTTAAAAAAATATAGCATATTGAAAACGTGGATAGATAGATAAGTGAACTGAAAAAAAAATGTATTCATTTGAACAATTTACACACATACTTTGTCTGTGTTCAGCACATAAACTCTTAAAACACTTTATACATTGTGATACACCTTTCCTGTCTTTGCTTCGATCACAATGACTGCATCTTCCGGGTCGTTTTCCCGTTGGAGTTGGGATTGGTTGAGGTGGCGGGCTCCCTAGAACCTCCTTTATTAGTCTTCTTAGATCCTTTGGAAGATGTGGATTGTCTAATCTTCTTTTCATGTGGGCTTCAACAAAACCTTCTCCCAGTTTTTTCAAAAAGTTTGCCCTCGATAATTTCATCCCATTGTGCCGAAAAATGACGTAGGAATTTATGCCAATTGCATCCTAACATCCCATAAAAATACCTCATACACTACAACGTGGGGTCGCCCGTGACCCAAAGGCACTGTAAATGTTTCCTAAGAGAGGGCTGAAAGCAGACTGACACTCTGTTGTGATCATCTTGTCAGGACAGGAAGGTACAAGATCGGACATGTCTAACTGCAGCAGTGTAATGGAAGTAAACAAGATTTTCAGAACTCCAGGGTCAGGGGTGACCCCACGTTGTGATTCCAGGGTTAAGGGATGAAAGATGGAGGGTTGAAACTTGTTTTATAATAAATCGTACAACACAAGCTTCCTATTGGCGTTTGATTCATTATTCTACTATGATTATTTTAGGAGATACAATCTCTCAAAGTGTGACAAATTTTCGCGACGCACTTTAACCCCCCATACCGCCGGATTCATTCACTGGACTGGTTGATAATATAAAAAATATTTTCACCTTCAATTAATACATATACGTTCATTCTAGAAATTTTAGTTTTTGAGAAATTAGTTGATGCAGTTATTTAAAAACGGACAATTGGTACCTGAATGTTGTTGTTCCTTAGAGCAAGTGTATCTCCAAATCTTGTTAGAGGTGGAGGTCCCCTCACCCCTCGAGTTACGCCAGAAAAACCACTCTCTTCAGCGCCTCGGCGATGTGTCGGAGAGGATGCACTCCTGTACAAATTAAATATAATTAATATATAGAAGGTTAAGGCCTAACATTATTTATAATCAATTAATTTTTCGCTCTATCTCTAAACCCTTCTCTGAAAATCAATGTTCCTTTATCAGACATTTCTAAAGCCATATATAAAAGATCGTGTCGACCCATTCAGTCAATGGAGAGGTCTTAGGGTTTTTGACGTTAAGCCCCTACAATCTTCCTATTCTCTTCTATTAATAAAAACCCATTTTATCTCTAGTTGTATGCTATATTTACGGAGCTGTTTGAACTATAGGTTGGGATAGAAAAGATATTACTTCTCTGATGAGTCAATATTATTTCTAATATTAAAACTAATTTGGATCCAGTCCCATGTTGGCATTCCTGGGAACGAAAAAGCAGACATTGCCGCAAAAGAGACTGCACTCTCCCTCTTATTGCCTCAACAAACAGTTAACACAGCACAAGACCTTTCGACCTACTTCAAAAAAAAAATTGAACAACTGGAACAATCAATGGACTCAGATAAAAGACAACAAACTCCGAAGAATAAAAGAAGAAAACAAGCCGTGGAAACCTCCAAACACCATGAACAGACGAGACACGGTGATCATCACAAGACTAAGACTTGGACATACGACTGACACATTCCTACCTAGTTCTTGGACTTGAACAGCCGACATGCTCCTGGTACCAAGACTATACAGAGCTCACAGTACAACATATACTGACGGACTGCACAAACTACACCACATTAAGAAACAAATACAAACTACCGACTGACATGAAAAAACTACTTCAAACACCCACCGACGAATACAATGGACTCATCCAGTTCCTTCATGACGCAAAATTCTACGAAGACATGTAGACACAATAGTCGTCGCTAATGACCCTGAAGTCGATGCGACGTTAAATAAAAACTAAGGAAAAAAAAAAAATTATTTCTCTAACTTAATAAACTAAAAAATAACTAATCTAAAAAAATTACAACTAAATGAATTCATCATATGTGAAATTTTGTGGCGATACATTCATTACAACGGCAGTTATTAGAGTTTTTGAGTTATGCCTCTTCCCTAATCCCCCTCCCGCCCCCTTAGCCGATTTGACTGAAAATTGATAGGTGTTGTCCTTATGGGGTTTTGATCACACATTATAATTTCGTGCCGATACATTCATTTTATCGGCAGTTATTAGAGTTTTTATTTTAAGCATCCTCATTCCCTTTGATCGATTTGGCTAAAAAATAATAGGCGTCAACGTTAGAAGGTTCTGGATATACAATAAAATTTATGTGGGGAATTAAAATTCAATATATTTGGTCAAAATAAATATTGTAAAATAAAAAAAAGAACTATGAGCATTTTTTTTTAATATAACAAAATAAAAATATGTCTCTGAAGAGGGTAAAGCAGAGATTGTTTACCCAAGCTTATAAATGACTAATATTCAAAGTTAGCTTCATCAACATTCCTTTCGATCAAATAACTCACAAAGAGGAGGGTGGAAAAAAAAGTTGGGGCTAAAAAAAAGAACCTCATTAAATTTATAAGAAGTTGAAAAACAAGAAAAATTCTAGCCTCAGAGGCTTACTTCATTAAAGAACGTAAGTTAAACTGAATAGAAGGAATATCTTTAATACCTAATTATATAATGCAATTATTTAAATGTGCATCAAAAAGTATAATTTTAAAGTTAAGGATAAAAACAATTTTTTTTTTCTTTTGGAGTTGTAATTATATTTCGGCCTCATGGTTTACTAAAAAATAGTAGATTTTTTTTTTCCATTAAATGAACATAGATCAATAATCATAATAACATCTTAGTATAAAATTTGTTTGAAAAACACATTGCATCTGTTGTTTTGTATTTGTTATAAGTATTTTTTATTTTATATATATATTTTTTTAAAATTATTTTATATTTTTTCATACTTTTTATTTATTTTTGACTTGATTTGGTTACACACCCCGTCCACCGAGGGTCACGTAGGTAAACTCAGGTAGCCCTCGACCGTTACATATACGACACCATAGCACTGTACTGTACACAAACTCACAACACCTTCACCACACACACCCACTCAAGTCATTATAAGGTAATTTTTATTTTTTAGTTATTTACAGAGATATATATTGTTTTATATAGTTTATTACAAATTTCAAAAGTTGTATTTATTTTTATTATTTATTTATTATTATTATTTTTCTCTCTTTCATTTATGTTAAAAAATTATATAAATTATCTGTTTACATCATTGTCCATAACGTCTAATTTGTTTGTTTATATTCTGTAGGCCCTGAAGAAGAAAATAAATAGTTTTCAAAACGTTGGCCAAATTTTGCATTTTCTTTTACACGACAGAACCTCGATTTCCTTCTACAACGACTGTTGAAGTTTCTCAGGTTGCAATATAAAATATAGTCTGACCTCTCACAGATTTTATTGATTTTTGCTTCCCGGCTTTCGAGGTTGGAAGTCTAAAAAAACCCATCATTTAGTAACAAAGAAACAATTATGAAGTTTTATTAGTTAAAATCCATAAAAATGTAGTACTACTGTTTTAACTAACAAAACGTTATGATTGCCTCTTTCTTTGTTATTAAATGACTTTTTTTTTGTAGGCTGCCTGATGACGAATAAACTGAGCAAGAAAAGAGTTGAGCAAAAGGGTTATTTCTGTGTCGATGTTATTACTTATTACTGCTACTTATAAATGGCAGTTATAAATAACAGATACAACTGTGGATCTGCCTATCTTAAGAAACTGAGTAAAATAACGGAACAGTGACTCTTCCAAGCTGGAGACTAAACATTATTCATAACAGGTCAAAAGTATTTGTTATTTTATAACATCTGTTATCAGGTTCGAAGACTAACGTTACTTATCTCTTTACTCTTTTCACGTATGATCTTAGAATAATATTATTTGCTTACTTCCTCAGCTGTACGAAGTATAGAGGAGATTATATAATCGGTCAGAAAATCGATGTGGAGTTTTCAACGGAATTTCAAGTTTTCCGACCTCCTGATTCCAAAAATAAAAAAAAAAAGTTTATCAGTGTGTCTCTGAACACGATAACTCCTGATAGATTGAATGTATCGACACGAAATTTTATATGTGCATCCAGAATCTCATAAGGACAACATCTGTCGATTTTCAGTCAAATTGGCCAAAACACAAAGGGAGGATTAAAGAAGAGACTTAACTGAAAAACTTTAATGACTGCCATTGTAATGAATGTATCGAATAATTTATTGTTTCCAGATTTATTTTGTGAAGCTCCATTCTAGGAATAGATAATTAAAATACACAATTTCTTGGTCAAACTTTACTATATATTCTCAAATACTCAACTAGTTTCGCCGTGTTAAGGCATTATCAAGAGTCCCTCATAAACTGACAGAATTGGTTGACAGGGTAGAAGGTACAGTTATGGAGGGGTTTTTTTAGGTAGTGACGGAGAATCCCTTGTTTTTGTTACTCTATACATTCTGATAAACATATATTTACAAAATAATAATAAATATAAAATAAAAAATATATATATTTTTTCTTCAGTTTATTAGATTTAATATATATATTTTCTTTTTTATTTTATATTTATTATTATCTTGTAAATATATGTTTATTAGAATGTATAGAGTAGGTAACAAAAACAAGGGATTCCCCGTCATTACCTAAAAAAAAACCTCCATAACTGTACCTTCTTTATAAGTGACTCTTTATAATGCCTTAACACGGCGAAACTAGTTGAGTATTTTAGAATATATAGTGAAGTTTGACAAAGAAATTGTGTATTTTAATTATCTAATCCTGAATATATCGACACAAAATTTCACATATAAATTCAAATCAGGGGGATCAGAAGTGGCTCAACTAAAAAGCCCTAATAACTGCAGATGTAATGTAACATAACATTTAATATGAGGTTTTAGGAGCCTCATACGCAAGTATGACACGAGAATGATCATGAGAATAATACTTACGTAGCAGTATCATCAATGAAAGGCTCGGTGTAAGCCAGAGGGAACCACCCACTGCACTGGGTCCTCAGGTTCTCTCCAAACTGCCAACCTTTATTTCGTTCACCTAAACACAGTATAAACAATTATACATCAGATATTTAAAAACTTTCAGTATACTTTTAGGTACTGGATATACATATATAAACCAAAACACAAAACGTTTTTTTAGCCATTTTACCGTCCAAGATTATAATCTGGCATTATTCAATCTGTCTACATATCTTTTAATATTCACCTAACAGAAGAAGAAAATAGGTGGGGGGAGGTAGAAATAATCAAACAAATTCCTAAAAACAATCAATAAGTTCAAAGAAAAGATAATAGATTGTTTGAATATATCCGAATATTAACGACAAGAAGACTTATGAACTCACATTAATACCACAAACTGGTTTACCATGAGATAAAGTGAAAAGTACGCTAAAGAAATGTCAGGTGAAAGTAACATACAAAGCAAGCCTAAATCTAGGTAAAATCCTGTTGACTGCCAAAGATAAAACAGACATCAAGGGAAAATGTGGTGTTTATGGAATTATGTAGGCCAGACAGGTAGATGCTTTAGAAAGAGATTTAAGGGAAACTCCAATCTTATCAAGTCTGATTTTTGTAAAGATCCGGCCACATCCCTTTCTCAGAAGATAAAATAAAAGTTTTACACGTCCATCAAAAAGGCCGGTCCTTAGCCTGCTAGATATAAGAATAAGAGGGCGCCGGTAGCTCAGTGGTATGCGTGCTTGTCTTCTGAGCTCAAGATCGTGGGTTCGAAACCCGACCAAGGCCTTTAGTTTATTTTATCTGGGAGGTAAAATAAACTTAAGCACGCCGTCCTTCGGATGGGACGTTAAGCGATAATCACGAGCCTATACGATGTCAGGTACTCGTTAAAGATCCCTGTCCTTAGGTGAATAAAAATTTAGGACTCCCACAGTAGAGTCGGGCTCAAAGTAAGCGATATGACCACTTAGTTAAAGCCCGGGCATAAGTCATAAAACCTAACCTAACCTAATAACAATAAAAATTAAAAACTCATGATGCTAAATGAACAAATGAAACTTAATCCATCCCCGTTGTTAAATCAGAATATCTGAGAATGTTGTTGAAGTTAACTTAAATTGGTTAATATCCTTCCCAGTGAGTGTTTCAAATTTCTTATCATGTTTGTTATTTATTAATATTTTTTTTTAAATATTCTTTTTTGTGGCTTTATGTACGATGCATATTAGCCAGGACTTATATAACAGTGTTACCTATAGTTATTCACGACATCCATGGCCCCTGGAGGGAGTTCTATCTACGAAATAAAACTCACTGCCGGACGGGATTCGAACCCGCAAACCATGGTGAGACAATGCGACCAAAGCTCCACGCTCTAGTGCTCACGGCCACCATGGCTCCCTCATGTTTGTTGTTTTTGTAACTGTTTATTACATTGTTTTGTAAGCCACTTATTGTTTACCTTTCGTATTATATTGTTTATTTGTCAGATATCTTTTAATGACCACGTTTGTTCTGCCTCGTGTTTAGTACAGTAGACGTTTACTCAGTAAGTACGCTAGACAATGAATCGAAACTATAGTTCTGTAAAATGTGACCGACAAGTAATTGTGTGTGTCTTTCATTCTCTTAGAATATCCTTCTGACGACAGGCATTTTCACAAAGTAGATCCTGGAGTCCAGCCAATTCTTTTTAGGGCACACTCAGAACAGACTAGGTACTAGATTGGAAAGAGATATCCCGCATGTTGACACATGTTTGAAGAGATGTTACAGGAAACTGAGTGCTGGGAACCAAGGCCACAACTACCAGTTCATTTCTAAAATACTTGGAAAATCTTAATAAATACTACAAGTTTTCTAGTACTTATAAATAAAAGTAAAATCTTATACATACGTGTTTCAATTTTGACTTTTAGTTTAACCTTTTACTAGTAGTATATATGCTTTTACTAATATTTTTTACTAGCAAGTATTTACTGAACTTTATGGATACGGCCCAATGTCTTACTGTATTGATTGTATATAATCTAGGATATTAATTATATTGATTTGTTACATAGATTAAATAACTCAGAACTATGATACAAGAGTAACCTCCTCTTTCTATATTTTTATCTCCTTTTTAACCCCCGACGCAAAAGGAGGGGTGTTATAAGTTTGAAGCCTTTGTCTCTGTGAGTGTGTGTCTGTCTGTGGCGGTGTAGCTCCAAGACGGCTGAACCGATTTCAAAGGTTTTTTTTTTGTTTCAAAAGCTGGTATTTACGAGATGGTTTTAGCCATGTTTGGTGGACATCAGGTATGCCGTCTCCAAGATCTTCAGGTTTCATCAGAGCCTGTGCAGGGATCTCGGCCTCTATTACAGCTAGAGACTTGGAGTTTGAGCTCAAATGTTTATAAGGCCCAAGCCCCTCCCCTCTTAGCCCTTCCGCCCCCCCCCCCCCCTCCCTTTTTTAAAGGTTTATTTTTAGTGTTTTTTTTTTTTTTTTAATTTTTAATTTAATATATTTTTTTCTCAATTCTAAATTTAGATTAATTGTCTTTTCAACTTAATTAAGTCTTTTATTTAATTATTTATTTATAATTATTGTACGTTTTTTCTCCTCGGTAGAATTAATTTAATTAAATGCTTTTCTTACTTAGGGCATACTGATATTTTATTGTTTCTTTTTTTTTTACTTTCACTTTATTTATTCTTAGGGGGACCTCGGTCCCAGAATAAAATTTCTTCTCATTTCATTTCAAGATAACTGTCTCTAGACAAGATATCAGCATTAAGGGAACGTGACCTCGACAGATGAACAATATAAATATAGAGAAAATGAGTGTGAAATTTTATCAAAAAATTGTACACATGTTTTTCGAATATTGTTTCTAACCCCTAATTCGAGTTAGGGTTGGGAATGAATTAAATGCTCCTTATAATGGTTATTTTGAAATGAACTGAAATAAAATAAGCCACAGGTATATGAGTTGGTAGCTTCAAGTTGCTCGTTTCTTCGTTCTTCAGAATCTGAAGAATAAATACAATAATAGAATCGTTAGTTGAGAAAAATACCATCTTCTTCATTTAACATAATGGGTAATAGTCAGTTGTATTAGGGTTATAAGAAAATACTATAATACAGTTTTAAAAAAAAGGGTAGGTACGGTTTTTAACATAATGAAGACTTATTTTTATACACTGCTTCTATATACTCGTATATCATCAGGCCCCAGCCTATTAATATACAGAATATATGTGTAGAGGCACTGTCAACCATTGTTATCCCTCACATGAATGAGTTCTGAAATGAAAGTTGAGAATAAAGTTGTCAGCAGAGAACATTATAGACAGATTCAGTAGAATTATAGAATGTGAGAGAACGACTGTTGCAAGACCAGACTATTCATAAATTCGACAAAAAACAATTTAAACACTGTATACCTACACGTTCTGGGCAAAAGTTTGTTCAGATATATAGATCAAGTCTCCTTGTCGTTAACATACAATATATATCTCTTTAATAACTTTATGCTTCTCAAACTTATTAATCAAACTGCTTATATTATTTTCTTTTTATTATTTCTTTCTCCCTTCACATATTTTCTCCTGAAGGCTAGTTTATGATTTTATTTTTGTAAAATGCGTAAATACCTATTGTTGTTTTGGTTAAAGTATACGATTACAGTGGGACTGTAGTTCATTTTGTAATCACTATTTGATCAAAAGTCCTTTGTCCGTGTATCTAGTACGTATACTGTATGTGTCCTTTTGTTGTACAAAGGTGTTGTGTAGTCAGCCATTGTTAAAATTAATCTTGGATACAATTCACATAAAATTATGAAGGCATTTGCCTCCTTGTTCTACCTCCCGTGTGTATTGTATTTTGTCGGTTAGAGGCTTACATACATTATATATATTATATACATTATATATATATATATATATATATATATATATAGGACATACCAAAGTTATGGCTATAACAATATTTACCCATGAGTGCAATGACATCTCCTTCGAGAAAACTGAGCTGGTTCTCTCCAGAAGACAGATATGCGTAAAGTGCTCTGGCCAGTGGAGTGTCCCAGGTGCTCGTGTCAGGAACAGCCATAGATTTGGGACGTCTCTCTGGAGTGGACAGTCCTGTACAATATGTAGTGTAAACTCAGACTAAGTATAATAAGCAATATTAGTGTCGACATGTACTTGCCATTTGCGAAATCTATAATCTATATATAATCCTACAATAGCTTCCTAGACATGTTTTCACATTTCTTTGTATGAAAATCCCATTTTATATTTTCTGATAACTCATTAACGACATTCCCCTCATAAATTAAATTATTTATTATAAACAATTTGTTTTCGTACATCTATATATATATATATCCTATATGTAGGTATATCCTATATATAGAGAGATTTCGCGAATGCCGAGTACATGTCGACACCTTCACGGTGAAATGTCATACTCGCCAAACCTCAAACTTTACAGGAATCAAGAAAAAAAAAAAACAGTTTTCTGTAATATAACATGAAACAGTTTTCCCATTTTCTCTATAGAGTTTTCTCTTCACATCTATTATTATAAAACTATTTTAATGACTATGAAACATCCAAAAGTCAAAAAAATAATTGGAATATAATGATTTTACCATTAAAAGTGTCATACAACACTTCTTTATTCTAGCTTTTGGGCTAAGTGGTAAGTGGAGGATAAGACAAAAGAAAGGAACATCTGATTTGAAGGTTCTCATTCAGCACTGTATCTAAGCGACGAAAAAAATGTTAGTTATGTTTTTTGTTTTGTTTCTAAATGTCGTTTACATATTCTTTATTTTTAAATTTTGCAATATATATATAAAAAAAAAAATGAATATGTATAAAATATATATCCAAATACCAGGAAGGAGTCGATATTCGTTGAAAATAACATAATAATTTACAAAAGAAATCGTCTCTCCAACAATCCTGCTATATAATTATTGGAAAAGAAAACCAAAATCGCATTTAATCCTCTGTGGGCCATAGGCGCATTTCATAATGGCTGGTTTCCTGCAAGATATCATCCAGAGTATACGTAATGGTGCATGGGCGATACTCAATCCTTTCTTCTGGCCTTCCCGGATTTGCTTAGCAAGTTACCTCAACCTGACACCCAAGTAGGGGTTTCATTCCTATCCATATTTCTCTAAATCTTTGAATTAATGAATATGGAGTACCTTGTGCCAGTGAGTTGGTGGATGAGGTGGTGAGATTGAAGTCGGACTTGGCCCTGGCCAGAGGGTGGAGAGGAGGCGGACTGGACAGGTCCGTCATCGCTCGCATGTCCAGACAGGAGGCGTCCACCGACTTGGTCTTCCGGAGCTGGGAGGCAAGAGAGACTCGGTCCTCGTCCTCCTCCAGCTTTGGGGACCCACCATCATCCCTCCAGAAACTTATTTGCTTCAAGAGCGAACAGATAAACAAAGAAAAAACATTTCAATAACCTGATTATAAACTTCAGCATTTCGCTTTTATTTTATTTTGAGATTAGAACAGTGGTCGGCAACCCGTGGCCCAAATAGCCTTTTTGTGATGTCCGCGATTCACTTAGAAACGTTAAAACAAAAATCGGGTGCGTGCAACTCCGATGCGTGGCGAAATGAGCGTGACAACGTCTGAGTTGCGAGATAGCGAAAGTTTCAAGAATCAAATATAACAAATCATTTCAATAACATTTTTGAACCAACAATTTAAAAACAATACAGAAAGAAAACATTCATAAGCATAATAGTTAAAAAACTAGTTTATTATTAATATTATTAATCTGCATATATCTAATAATAATATCGGATAACTGTTGGGCGCCGGTAGCTCAGTGGTAAGCGTGCTTTTCTTCTGAGCTCAAGATCGTGGATTCGAAACCCGACCGAGGCCCTTAGTTTATTTTATCTGGGAGGTAAAATAAACTTCAGCACGCCGTCCTTCGGATGGGACGTTAAGCGATGGTCCCGAGCCTGTACGATGTCAGGTACTCGTTAAAGTCCCCTACCCTAGGTGAATAAAAATTTAAGGTAGGCAAAATTTAGGACTCCCACAGTAGAGTCGGGCTCATGTCCACCAGAGTGACAAAAGAAGCGCTCTGGTAGTAGGCGATATGACCTCGTAGTTAAAGCCCGGGCATGAGTCATAAAACCTAACCTAACCTAATATTGGATAACTAGGTTATCTGTATATACAGAAAGTAACAGCTGTACTATAATATAATATATATTCTGTATTAGTAGTAACAGCTGTCTCTCTCTCTCTCGGCGCATGCGCGATACGTGTGTTACGTGTTACCGGAAGTGACATAACGCAGTTTTTGAACATGGGGTGCCGGCCTACCAAATTATAAGACGTTGTCACGTCAAAATTATATACATATTGTATTAATCTAGAAAAAACAGATGGAAATATTGTGTAAACTCAAGGGCAACTTGACTTAGTTGCCTACAAGGTTGAAGTTGAACCTACAGTTGACTACAAATTTCAAAGTGCCATTTAAGTTGGCTTGGTTGTCATATTTATACTTGAGATTACCTAAGGCTATGACTCTCTGTCCCCTAAGAAAGGGGGGGGGGGGGGGGGGGGGGCATTCTGACTGTTACATATAATTTAGTTTAAATGTAAGCATCAAGAAAATATAATAGCAAGAAATTTAGCAAGAAAAAAACTAAAGAATGGAGTTCATAGTAGAGTACATAGGTTGAGCCTTCTTGAGTCGGGGCATGACACAATATTTCCATTATTTTTTGGCAGATAAAAAATGGCTAATGTTTATTTTTCAACTTAAATATTTGTAACAGTGAGAATATGCCTCAAGGCAGGACTCTCCCTCCCCTGAGGACTTCATAGGGGACAGTAAGTCACAGCCAGTGGCGGATTAAGCTTCTGCGGGGCCCTAAGTGATTGCAAATCTGGGGCCCCCCTATTTTTACCCCCCCCCCCCCCCATAAAAAACTATATGTTTTTTTTATTTAAAAAAAAATCATGCTTAATAGGGGGCCCTTCATACTTTTTATTGGGAAAATAACTCGGGTCAAATTCCTTGTCAAATTTGACCTGAATTATTTTTCCCAAAAGCGTGTAAAATCATTTTAAAAGTGACAAGGTTTTTTTTTTTTAGACATTCGGGCCTTCAGCATCGGGGGCCCTAGGCACCTGCCTAGGTTTGCCTATTGGTTAATCCACCACTGGTGACAGCCTTAGATAATCTCAGGTAACCTGAGGATTGTATAAATATGACAACCTAATACATTTAAATATTACTTTTAAACTTTGTGCTGACGATAGCACAAGCCAACACCTTTAAACTTTATATAGACAACATAAAAATTAAACAAGTTATTTGTTTTTATTATATTTGATATCTCTTTAGTTAGTTGCAAGAATAAGTGTTCAGTTAAATAAATACTGAAAGTCTACGGAGTATAAAAGCTGAGATGATGAGTTCAAGCGCACTTTACATGAAGCATAAGAATAAGTAAATGAAACTCTTTAGAGTTATCTGACACAGATACGGAGGATGAATAAACTAATAAACTTGGGGTGACAAAATCTGTCCAACAGAGCGACGAAAAAGAGCTAGTAGGAGGCGTTATAACCTCGTAGTTTAAGCCTGGATATGACTCACAATAACTAATTAACCAGAAAATGTACAGAAACTATCCAGGAAGATTTTAAATTATTTTAAATTATCTTACACAATTTCGAAACAAAATGGCAGTTTAATTTTAAAAAAAATTGGTATATGTATTTTGCAAAGTAAAAGAGAGATTAGTTCGAATTCTGGAATTTTCGCAATAATTGGAATTCGTCATTGGCACTGGATTCTGAGAAAGTATTAATTGGTAAAATCAAAACGTTTGAGAGAATGAAAAATAGTGGAAAAAACAGAAATTAATATAAAAAAAAGTATATATGAAGTAAACAAAATTAATACATCAAAGAGGTCGAGTCTTTGTTGTTTCGACGTCCAGTTAACGAGTTTATCGATTGTCATCGACAAGGGAACATTTTTTGATGAATAATTCGCTCACATAAACAAAAAAAATGTCGTCAGTGAATCACCGGCTGTGTACTTCTCCAGCATGAACTTATCAATTAAGTTTACGCTCTCCCTCCAAAGCCAATTCATTGTTTGGGATAAAGCTGTTTAATTGTGCCTCTGAATCCTCTCACTAAATTTTGAGTAGTTCTTAAAATATGAGTCGAGCCCCCTTCTCGCTGAAAATTAATAGGTGCCACTCTTATGCGGTTCTGAATTTAAATATAAATTTTCATGTCGATACATTCATACATCGACAGTTATTGGGATTTTTGAGTTGAGTCCTCCTCTGATCCCCCCCTACCCTTTAAGTTAGGCGTCAACCTGCGGCCCGCGGGCCACGAATGGCCCGCTGGAGGAATTTTAATGGCTCACCGGCATTTTAGTGGCCCCCACATTTGAATTTTTGTCGTAAAAAAACTTTTTTTCTGTTATTTTTGATATTTAAAAAATTTCGTGTTTCATGTGACAAGGCATTATACAAATTGCAACAACACAGATTAAACCGGATATTGAAGCTTTAATAAAGGAAAAACAATGTTAAATTTCACATTAAGACGACTAAAATAACTACTGAATGAAATAAAATTATAAATAAAACACTTTTTTGAACACTTGTCTAATTCCACAAACATATACTTAAATGTGTACCGGTTTCGGGTTACGCCATCGTCAGCACAATGTTCAACAATAAAACATCATTATTTTTGAACATTGTGCTGACGATGGCGTAAGCCGAAACCGGTACACATTTAGGTATATATTTGTGGAATTAGACAATATAAGCGTTCAAAAAAGTGTTTTATCTATCATTTTATTTAATTCATTAGTATTTCCACTATATCAACACAGCACGCAAAAAATGTATTCGGACATTAAAATAACTACCATCTCCCGCCAGTAATGTAAGTTTTTTTTATTGTAAATGTATTTTGTAACATCCTTCTGTACAATCACCATCATTATTTTCATTATAAAAAAAAAATTACAAAGTATTTTAATTCGACTTCCATTTAACTTTTTTGGAACCAATATATATATATCTGTAACAGCATCTCTTGTCTTAGAATCAATTGCAGTCTTGTAAAATGTAAAACAAACCTTCCTTTTTTATATAAATTTTCTGACTACACTATTTTTTGACAGACGTGTGGCCCGCGGCTCTTTGTGAATTTATTGACATGGCCCTCGGGCGTGAAAGGTTGAAGACCCCCTACTTTGGGTGATTCCGCTGAAAATTGATACATGTCGTTCTTATCGAGCTTTGAATATACAAATGAAATTTCGTTTCAACACATTCATTACAACGGCAGTTATTAGAGTTTTTGTGTCCCCCCCCCCCCCCCCCCTCCTAGTTCCTCCTTCCCTTTGGGTGATTTGGCTGAAAATCAATATGTGTCGTCCTTAAATGGTTCTGGGTATACATATAAAATTTTAGTTGCATTATATCAGAAGTTCTCGTTTTTACAGACACACATTCAGACTTTTTTCAACTTAATTTTTGGAATCAGCAGGTCGGAAAAAATGTAATTCCGTTGAAAATTTCCCATCAAATTTTTGAACGATTCTTCCCTACTGGGGAAAAGTATAAATCAAACATTTTGTAATAACCACTCGAAATAAATCCAACTTACAGGAGAGAGAAAAAAATGAAATCATGTGCAAAGCTCAATGGCTGAGTGGTCTAACAATGACAACAAAACCAGGATTAAGAACATGGTTAATCCAATGGGGATTCTGTTTCTCACTATCCTCAAAATATCATCCACACTTTTTTCAGACCGTAATTTAATTTTAGCAACGATTTTTGTTATAACATTTGGGTTATAAAGGGAGATTCTGAATTCATATATAATATACTTAAAGCATCACTTCTCCCATTTATATTATACTAGCAGTAATACCCGGCGTTGCCCGGGGAACTTTGACTTTTCTCCCAATATCTCCTATAAGGCTATTCAGTTCCTCGACAGTACATTCATGATGTTATAATTTTCAATTATTCATACGGAATAAGGCTTATAGTCCTTCAACTGTAGTAACGCCAGCTTTGGAGCTAAAACTAATTTATTCAAAAAGATTTCTCATTAATCGTTGCAATGGTTTTCGAGTTACAAAGATTGCGTGAGTGGATGCTGGGATGGACCAGGGGTTGATTAAAAAATAGACCTTAACCTTCCGGTAGATAAAACTTATCTATTCAAAAAGATTCCTCATTAATCATTGCAGTGGTTTTTGAGTTACAAAGATTGCGTGGGTGGATGCTGGGATGGATCAGATATTGAGGTATTAATACGCCTATAACCTTCCACAGACGATGACGAACAAATTAAAAAAAAAATTAATCAAATCCATCAAGCCGTTCGTGAGTTATAGCGGTACAACGCACAGACATTTTCAGCTTTATATATATGATACGAAGAGGGCGCCGGTAGCTCAGTGGTATGCGTGCTTGACTTCTGAGCTCAAGGTCGTGGGTTCGTAGCCCGACCGAGGCCCTTAGTTTATTTTATCTGGGAGGTAAAATAAACTTAAGCACGCCGTCCTTCGGATGGGACGTTAAGCGATGGTCCCGAGCCTGTACGATGTCAGGTACTCGTTAAAGACCCCTACCCTAGATGAATAAAAATTTAGGGTAGGCAAAATTTAGGACTCCCACAGTAGAGTCGGGCTCATGTCCACCAGAGTGACGAAAGAGCGCTCTGGTAGTAGGCGATATGACCTCGTAGTTAAAGCCCGGGCATGAGTCATAAAACCTAACCTAACCTAACCTATATGATACGAGGTGTGTTAAAAAAATAACGGGAATTTTCGGGTTTTGAAAAGAATTTTATTTATTCGTCTACATCAATGTTATCCTCTTCAAAATATTCCCCATTAGATATTATACACTTATGCCAGCGCTTCTTACAATCCCCGAAACACTTCTGGAACTCGATGTTTGGGATAGCATTTAGCTCTCTCAGCGTTGCGCTTTTAATCTCATCTATGCTTGTAAAACGACGGCCCTTTAAGGTTCTCTTTATTGTTGGGAACAGAAAAAGTCACACGGAGCCATGTCTGGCGAATATGGAGGCTGAGGCATCATTATAGTGTTGTTTTTGGCCAAAAATTCACGAACAAGTGGTGCAAAAGCCATGAATTGTTTCACCACAAATCCGGGCGTTTTTTTCGGATTGCTTCATGCAAACGGCGTTGCACTTGTAGGTAGTACTTCTTATTGATCGTTTGACCTTGTGGCAAGAACTCATGGTGCAGTATGCCGTTAAAATCGGAAAACACAGAGCGCACTTGTCGAGCTTTTATACCACTCGTAAACCCTAGTTTTACTCATAGCAGACTCACTAAAACCAATATTTATTCCATTTTTATACCAAAATTTAATGCAAATTCTCTGATCCATTTTGTAAACAAATAAATAATCGCCGATCGTAACAAAACACATGTAACCTCTTTGACAGCTAACAGCAGACTAAACATCCGGTTTGGCTAACAATGTACAGATACTTTACAGACAAGTTTACCAACACAACAACGAAAAAATCGCGCAAATCGAACTAATATAACCCGCAAAATTACAAAATTCCCGTTATTTTTTTAACACACTTCGTATACATCTCCCATTTACAGTGTTCATGACAGATTTACCTTTTTTAAAAACTAGCACTTAGATGTTTCGAGGAAGTACTCCCATTATTGATATCTATAATTTATCTGTCCTTTATGTTAAAATGTCAATCAAAATCTTCTTACGGAAGTTATTGAGTCGACCTCTATATTTAAATATCAAGTCGACTGTCAGATTTGATATTTAAATATGGAGGTCAACTCAATAAATATGTTCTGTAAAAAGAAGATTTTGATTGACAGAAGAAATGTTAACATAAAGAACACTATAAACATTTTTTGCAGAGATATTGTGAAACATTTAATAAAAACTAAAATAAAACGTATGTTTTATGTATATTTTTTTTTCTCAAAAATATAGATACTGATGATTGGAGTACTTCCTGAAATATCTGTAATTGCTAGTTTATAAAAAGCAGAAACTAAATGGAAGAAGTGATACTGTGATATATTTATTATATATGATTTTATTTATGAGATTAACTTCCCTCTTCTTAAATATTATTCCAATTATTATGGAAACGGTTCTAGAATAATATAAAATTTCTTTAATATAAAAAAATTAGGAATTTTCGGTCCATAATTTCTTTTTAATTTTTTTTTGTGTAGTGAAAAAAAAAAATGTCTGTATGTGTCTGTGAAAACAAGAACTTCCGAAGGAATGAATCTATCGTCACGAAATTTCATATGTAAATTCAAACCCCTAAAAGCACGGCTATCAGTTTACTGTATGAGGGGATCAGAGAGTGGGGACTCAATTCAAATACACTATTAACTGCCGATGTAAGGAATGTAACGGTAGTATTTAGTACGTGGATTCAGAATATGCAAGTCAAATATTGAGTTTTAGCCCAGATGTTCAATTGGTCTTGTTTTCCACTGTAACAACACAGATATCAAAGAATATAAGGAAACTGGAGTTTGGAAGGAACTAAAGAATCTTCTAAGATGTGAATGGATTAGACTGAAGTGTTCTGCTTACTGTAATCTTGTTGGCAAACATGTTCTCAACGGACTGAGGGAGAGTCTCCCGACTCTTCGCCACGTCCTGCCACTGGTCCAGATGACCCTGGTAGAGCGAGTGTCCGGCTGAGTGATATGCAAGATAGTGCTTGGCCAGGGAACATTGTCTTTCCAGGACGAAACCATACCGTCGTCGTTCTTGTGTCATTGCCTGCAAAATGAAGAAAAAAACAAAATTACATATCTCTACATACATTATTCCATAAAGAAATACTTGTGAGGCCTGTTCAATAATTTATTTTATTATTTATTCATTAAATAGTTCAAACACATTGATTAAGTTAAAACTTAGACGGGTGGCACAGAAGTTCATTTTAATCTTGTTATATCTCTTGGGACGGGAGGATTATAAAGTACAATTATATTATTTTATATAGTTACTTTATGACATGAATTCATAATAAGAATTATATTATAATAAAACGTTACAAACACCGTAAATATTGCTTTATACTTCACGTTAAAAAAAGTACTTTCCTGTTATCCGGTTGCATTTTTGACTGAGCTTTTTTGTATTATACTCCAGATCCAGATAGTTATGAATCTAGGTTTTTCGTGAAAAGGCTAAGGTTTATCCGAAATAATAATATGATATTGAACCTTTCGTCAGTTCTTCCAGAAATATCAATGTTATATCTCTTGGGACGAGGGGATTATATTATTTTATAGAGAACGCCGTTAGCTCAGATGTAGTGTGCTTGTCTGCTGAGCTCAAGATCATAGGTTCAAAACCCGAACCTTTAGGTTTTTATCTGGAAAGTGAAAAAAAACCTTGAGCATCCTACCTCATGTGAATAAACCTGGTGTGGCAACATTTGGGACTCATACAGTAGAGAAGGGCTCATGTTGACGAGAGCAACGATAAAGCGCTCTGATAGTAAACGATATGACCTCGTAGTTAAAGCCCGGGCATGAGTCACAATAACTATTATTTTGTGTATACTTTATGATATGAAGTCATAATAAGAATTATATTATAATGTTACAAACACAGTAAATATTACTACACAGTAAAACTATAGTTTAAAAAACTACAAGTTCTACATCCTGATTCCGGATGCATTTTGACAGCCCTTGTTTTGTGTTTTCCTACAAATAGTAGTGAATCAGGGTTTATTGTAATAATTAATAAAAAAAAAAAATGTTTTAAATATTCTCTACTACTTCAGAAATGTATACATACACTACAGCATTACTCAGACAGATTTAGTTATAAGCTGTAATAGTAGTTTATTTATAGATTACTAATGGCATAGATATTTTTGTTAAAAGTCTAGGATTCATACGAAAAAATGTACTACTTCAGGTACAGTTTCTCCGACACTTCACAATGTCGGAGAAACTGTACTGCTTTACTAAAAGGAGCGATGGGAGGGGCAACATTTTATTTTTTCGGAAACTAAAGTCAGTAATCTATAGGAAGTTACGATATTTATGCCTAATCATGCTTTTCCGAAGTTAGAATGCAAAAAAAAGTGATTTCGGATAACAGGAAAGTATCAAAAAAATATATCTACGGTCGTAGTTGACAGATAGATTCGTTGATGACGTATACTAAGAGAGAGGAGAATGACAGCTGTTCAACAATCCCAGCTGAGACTGACATAGGTCTTACCATTGAGACCTTGAGCACGTCGTCTTTCGGATGGGAAGTTAAGCGATGGTCCCCAGCCTGTACAAAGTCAGGTACACGTTAAAGACCTCTATCCTAGGTAAATAAACCTGGTTTGGCAAAATTTAAAACTCCTACAGTAGAGACTTATGTCCACCAGAGCAAAGAGAGTGCTCTTGTAGTAGGCGAGAGGACCTCGCAGTTAAATATGCATCCGTCACAATAACCTTATTTTCGTTATATATTTCAATTATTTTTTTTTACCTTAGAGACCTTCTCCCATAGATCCGCCAATACCCTCAGTTCAGTTAGCAGTAGGAGAGTTTCTGCATATTTTGCCTGATCCTTTTCAATTACGAAATGTAGCATTACGTCCACTCCAGGAGCTCAGAACAGATGAAAGTCGTGACTTCATTATTCATAGTCCACCTGATGGCCTTGTTTGTGACATATGTTCACTGCGTTACAATTTGAACACCCCCTCTCTCCTTTCTCTACTAATTGCGGAGATATCCTCCACTTAATTAGTGGCGTCCTGTAAGCATCCCTTTAACGTCCTGACGTTCTCCCCCCCTCCCATTTTCTCCCGTCCAATATAGAGGAATTCCTGGCTGGTTCTTCTCCACGCTGCCTCCCTTTCTGCACTAATTGCGGAGATATCCTCCACTTAATTAGTGGCGTCCTGTCAGCATCCCTCTCGCGTCCTGACGTTCTCCCCCCCTCCCATTTTCTCCCGTCCAATATAGAGGAATTCCTGGCTGGTTCTTCCCCACGCTGCCTCCCTTTCTGTACTAATTGCGGAGATATCCTCCACTTAATTAGTGGCGTCCTGTCAGCATCCCTTTCGCGTCCTGACGTTCTCTCCCCCTCCCATTTTCTCCTGTCCAATATAGAGGAATTCCTGGCTGGTTCTTCTCCACGCTGCCTCCCTTTCTGTACTAATTGCGGAGATATCCTCCACTTAATTAGTGGCGTCCTGTCAGCATCCCTCTCGCGTCCTGACGTTCTCCCCCCCTCCCATTTTCTCCCGTCCAATATAGAGGAATTCCTGGCTGGTTCTTCCCCACGCTGCCTCCCTTTCTGCACTAATTGCGGAGATATCCTCCACTTAATTAGTGGCGTCCTGTCAGCATCCCTTTCGCGTCCTGACGTTCTCTCCCCCTCCCATTTTCTCCTGTCCAATATAGAGGAATTCCTGGCTGGTTCTTCTCCACGCTGCCTCCCTTTCTGCACTAATTGCGGAGATATCCTCCACTTAATTAGTGGCGTCCTGTCAGCATCCCTTTCGCGTCCTGACGTTCTCTCCACCTCCCATTTTCTCCTGTCCAATATAGAGGAATTCCTGGCTGGTTCTTCTCCACGCTGCCTCCCTTTCTGTACTAATTGCGGAGATATCCTCCACTTAATTAGTGGCGTCCTGTCAGCATCCCTTTCGCGTCCTGACGTTCTCTCCCCCTCCCATTTTCTCCTGTCCAATATAGAGGAATTCCTGGCCGGTTCTTCTCCACGCTGCCTCCCTTTCTGTACTAATTGCGGAGATATCCTCCACTTAATTAGTGGCGTCCTGTCAGCATCCCTTTCGCGTCCTGACGTTCTCTCCCCCTCCCATTTTCTCCTGTCCAATATAGAGGAATTCTTGGCTGGTTCTTCTCCATGCTGCCTCCCTTTCTGTACTAATTGCGGAGATATCCTCCACTTAATTAGTGGCGTCCTGTCAGCATCCCTTTCGCGTCCTGACGTTCTCTCCCCCTCCCATTTTCTCCTGTCCAATATAGAGGAATTCCTGGCTGGTTCTTCTCCACGCTGCCTCCCTTTCTGCACTAATTGCGGAGATATCCTCCACTTAATTAGTGGCGTCCTGTCAGCATCCCTTTCGCGTCCTGACGTTCTCTCCCCCTCCCATTTTCTCCTGTCCAATATAGAGGAATTCCTGGCCGGTTCTTCTCCACGCTGCCTCCCTTTCTGTACTAATTGCGGAGATATCCTCCACTTAATTAGTGGCGTCCTGTCAGCATCCCTTTCGCTTCCTGACGTTCTCTTCTCCTCCCATTTTCTCCCGTCCAATATAGAGGAATTCCTGGCTGGTTCTTCCCCACGCTCCCTCCCTTTCTAATTTGTTTCCCCTACTGGCCCTCTTTGAAAACATTACCCCGTCTTCCTCACTTTGTGTCAATCGTCTTTTTCCGTCTCTTTTCTTTGACTAATATTTCTCTTTAAACTTCAAATATAACAGAGATTTGTACACAAGAGACCCAAGAGACCAGATCAATAAGCAATAACACCGACTTTGAAGAGGCTACAATTCGTTTAAATATGGAAACTTTACTTCAACTATTTAATGTAGATGCTTTGAATTTAGATTTTCAAAAATTCAAGGTTAGTCATCCATTGTACTTCCCCAGAACGAATTAATCAATTAAGTTGTTCTCGCTTTAAAACCAATCTGTTTGGGCTAAAAATCAATATTTGGCAAACATAGAGGTTTATTACATCGACATTATTAATGTATTTGAGTCTAGCCTCCTCCTCGGAACCCTCACTCCTCTTCAGCTGATTCAACTAGAAATTGATAGATCTCGTCCTTAAAGGGCTGTGAATATACTTATGAAATTGCATGTCAATATATTCATCACAATTGCAGTTATTTTGTGTTTAGCCTCCCCTAATTCAGTATGGAATTTCAAAAATACTACAAACCTTCCCCTATACTTCATATAGTTGGGTGAGTAAATGAAGAGGTGAAAAAATTAAAGCTACATCAATCAGAGTGTACTGCAACGAATATTGTTAATTGAAGTTTAAGTTGACTTTTGAAAGTTCGACATTTATTTATTTTTGCAGAAATATTATGAAACACTTCATAAAAATCAAGAAAAACGTATTTAAAAAAAAATAATAATGTCCATTTTTCCAAATACATACAAATGAGAGTATTCTGGTATTTCTACCATCTTCAGACACTTCTTAAGCAATCGGATAACAGAAATATACTATTTTTTTAAACTAAAAGTCATGTGACATTCAGTATTAGAAAAAATACAATATTGACTTTCCCGGCGATCCTTTTAGTGAAGCAGTACACGTCCAGATAAATATGAATCTATTTTTTGTGAAATGGCTAGAATTTATTAAAAGAATACAACTTTGACCGTCATATCGGTCCTTCTACTGAAGCAGTGCAGTTTCTACGGTTTTATGCAATGGGTCTTCACATACATACGACAGGAGAACCTGTACTCATTCAGCAAAAAATTACGAGAGGATCAACATTTTATTATTGTCTCGAAAATTCTAGACTCTCAACTAGGTTTTTCGGAACGATAACACAAAAAAAGCGCTGTCAAAAAAGCAACGAAGCAAAGAAATATACCATTTTTTTAAACTAAAGTTTTACTGTATAAAACAATATTTACGATGTTTGTAACGTTGTATTATAATATAATTTTTATTATGAATTTATATCATAAAGTAATTATATAAAATAATACAATTATATTTTATAATCCTCCCGTTCCTAGACATATAACAAGAGTAAAATGAACTACTGTGGCAGTCGTCTAAGTTTTAACTTAATCAATCAGGTGTACTTAAACTACAATACTTCAATTTTTAACATCTAATGCTCTGGCTAAAATAACTATGTACCTATGTAATATATTATTACAACATTACTTCTATAATTTATATCAGTATCTAATTTATAAGTTCTTTATGTTAACATTTTTTCTGTCAATCAGAATTTTCTGTTTATAGAACATATTTGACCTCTATATTCAAATATCAAATGAAGACTGACAAATTCTAATTGACAGTAATTCTAAAAGATAGATTTTCATATACTCTAAAAATCCTTTAAATTCATAACACATCTGACTATGAAGAAGATAGGCTCTACAAAAACAATTTTTACAGGAATTAATAAAACGATTGTTCTTGAATTCAATCATATAAAATAACTTATATTTTGTTTAATATTTATCCATAGAAAGATCTATTAACTAAAATTACGTTGGAAATGTTGCAAAAAAGGCAGATAATCTAAAAAAATAATGGGAACCTGCGGAATTTAAATTTGAAATGAAAACTTACATTTTTAAGACTTTGTTCACAAAAAGCATCTAGTTTGGATCGCTCTTCTTCCAGTATCTGCATACTCTGAAACGAAAAGAAAAATATATTGAAAAAAAATACATAAGATTATAAAGATAGAATAAAAATATTGGGGCCATGATACCGTGCGGGCTAGAGCTTTGTTCGCATGGTCTCAATATGGTTTGCGGGTTCGAATCCCGTCCAAGAGAATTTTATTTTGTAGATAGAACTCCTTCCCAGGGCCATGGATGTTGTAAATAACTAAATAACACCGTCATAAAGACAAGATATATATTTGTCGCGCAATGAATATTTTATTATGGCGCAAGTCGATCAACTGATTTACACAGAAGTTGCTCGATTGATATTTTTATATGGAAAAATATCATATGTACGTTTTTGCTTTCAAATAGTTATTATCACTCATGTCCGGGCTTTAACTTGGAGGTCAAATCGCCTATCACCAGAGCGCTCTTTCGTCACTCTGGTGGACATTGTACAGGCTCGGGACTATCGCTTAACGTCCCATCCAAAGGACGGCGTGCTTACGCTTATTTTACCTCCCAGATAAAATAAATTTTTAAATATGCTATAATGTAATTTTTTGACGTAGTAATATAAGCTTATACTATTTATTGTAGATCACCAAAATGAGTATTTCTGGAAGATGAAAAAACCTTGAGCACGAAAAAGCGCTCTGGTAGCAGAGACGTGTAGTTAAAGCCGGACTTATCGCCTACTACCAGAAGGCTTCTCGCCATTCCGTTGAACATGAGCCGTCATTAATGTAAGCATAAAATCATAAATACCTTAAGTTCTTTATCTAAAGCGATGCCGGATTTTGCAACGTTTTTCTGTTTCTTTCGTTGTTTTTTCATTGTAGCAGCAGCTTTGCTGTAAGTTTCAGATCTTTGCTTGTGCTGCTGAAGAAAGCGTTTCTGTTCAGACTGAAAAAAAATAAAATGTATATATATATAAATTTATAAAATATATGATTTTTTATAAATTAGGTGAATAGCAAAAATACGAAGGGGAAGAAAATAAACAGTGGATTGTGGGTTATATTTTACAGTTAAAATGAATAATAAATTACAATAATTCAGACCTATCTAATGGATTTTTTATTATTATTATCAAATTCTGCATATTTTAGTATGTTTATCTATATTAAAATTAAGTTAAAATGTCATTTGTGTACTACTACTACTACATACTAAATTTGGGAGAGGGAGGCCTTCTCGGGGAGTCCCAAAACATAAAATGAGCTCTAACTCTTTAATGGTTCATCGAATTTCCATAAAATTTTAAATGTAGCCTCCTCATTAGTAGTTTTCAGTGTCAGGTTATGTTACCCAATTATGTTAGCCACACCCAGGGTTAATAAAGTACTGTACTAATGTAATTAGTTATTATGACTCATGCCCGGGCTTTAACTATAAGGTCATATCGCCTACTACCAGAGAGCTAATGTTTCCATAATGATGTTTTAATCTTTTTTTTATGTCCCCAGCTATACGATGTATATAGGGAAAGTTATGTAATCGGTCTGAAATTCGATTTCATGTTTTTCAATTCCCTGATTCTCAAAATAAAAAAATGTTGTTATGTGAACACGATATAAAAATGATAATGAAAGTATCCACACAAAATTTTAAACATATACCGAGAAATGCACCACTGATGACGGAAACTCCTCCAGTGGAAATCTGGTTCTGAAAGTTAAAATAAAGACACGGACCATCCTTCTTCCTTCTTATTTTAGACTTCCAATTCTACAAAATATTTCTAGAAGATATTACTCTTCATTATATTTCGCTTTGGTTGCTTTTGGGGGCTTAACTTCGCAGTGAACTCCCAATTCGTGAAGAAGAGACAAACTGTTCAGGTTTCTCAACAATACTTTTTTCATTAGTTTATTCAATTTCCTTTTTCTTCTAGATCCACATATTTTATAACGATATATTCATTCTATCGAGTACGATACATGAGTACAGGGGAAGTTATGTAATACGAAAAATTCGATGGGGAGTTTTCAACGGAATCCATGTTTTCCGACCTCCGAATTCCAAATGTGAATAAGAAAATTTTTAGTCTGTGTGTCTAGGTGTGTCTGTGAACATGAAGAACTGACAATAGAATGAATATATCGAGTCTAATTTGATATGTGTGACCGGAACCCCATAAGGAAAACACCTATCGATTTTCAAATCGGCCGAAGGGAAGAGGAGAATCAAAGCGGGGCCGATAACTCAAAAACCCCAATAACTTCCGATTTAATGAATGTATCGACATGTCTCATTCCCTAGATTTTTACTCACCTAGGCTAGTGGTCTTTAACGAGTATCCGACGAACAGGCTCATCACTATGGCTTAACCCTCCACCCGAAGGACGGCGGACTCAAGGTTTTTTCAACTTCCAGATGAAAAAACCTCAGAGCAATGTACTTCCTTCGCGAATTTATCTCTGAAACTATGTTTTTTTTTTCTGTTTTTTCCTAAAATCACCAGTGGAACGGATAACATGAAATTTCGATGAATTTTTCACCTATTACATAATTTTCCCTATAATATTTTATTAGTCTGGGAAAGTAATATGGGGAAGAATTTATAATATATATATTAATTTTAATATGGACAGATATTTGTTTTAAATTTTGGAATCAGGATGTTGGGAAACATGAAATTCCATTGAAAATTTCGCATCTAATGGAAAATAAGTAAAAAACCATTTACTGTATTAATCCCCGGACGACACCTATTAATTTTCAGTCCAATAGTCCAAAAGGAAGAGAGGGGTTAGAGGGGAGGCTTAACAAAAAAACCAAAAACTCTAATAACTGCCGTTGTAATGAACGTATTGACATGAAATTTCATATTTATATTCAAAGCTCTATAAGAATGACACCTATAAATTTTCAGCGGAATTAGCCCAAGAGGTGGGGGGATCAGAGAGGGGTTAAACTAAAAAAAAAAAATTTGTTCTGTATTGTCATACTCCAGGCAGTAGAGTCAAACAATTCATCTCTGGTGAGAATAGAATTTTAAACTGGAGAATGGTGATACACAAATGTTATGATTGCTGATGCTGATGGTGATGGTGATGTTTATGTATGCTACTAATGACATACATAGCAAGGGAAGGCTCAGTAAACACCAATATCAGATACGGGAAAATTATACCAAGCATTCCACCAGGACCCAATCCAGTTCTATCGTTCAGATTACCATCTATATGTGAAAAACGTCCTCGCTGAATCACCGGCTATGTACTTCCGCAGAACGAATTAAGCAATTACGTTGTCGCTCTCCCTCCAATACCAATCGATCCTTTGGGCTAAAACTCAATATTTGTGGCTTCTGAATCCCCTACTAAACTTTGTGTCGATACCTTCATTACAACGGCAGTTATTAGAGTTTTTGTGTTAATCCTCCTCCCTACTCCCCTCTTTCCCTTGGCCGATTTGACTGAAAATCAATAGGTGTTATCCTAGGAGGGTTCTGTGTAAACATATAAAATTTCGTGTCGATACATTCAATACGTAGACAGTTATTCGTGTTTTTGACTTGAGCTCGCCTCCTCTTTCCTGAAAATCGACAGATCTTTATTGTGTTCTGGATTCACATATAAAACTATGCGTCATTACATAAACAGTTGAATTTTCCAGTTCATCCAGCCACCTCTGAACCCCTCTACCCCCTCCTTCCCTATTAGCCGATTTGACTGAAAATGTAATAAATTGTCGTCCTTATAGGATCTTGAGAAGTTATACCTAAACTACCGGTATCGGCATTGGTTGTAAGGGCGTACCTAGGGGAGGATATGGGGGATCAATCCCCCCGAAATTCAAAAAAAAATTGTCCTTTTTGTAAATAATCAGGTGATTGGGGAGGACGTTGCAATTTCCCTTCCCAACAGGAAAGCCATGGAAATATCCTATTTGAAACCTTACTTTATTTTAAAATTTATTGTGAAATAAACAAAATTTCAATGAAATAAGTAAGTTTTAATCATTTACACTAAATTTCGTGCTGAACCTTTCATTACATCGACAGTTGTTAGCGTTTTTTAGGTAGGCCCCTTCTCTGATCCCTTTAGCTGATAACACTACGTAACAAAATTTAACCAAGTTTTTGTTTATCTTTGTTTTTTAGTATTTATTGCTTAATTTGATGATGCTGATTATGAATATACAAGTAGTTTTTCTTAATTGACAATATTTTGGCTGTGATAATAAATTTTTTAATTTTCTTAAATGCTACTAATATTACATGTTCATTTAATATAACTCGAGCCCTACAGAAGAAATCTAACATACAGTACCTCAAGAATTGGCAGGAATAAGAGGAAAAATATTGAATAACATTGACTCTTCATACAACAATAGTCTGTCAAAAATTTAACATCAGGAATAATAAAACTTGTTCACCATCATTCTCCATTTTCCAAGTATATCTTCACCAAAAGTGAATTTTAATTTTCAAAAAAAAATATATATATGTATATATATTTAATATAAAAAGAGCATTTATAATATCAAAGCTAAAAATACTAATAATTATAAATGATACGTCTCCGCTATGTGGTTTTGGATTTACAAATAAGTAAAAGCAAATAAGTCTCAAGCCAACAGACAGACAGGAGGGAAAATTATATTTTTCTTCATTTTTGGAATCGGGGGGTAGAAAATATGAAATTCCAGTAAAAATCTAACATCATTTCTGACCGATTCTATAACTTCTCTTATACTATTTAAGCCAGAGAAAGTAATAAACGGGAATGTTTAGATACGAAGTATTTTTAGCTTTGATATTATTATGCTTTTAAATTTAATATTAAATATATATATATATTTTTTTTGAAAATTAAAATTCACCTTTGGTGAGGATATACTTTGAAAATGGAGAATGATGCTAAACAAATTTTATGATTCCCGATGTGTAAATTCATTTAAAATTTCATGCGATGTATTAATTCTATTGGGAGTTATCGGAGTAGGATGCTGAATATATTTTTATGGACATTTTATATTTAATGTGACAGTAATTTGGCTAAATAATAATAAAAATAAAAAATAAATAAAAATAAATTTCAGTTAAAACATTAATTTTTTGTTAGAAGTTGTATGAGTTGGTTCCACCCCTAACCACCCCCAAAATCGTTCTATTTTGTTAAATCTGGAAAATTTCTATCAATTATCGCGTAGGGGAAACTTTCGAATACGAATTATTTAGGATGAAATCAGAAGACATAATGGGAGTTGACGCACCTCGGTCGTACAATAAATAATAAAGAATTTATGTTCAAACGACTTTTATTAAATTTTTTTTTGGAATGGTGAGGGTTAAAAGAAGAAAGGAAACAGGCGAGTGAGGCCCTTAAAATTTTATTAGTACCCCATAGATATAAAAAGTGATATAAGATATTTTTCAATATTACTTTTTTTTCTCGGGTGAATAACCATTCAGGTCTATAAGGAAAAATCTGGTTGGTGAATCACTGGCAACAAAGTTTCCGCTCTCTCTCTCTCTCAACGCAATTTAGCGATATTTTTGAAAATCGTTCAATGTGTCTTACTCAGGGGAATCATCAAACTCAATTTCATACTTCTAAATTGAGAAACATGAACATACTGTGAGGCCATTTAATAAATAAATAAAACAAAATTATTTTTTTGGAATATTGTCTATCCCACAAAAACATTTATACATAAATTACCGGTATCGGCATTACACTATCGTCAGGTTTTGATACAATCTAAGACAAGTCTGCTGAATGCGAACCGTTCTTATACGTTATAGATAAATCAGGTGGGTATGAAGGGGTTTGAATTTCATTTTTCAACCCCTTCTTTACCTACCTCAGGTACCTATAAGAACAGTTCGGGCTCGATGATCGGTGAATCAAGGCTATTATCTTTTCGCTCCCCCTTCAATACTAGTCGACCATTTGCGCTAACATTCAATAGTTGACTTACATAGGCGCTCTTAAACCTACATACTAAATTTTGTGTCAATAAATTCATTACATCGGCAGTTGTCTCGCCTTTTGAATTGAGCCCCCTCCCCCTGAAGCCCCCTTTCTTTCGCTTGATATTCTGAAGTTTGATAGGTTATGTCTTCATTTTGTTTTGACTTCAAATATGAAATTTCATGTCGATACATTCATTATATCGGCAGTTGTTAGAGTTTTTGTGTTAAGCCACCCCCCTAATCCCATTAATCCTGTTAGTCAATTTGACTGAAAATCAATAAGTGTCATTGTTAGAAGGTTCTGGATTCACATATAAAGTTTTATATTGATACATTCATTCTATCTGGAGTTATCGTGTTCACAGACACATACAAAGCGGTATTTTTTTTGTTTCATTGCACAGCGTAATTACGTATAAAAGTTATTTTCTTATAGCCAGTAAAGCCAGTATGAAATGATTTCGAGAAGGGGGAGGGGGGTAGACTGTGATCTGTAAGTGTGATTGGTATAAGAAAGTCTTGCAATAGCCCCATCACATATTTTTTTCTTTATATTATAATTTTTCATAACATCTACCAATAATGAAACCACATTTGAAAGTTGGTTGCTGGGAGCCATGGTGGCCGTAGAGCTTTGGTCGCATGGACTCACCTTGGTTTGCAGGTTCGAATCCCGTCCGGGAGTGAGCTTTATTTCGTAGATAGACCTTCCTCCAGGAGCCATGGATGTCGTAAATAACTAGTAACATCATTATAAGAGTCATGGCTAATATGTATCGTACATGAGGCCAAAAAATAATAAATAAATAAAGTTCGTTGCTATGAGTTACGATTTAAAAATTACTCAGTTATATTCCTTATAGACATTTAGTTTACATTCTTAGGGGCGCTATAAATGTTGTGTTATTGATCCTTCATTTTAGGTAATAGTTACTTTTTCGATAGCACTAACCGTTTTCGGGTAAATCATGGAAACGTCTAAAAATATGTGTTTCATAGAGTGATCTTTAAGCGTGTTTGGTATAAGAAAGTCCTGTAACGGCCACATCATACTTATTTCATTATTTTTTCTTTATTTTTATAATTTTTCATAAAAACTTCAATTAATGAAAAAAATATTTTATAATTCATTTCTACGCGATAAAATTTGAACATCTAACACGAAATTTAGTATGAGGATTCAGTAGTCCCTGGGTATTATCAGAGGGTAGCGAAGGGTTAGTTCATTGACTCACGGTAGGGCTGTACATAGCCGGTAATTCACCGTCGTCCTTTTGGTCCTTTTTGTGTTCGTTTCTTCCTCGGCTCTCAGACCTCCCTCTTTTTAGGGTCGTAAATTTCAGACGAGTTGACATTTAGTAAAATGTTACCTTTAGATTAAGGGAAGGGGGTAGGTTCATGATAAGGGAGAGTGTCTTGTTGGGAGGAGGCTCCATGGCCGATGGGAAATTAAATGTTAGCCTGAGGCCAAACTGCGAAGGGCCCAGGGGAGGGTTAATATGGGTCCTGCCTAGTCCGCCGGAAAATTAGTATCACATTTCTAACTGATATCTGCCCTAGTTAGTTCATATCGTATGTAGTATGGTTCAGGATGGTTTGTTTTACACCCTGGCATTAAACTAGAAGCCTCATCTATCCAACATGCAATTGCGCATAGCCAGGGTCAGTTATATTATTGAATTGAAACATGTTTACTTTATTATACCATATACTAAAGAATTGCAATCCTAAGAATTTTTCTCGGAATCATGTTTCAAGAATGAATTTTTCGCGATGGTGTCATGAAAAGTTGTGAGTGCTATACTGGAAAAACGTATTTAGCTATGAACTTAAAATTTGAAATGAAGAGGTCAAATATGCTAACTTAAATCTGATTAAGTTTTGTCCAAAATTGGAGGAAAATGTAGACCACTTTACCCCGGGACCTAAGTACATTTTACAAAATACTGCTTATGTTTATTACCTAATAAAAAATCTTTTCAAGTAATATTTGTAGATGAAACTAAAATACATATTTTATATGAAATACTATTTTTCGCAGGTTGTCCGGTTGCCAAACTAACATTCATAGACATTTCTTTTACTTCCCAGAAAACTGTTAGTCCTATCGAAGAATTATTCATTGCCAAAAATGTTCCCTTTTAAATTTCTAATAAGCCTTCAGATTTAAGATAAGATCAATAGGATTAAAGTTATAGCTTCTCAAAGAAATAAAAATAAATTTCCGTAGGAAATATTCCAAAATAATGTTAGTTTTTATGAAAAATTATGAAGAAAAAAATAAATTATATGTGATGTAGCCATTACAGGACTTTCTTATACCAACCAAGCTCAAAGATCACTCTCTCTCTCTCCTTCCCCTTCTCAAAATCATTTTATACTGGCGTTATTGAGTATAAGAGAGTCACTCTCACAATTACGGTGCAAAACAAAACATTTTGACGCCAACTCAATAATTTCATATAATAATAATGCCAATATGCCAATATAATAATAATGCCAGTCTAGATAGGAGAACACACTCCCGGATGTTGATTGTTTTTGTCAACAACAGACCAGCCCAAAGGTGTCACACTCTTCTATAAAATAAGGTTTTTTTTGTTTCGTTTTTTCATTCACATTAATAAAAATAACCCAATATTATGTTTTAAACTGTAGCATACGGTAGAAATACAATATTTAATTCGGCAACGCTTCAAAGACGTTTGCAAAAACCTTCATAAAAGTGGTCGGAAAAAAATTCACCAGCACGAATTAATCAATGAGCTCTCTCTTCAAAACCAATCGACTGTTTGGGCTGTAAATCAATACTTGAATCCTCATACTATATACTCGATACACTCATTACATCGGCAGTTATTGGAGTTTTTATTTGTTAAGCCCCCTCCCTAATCCCTCTGTCGATTTGGTTGGAAATCAATAGGTGTCGCCCTCGAGGGTTCTGGATACACATATAAAATTTCGTGCCGATACATTCATTTTAACGGGAGTTATCGTGTCCACAGACAGAGAGGGAAATTGGCTTTTCATCTTTGGAATCGAGGGATCGGAAAACAAGAATTTCCGGTGAAAACTCTGACCAATTACATAACTTCTTCTATATCTCGTATAGCTGAGGAAGAAGAAAAGTTTTATCTAGTTAGATTCTCTTGAGATGAAGTCAGTATTTTTGTTTTTACGCCTCCGATCCAATCGATATCCGATATTTGCTGGTTTTAGAAGAAGAAAAAAAAGAAAAGTTTATCAGAAAATTAGGTAGAAAGATTTTCCAAGTGAGATCTGATCTAGTTGAGAGGAGTGCCGTCCTGGGTTGATACCCATGGACAAGATGAGATAGGTTCTTGGAGCGAAGGGGCTTAAACCACTTAAAGCTCTTCTCTGACAAGATCTTGAGGAGTTTTGCCGGAGCCACCCCCAAGATAAGAGTTTATGTGACTCCCCGTTGCCAGGAGTGACATAAAAGCCTCGCTGGATGCCACCTCCAGGACCACCGACAAGAATCAATGCCCCCTCAGATCAGAAATAATGTCCGGACATACCGGACTCTGGAATTTCATAACTCCCTCTCCACCGCCTCCATGGAACCACCCATTCCCCGTTTGGTATGCTGGCCTCAGAGATTGAAAACAATAGTATTCTTATATGTAAACGACTGAGTGGTTACTGAACCAAAAAGTGATGGTGAAAAATGTCTTACAGACTTATGTTACTTCCCCAACAACGAAGTTATGGAATCGGTCAGGAATTCGATGTTGAGTTTTAAGAGGAATTTCATGTTTTCTGACCTTTGAAAAAACAATCTGTCTTTAAACACGATAAGTCCCGATAGAATTAATCTATTGTAACGGCTCTTACCTTATCTACTTAATATTTAATTATAATTATTATACTTAATGGTTTAAATAAATGAAATTGAAAGATAAGACGTACATTTGATATAAGATAATTTTTTATTTAAAAACGTATTTTCTTTTATTTTTTGATATTTTTAAAAAAAAGGTTAGTCACACAATTTACACACATAAAATTTACCCCAATAAAAATAGGTTTGCATGCTGTATTGAGTTGATGATCGATGCCTCCGTGTTGGACCACTGATGAGATGGGATTACTGGTCGACTTCAGACGTCCTCTTCTGATTTTTTTGTAGTCAGTTCCTTATAAGGAACTTCATGCTCGGCCTCTTGGTGTCTTTACCAGTTGATCTTCCGGATGCACATACTCGTTTTACTCTAGACACTTAAACTCACTCCACTGCACATTATTCCACATATCTCTCCACAGACACCCTCTCACATCTCACTCTGAACAACGACTCCCTGTTCTCCTTGTGGGATATCACTACGCCATTTTTTATGCAATCCTTACGTCTAATTGGCCAAAATTCGCACTGCTTTTTTTTTTTTAATTATAATTTTATTTCTTTACAATATATTTTTTTTTTTATCCTATTTTCACATTACTTCACTATTTTAATATTTACAATTAACCAAGCCCTATAATTAAATCTTATAAATTAATCAACTTTTATATATTATCAAATTGAGACAACCTTAACATAACCTCCCTCTCCATAGAGGTAGGCGTGGCATGTTTATATAATTGTACCTACACTCATTTTTTTTCATTTAATTATGTACTGGTCAATGTAAACCATTACAATATCGACATAAAAAATCTTAGTTGCGTATCCAGAACCCCATGGACAACGCCAATTGATTCTCCGAATTGCCCAAAGGGGAGTGGAGGATCAGAGGAGAGGCCTAACAAAAAAAATTATAAATATCGAGGTATCAAAACGAAATTTATAAATAAATAAAACAAACTCCTTTTTTGAAATGAAAACTTTGTTAATTAACATTTTATTTTAAATACGTGCACTTTCTTCAAAATTGCATGCCTTGAACTTCCGATATTTTTTAGGGCCCTTTTCGGAAACTACTGCAGAAATCAAAAGTAAGTTTAGTAAAAGACCAGCTAAAATTTCTACAGGAAATGTGGTAATATTTAATATTTGTTTATTTATTATTAATTTAATTTTTTGTTTTATTTTACATATTTTATTTATCATAGAATAGTGTGAAATAAACTGATAAATGATTTAAACTTCAATACATTTTCGTACTAAATATATAAGTTCTCTTAAAATGGGCAAATATGACCGCTGTTTTCTTCTTTATATATGGATTCATAATCAAAACATATCAGATCAGATAAAATCAATTTAAAATTTTAACACTAAAATATAATATATAATTTAAAATTTTAACACTACAATATAATATATAATTTACTTACTTGAACCACCTTAGTGTCTTTTTCCAAATTTGTTTCCAAAGGCACCAAAAGATCAACATAAAACGCCTTCAGCTGAAATCAAAATATACATTTTTAATTTTATTATTTCAAAATAAGTAATAAAAATATGATAAACCTTTGGAAGTATTATGACTCATGCCCGGGCTTTAACTACAAGGCAATATCGCCTACTATCAGAGCGCTTTTTCGTCACTCTGGTGGAAATGAGCCTCCTATGGGAGTCTTAAATTTTGCCTACTCTAAATTTTTATTCACCGTAGGGGTCTTTAATTTGCCTTTAATTTTTTTACCTGACATCGTATAGGCTTGGGACCATCGCTTAACGTCCCATCCGAAGGACAGCATGCTTAAATTTATTTTACCTCCCAGATAACATAAACTAATGACCTCATTTTCCATATACATATGGATCATTAGTAGTGCGATAGTAACTCTAGAATTAGTATGTTTAGTAGTTCCCAAGATCTGGGGGAAAGAAAACGTCATAGGTTTCACTTTGTGGTCTTCAACGTACAGAACCCGAAAATGAGGTGAAGGAAGATGGAGCGTAGTGTGTTCCAATCAGAACTGTCAATACATCCTCTTGGCCAGGAGACCTGCAGAACGAGTATGTTTTGAGATGGATGATCCTCTGGGGAAGGTTACCAGAGAGTTCCCGTTCTTTTCTCTCGACCTCTCAATTGAGATTGATCGGAAAACTCAATTTACCGAAAGATTCTTTGGAGTCGGCAGTAGATCCTTATCTAAAACGATGACCAAAACTCATATCCTAGCTGCAGATTTTTATTCAGCCAAGAGTAAATAAACTATGAAATTCTGCAGAAGATAATTTTTAATGCATGAACTAAGTAGGTTTCTATGATAGCTACTTCGTATTGTCAGGTGCACGTAAAGTTCATGAACTTGGGAAACAAGCGAAAGGGGATGACGAAGGCGCATTGCAAGTCTTGGAGGAATGGGCAATGCGGAACGGAAACCCGGAAGACTTTGAGGAGAGTAGTTGGACATCTAATAGGGCACTCCATGTTAAGAAAACGTCTCTTGTTCCGGATCCAGAAGATGTGAGGGAGGAGAGCACGCTACACTTCCTGGACGAATGAAGGTTATTGTTCTTGACTCAACCTAGACGAGCAGAGGAAACAAATCTTCGAAAAGATCCTGCGCTTCAATAAAGAGGTAGCAGTGTAACTACTTGAATACTAGTGAGGGGCTGTTATATGAGCCTTAAATATTGGATAACAGG
This sequence comes from Aradus depressus, assembly GCA_963662175.1. Classification (NCBI taxonomy): domain Eukaryota; kingdom Metazoa; phylum Arthropoda; class Insecta; order Hemiptera; family Aradidae; genus Aradus; species Aradus depressus. The sequence continues at coordinate 92,144,527 of OY759214.1, read as the reverse complement.
GGTACATAACCCACCCCTGCAATTAACAGAAGGTCGCCCAGGAGATTTCTTCTACTCTAGCGGAATCTGCCTGTAAATTAGTATTCTTTTGGTAGATATGAACGTTGATAAGTGAGGTATAGGACCAACCTTTTTTTAGTTTCTTATACCATAGTATAAAAAAGTATTGTAATCGTGCAAAAATCCGAGATCGAGTTTTCAACGGATATTCATGTTTCAAAGACTCTTGAATACGTGTGGACCATTTTCGCGATGATGTATGTCTGCGAGTGTGAGTGTATGTGATTGGAAAGTTGAGAGTTCTCTAGTGCAAAAGCGATTGTAACTGTGAACTTGAAATTTGGAATGAAGGGGTCACATGTGCTAACTTAGATCTGATTAGATTTTGGCAGAAATCAGATGAAATTGAGTCCACTTAATCAGGGGCCTAACTACATTTTAAAGTATACCATTTATGTTTATGACCTAATCAAAACTCTTTCCATATAATAGTTGTAGAAAAAACTAAAATACATATTTTATATGAAATACGATTTTTCGCGGGTTGCCCGGTTATAGAGATGCATGCCGAAAACCCTCTTGAAATTTAGTTTTGAAAAACATATTTTTAGACGTTTCCTTGATTTACCCAAAAACGGTTAGTGCTATTGAAAAAGTAACTATTACCGAAAATGTTCCGAAAAAAAGGATCAATAAGACAAAATTAATAGCGCCCCTAAGAATTTAAACTAAATGTCTTTAAGGAATATAACTGAGTAATTTTTAAATCGTAACTCATAGCAACGAACTTTATTTATTTTTTATTTTTTGGCCTTATGTACGATGCATATTAGCCATGACTCTTATAATGATGTTACCTAGTTATTTACGACATCCATGGCCCTGGAAAGGAGGTGTATCTACGAAATAAAAATCATTCCCGGACGGTATTCGAACCCGCAAACCAAGGTGAGTCCATGCGACCAAAGCTCTACGGCCACCATGGCTCACAGCAACGAACTTTATTTATTTATTTTTTGGCCTTATGTACGATGCATATTAGCCATGACTCTTATAATGATGTTGTTATCTAGTTATTTACGACATCCATGGCCCCGGAAGGGAGGTCTATCTACGAAATAAAACTCACTCCCGGACGGGATTCGAACCTGCAAACCAAGGTGAGTCCATGCGACCAAAGCTCTACGGCCACCATGGCTCCCAGCGACCAAAGCTCTACGGCCACCATGGCTCCCAGCAACCAAGTTTAAAATGTTTTTTTTTTATTGGTAAATTTATGAAAAATTATAAAAATGAAGAAAAAAATTTGTGATGGGGCTATTACAAGACTTTCTTATACCAATCACACTTACAGATCACAGTCTACCCCCCTCCCCCTTCTCGAAATCATTTCATACTGGCATTAATGGGTACAAGAATGTTGGCGTCTACCCAGTAATTTCAGTATGAAACTATTTTGAGAAGGGGGAGGTGGAGAGAGAGTGATCTGTAAGCGTGGTTGGTATAAGAATGTCCTGTCATGGCCACATCAATTTTATTGTAAATTCGAAATTTAACTGTATCAAAAACCAAGACAATCTTTCCATGTTCAATGGGTTTATCAGATAGGGTTTATCAGTGAAGCTGGGTTGAAGTTTCTCAAGTGCCTATCTGTACGGCTTCCCTTTTAGACTAAATCGTTTTCATCGATCTCCAACTTTCTGCAGATGATTCTCCCCTCTGCCACTTGAGAAGTCTCAAAAACTGGAAGACACCCTTCCCCCATTCCAACACTCTGCCTGGTGTATTTTGTGAATTATGTCTTCGATAATGCCACAAGAAAGAGAAATAAAAAGGAAGAGGGTTATAACTTGTTAGAAGATTTTCTGGGGAAAAAATTCACATTTTCTTGGAGCACTGGACTTGACAAATTAGCATTTGACCTTATGTTTTTAAAAAGTCAGTTAACGTTCGTATGCAACTGCATATCAGTTTGTTTACAGTAAGAATTTCCAATTAAAATTATTTTAATTTCGGTTAGTTGCATTTCATCAGAAGAAAAAGATCCACCATAATTTTGTTCATGATTAAATTAAAATAAGCGGTTAAACTAATCACCCATTTTTGGACGATTTATCAAACTGATCAATTGTTAATTTAACAGACAGAAGTGCGAGTGATGAAATCATAATATGCATATTATAATGAATACGATGAACTCGATTTTTTTTTGACGGTTTCGATAAAAAATAAAAAAGTCGGTGAATAATCGGCAATGTATTTCCCCAGAACGAATTAATCAAATAATTTTTCGCCTCCCCCTCCAGAACCAGTCAACCGTTTGCGCTAATATTCAAAAGTGTGACATAGTGGCTCGTAAATACTCATACTAAATTTTGTGTCGATAAATTCATTACATCGGCAGTTATTGGAGTTTTTGAGTTGAGCATCCCTTAACCCCCCTTCCCTTGGGCCGATATCGCTGAAATTTGATAAGTTATGTCCTCATTGGCTTTTAACTTCAAATATGAAATTTCATGTCGATACATTAATTACATCGGCAGTTATTGTGGTTTTTGAGTTGAGCACTCCCTCAGATCTCCCCCTTCCCTTCGACCGATTCCGCTGGAATTTAACAGGTTATGTCCTCATTGGTTTTTGACTTCAAATAGGAAATTTTATGTCGATACATTTATTAAAACGGCAGTTATTATTAGAGTTTGTCCGAGTGGATACTGTCCAAAAGAGACCCACACCCTATGAACTATGAAGCTACCCTAAGGATGGATGATCTATGGAGTGTCCCTAATTAGGAACTCTAGTACAGGGACACCGTCTCAAATGTCACCAGTCCACCATGCCAAGCCACCCTACCAACCCGACCTTCTTCACAATTTACACATTATTCATTGAGGGAGAGGCCCCCTTAAAATCTCCAGTCTACCACCCTAAAACCATAAAAAAAATCGGCGGCGAAACCATTGAACGTTTCTCCCCATCCAAAACCAGTCAACCGTTTGCTCTAATATTCAATAGTTGACTTACATAAAGGCTCCTAAATCCTTGTGGCGCCCCCCACATGTTTTATTTATTTGTTTTATTATTTGGAATTTGTAATTAATTAATAATCGATATCATTTATTTCTCAGTAATTTAAAAAACATATGTTAAAAAACGGGACAATCAGTATATATACATGTTGTTAGTGAGTAGCTTCTCGTAGATAAAAATATTTTATACGTAGCACATCTTTGCCAGACAAGTTGCGACCAGCACTGGCCAGCCACCACTGTAGTCTTCGTCGGACCTACGTTCCGAAGAATCTGCAGAACTACTCACACGTATTCGTCCGACGTGAAAGCACAGCTCCAGGCCCCTTACGACTGTCCCTTCGAGATGCTCCATCGCCGGAGGAACACTTACACCATCAGCAGAGCAGGTAAAGCGGTGACGGTGGCCATCAATAGAATAAAACCGGCCTATCTCTACCAGGCCGACCATCGCTGACGCTGGAGGGGGAGCGGTGTGGCGCCCCCACATGTTTTATTTATTTGTTTTATTATTTAGAATTTTTATTTAATTAATAATCGATATAATTTATTTCTCAGTAATTTAAAAAACACATGCTAAAAAAAAAGGATAATCAGTGTATATACATGTTGATAGTGAGTAGTTTCTCGTAAATAAAAAGAAAAATCAACTTTATTAGCTTTCGTAATCGCTAAATCCTCTTACTAAATTTTGTGTCGATAAATTCATTACATCGGCAGTTATTAAAGTTTTTTGAATTGAGCCCCCTGATATCGCTGAAATTTGACAGGTTATGTCCTCATTGGTTTTTGACTTCAAATATGAATTTTCATGTCGATACATTCATTACATCGGGAGTTATTGAGGTTTTTGAGTCCCTCTCAAACGTGTTTAGGGCTTTGAATGTACAAATGAAGTGTCGGTACATTCATTACAACGGCAGTTATTACAGTTTTTGTGTTAAGCCACATTACCCTAATCCCCCACTGGTAAGTTATATCAAAGCCACTTAATTAACGAAAAGTTATATTAGAATATATTTATAGAAAGTTGAATTGACATTCCTGCCTATAGGATAATAAAAAGGAGCCTATAATAGGCTTTCCATATAGCGACTTCGGAACCATAAAAAGTTAACTATTGAGAGATTCGATTACGCTTATCGATACTATATACACAAAAATCAAATATTTTCTTTAAAAAATTGTAAAATAGGAATATTTTTTGGCCGATAATCACCGCGGACACGTAAAGAATTCATAGAAAAAAATTATTGATAATAGATCCAGTAGTTTTTAATATGAGCCGAAACATGAAACAGACGCAGTCTCTTTATTTATTAGTAAGATAAAGTAAAAAGTAAATATTAATAAACATAAAACTCAATGTGACGTTTCAATAAAATAAGGGAAGAGGAAACATTGTATAAAGTCCATTTATAATAAACTGACTCATATATTTAGGGTTTTTCATTTTTTGAGGTTGGAGACTGTTTTAATCCAGAGAGTAGCTATGATAAATTTGGGTAAAGCTGACATTGATAACTTCATGAATAATGTAGACTTTCTCCCCACAGCTAATTAATATAAATAAATAGAAGTGTTTAAACAACTGTCGGCCATTTATCAATAAACAATTATGGTTGGAGCTGCACGAAACTTTCCCACAGGGCTAAAGATACTTTAAAAAGTTTGATCAATGCTACTAGTTTAGTTGATCTTGTTTCCAGGGTAGCAGGGCTCTCAATTGTTAGTTATTATGACTCATGTCACTCTGGGAGATATGAGCCCGACTCTAGTATGAGAGTCCTAAATTTTGTCTATCCAAGTATAGTTACTTAGGGTAGAGTAGTCTTGAACAAGCAATTGAAATTGTACAGGCTCAGCCACCATCATTTACGTCCCATCCGAAGGAGGGCGTGCTCAAGGATTTGATATCTCACAGATAATGAACCTAATCGCCTCCGCCCGGTTTCGAAACTGCGATCTTGAACTCAGCAAACAAGTACTCTACCTCTGAGCTAGGGGCGATATATACAATATATACAACAAATAAATGGAACTTTTTGTAAATCGTTATTTCTTATTTAAAATTATATAAAAGTCGTGGGTTTAGCTCACTCCCATTTATCTGATTCCGCTGAAAATTAATAGGTGTCATCCTTATTATAGATATTTACATATGAAATTTATTGTCGATACATTCGTTACATCGGCAGTTATTGTCATTTTTGAGTTGAGACCCCTCCTCTTTGGCTGATTTGGCAAAAAATTAATAAGTATCGTTCTTATATTATAGATGTCTACATATGAAATTTCATGTCGATACATTCATTCTTTAGGGAGTTATCTTGTTAACAGACACACACACATGGTCGGGAAACATGAAATTCCGCTAAAAACGGAGGAAGGAGGGCTTAATACAAAATCTGAAATAATTGCGGTTATAATGTATGTATCGACACTAAATTTCATATGTAAATTCAAAACTTCATAAGGACGACTCCTATAAATTTTTGGAGGTATCGGGCGATGGAAAGATAAATCAGAGGGAGGCTCAACTCAAAATTTAGTATGAGGAGGATTCAGAAGCCCCCCAATGTAAGTCGAATATTGATTGTTTTTGGAGAGAGGAAAAACTTAATTGATTAATTAATCTGGGGAAGTACATCCTGGTGATTCACCGATGACTTTTTTGTTCTGCTTTTGTGACTCATGCCCGGGCATGCGGTCTCGGGACCAATGGTTAACGTCCCGAAGGAAGGCGTGCTTGAAGTTTTTTAACATACCAGATAAAAAACATTAATAAACCATGAAAACTATTCGCTAAATAGATAAATATCTATGAGTACATAATTTTCCTAGCAATATTAAAAAGAAATGGAATAATAAATACATTGAAATAAAGAAGGATAATAAATAAAATAGAAAGGAGAAATGTAGAAGGATGATCGTTAGTGCTAATTTAATAATTAATTCGGCTACTTCATTAGTGGCAGAAAGAGGGAAGTACCAGAAACGGGGGGTGAATGTTTAGAAAAATTTAAGGGGGGCTCAAGAAACCTGCCCCCCCCCCCCCCCCCCCACAAAAGGAAAGAAAAAGTTATATAAAGGCAAAGAACAAAGAGAAAACAAGAGGATGGATTGAAATTATATCAAAACAAGGGAGTGAACAGCTGATTTGGAACGGAGTGAAGGCTACTTGGGGCTTTGAGAAGGTGCCATAGAATTGGAAGCCCTCTGCAAGCTATAGGTATACAGGGAAAACTGGCGGAGAAAAGACAACGCACACTCTAACCCCGCGCCGCACAGTGTGAAATTTATTACTTTTGATTTTCAAAATTCTAGCTCCCGCTCAATTTTTGATCAATTTGGATGAAACAAGGTGCAAAATATTTGTAAAAGCAGGCGAGCTGGGGGTGACCACAGCACGTCGCAGATGGTCGGCAGCGGCCGCTTCTAGCCGACCATAGCAACAGATTAAATTGAGTGAATGCACTCAGTAGTATGGTTACATCACCGGCAATGTACTTCCCCTGTAAAATTAATCAATTAAGTTTTTGCTCTTCTTGTCTATACATTCATTACATCGGCAGTTATTAGGGTTTTTGAGTTGAGCCAGCCACCTATGATCCCCCTTCCCTTCTCCAAATTTGGCAGAAAACAATAGTTGTCATCAAATAACAAAAACAAAATAACAAATAACAAAAAGAAAACAATAGTAGTCAACCCCATAGGGTATTGAATTTACAAACGAAATGTCAAGTCGATTTATTCATTACAACGATAGTTATTACAGTTTCACTGTTAAACTCACCTAACCCCCGCCTTCCCTTTAGTCAACTTGACTGATAATCAACAGATGTTGTCCTCATGGGATTTCGGATACACATAAAAATTCGTGTTGATACATTCACTCTATTGGCAGTTTTCATGTTCACAAACAGAACCTCCATTTAGGCTGATTCCCCTAAAGTCTAAAAGGTGCCTCCCCGCTAATTCCTCCCTGTTATTTAGTCGATTAGCCTGAAAATCAAGGGGTATTGTCCTTATGGGGTTCTGGATACACACAAAAAAAAAATTTCGTTTCGATATAATTTATTGTATCGGGAGTTATAGTGTTCACACACAGACTTTTTTTTTTGTAATTTTTGAAATCTAGAGATCGGAAAACTTGAAATTCCGGTGAAAACAACATATAATTTCTGACCGATTACATAACTTCCCCAATACATTATGTTATTCGTGGCCACTTCCGCTATTGACAGGATAGGACAGAATGTTTTTTCTATATCTAATGGCTAAAAAAAAACTTGGGGATTGAAAGAACGTCCGTTATTGAGTGATGTCAGCTATTGAGAGATGCCCGGGTGTTAATAAAGTTGAAGTGGCGTTGGTTCCAACACAATTGTTAAACGGTATATCAGATTTCTATGATTTTTCACATACGGCATCCTTAAAAGCCAGATTGAAACATGAGCTGTGGCGTTCCAACATTTCGGACAGAACAGAGGGGGGTTGTGGAGGCCCAAAACATAATACAAGTCCTAGCGCTTTACACTATGTAAATGAAGCGAGGGGAGGGGGGGGGGGGGGGGGGTGTTTGTTTTCAAAGCCGTACATTTTTTTTTTTTTTTACATAAAACACCCTTTTTCCTGGATTTGAGAGACTACATATACCACCTCATTTCCATGTAAATAACTGAAAATTACAGCCCCATGCTGTCAAAGAATGGCCTAGAAAAACCATGAAAATGAATTTTCCGGGCAACGCCGCAGCCTAAATTGTTTTTGAAACGTTGTGGGTTTGCAACAATCACAATTAGACGAACGTTGAGCCCCCCCCCCCCCCCCCCCCCCCCCTCGTTGTAAGAGGATTCTGGATTTACATTACATATAAATTTTCGTGTCGATACATTCATTCTATCGGCAGTTATCGTGTTCACAGACACATACAGACTTTTTTTTTTCCATATTTGGAATCTGGAGGTCGGAAAAGATGAAATTCCGTTGAAAACTCCACATAAAATTTTTGACCGATTACATAACTTCCCCTATACCTCATATAGCGGGGGAAGTAAAAACATTAATTAAAGTATTTTTTTTTAATATTTCCAAGAGTTGAATCTGTCAGTTTTTGATACGGCTAAATGGATATATCGATTCATGAATAATGCAGTCGATTACTCCGATTTTCTTCTATATTGAATATGGGAGAGACAAAACCCAGAGAAGGGTTGAGAGGTTGGTATACATGGTAGCATTATATGTACTCAGAATACACCCCCTCGGAATAATATGGTATAACAGAGAACTAGGTCAAACCAGACAAACTAAAGTGCATTTAGAAACGTTTAAAATATAATGTAAAAATAAATAAAAAATGTTTACACACAATATTCATTTGTTGAGCTTGAATTTCTTTGTAGACCTCCACAATCTGCATGAGGGCTGATCCTGAAACAGAAATAAAGAAAATGACAATTTATAACATTAACAAACGTTTGCAGAAACAAGAATATTTTAGAGACAATATCCCAAGCGCATGAGCTATGGAAATATAATCAAAAAAGATGTCGTTGAATCACCGACTATGTACTTGTCCAGCACAATATTTCCCATCGTTCCACGGAGAACTAACTTTCATGATATTTCTAGGCCATTCTTTGACAGCATGGGGGTTTAATTTTCAGTTATTTACATGGAAATGAAGTATGTTGTCTCTCAAATCCAGAGACATGTTTGGATGGGAGAGCCATCAAATATATATTGTGTACTGAGATATGGCGTGTTTTAGATGAAAAAGACATGAAATAGATCGTGGTTTAAGTCATGGTGTGATATGGATGAGAGAGATCTTCAAGACAAGTGTGAGTGAACATACAAGAGAAAAGGTACTATTTTTTTTTTTTAATTCTATTCTATATGCCCAAAGAAGAGTGGCCACGAATAGAAAATACACTTGTAAGTTTAAGAATTAGTTTTAATAGAATATAGTTATAATAGAATTATTTGTAAAAAATAAAGAAAAAACGTATGGTATACAATAAATATTGTCTATTTCACAAAATACATAGATAATATGGGAGTACTTTCGTAATTGAACCATCTTCAGCCAGGACTTAACAAATACTAAATGTGTTTCTTTGCAAAAAATGTTAAGTATCATTAAGAATTATTTGTATCTTTTTCAATTTTTCAAATAATTTGATACCATAGTAATGTAGGCTAAGAGAAAATAAATCCAATATATTGTTTTCAATTCTATTAATTTTCGTTGTCAACCAAAGATAAATATTTTTGGATTTGATTATTGAAATTTTAAGAAATTTGCTGATATCTTTTTATATAAAAATTTTTTTAAATGAAAAAATCCAATTAAAATAATCATACATTAAAACAATTTTGAAACGCTCACTTTCCTCAAAAATGCAAGTAATAAAATTTATATTTTTTATTATAGTTATCTCATCGGAAACTACTATAAAAATCAAAATTTTATATAAGACCAGTTTATAACAATTTCTACAGGAAATATAGTAATATTTATTACCTATAACATTTCATAGGTAATATTTGATGTTGGATAAGGAAGATCTGCTGAGGCACATGGTAGGCATCAAAGATATAATGGGAGACATTACATGTAACATACACTCCAATGACTCACCAGCTTCTCTCATTGTCAAGAGCTTCTGATATTGAAAAGGGTATTTAACATCCAATGAAGCTTATTAAATACACTAAGTCACTTGTGCTTCCCTTAGAGATCCAAGACAGGGCTTACAAAATAGTTCATAGTCTACGTCAATCAGTATACTACATTGGCCCGCGACATCATCTACCATGAATAGATGTAGACTTCAATAGGTAATCGTTCAACGCCGATATATATAGTCTACGTATCCTCACAATGGCCCGACATCATCTACCATGAATAGATGTAAACTTCAATGCATAGTCGTTCAACGCCGATATATATAGTCTACGTATCCTCACAATGGCCCGACATCATCTACCATGAGTAGATGTAAACTTCAATGCATAGTCGTTCAACGCCGATATATATAGTCTACGAATCATCACATTGGCCCGACATCATCTACCATGAAAATATGTAAACTTCAATGCATAGTCGTTCAACGCCGATATTTATAGTCTACGTATCATCACATTGGCCCGACATCATCTACCATGAATAGATGTAGACTTCAATGCATACTTGTTCGACGCCAATATTTATAGTCTACGTATCAACACATTGGCCCGACATCATCTACCATGAATAGATGTAGACTTCAATACGTAGTCGTTCAACGCCGATATACTCTTCAACTACGGGCTAATTGTTGGTGAACCTATAGCAGTATACTTTTCCACCTCAAATTATGCGAAATAATAATATCTATGTGTAATAAATGAACGAATTAATAAATTAATTTTTCGGCCCCCCTCCCAAACCATTCGACGAATTGCACTAATATTCAATAGTTGCCTTACTTAGTGGTTCCTAAACCCTCGTAGTAAATTTTGTGTCGATAATTCAATACGTCGGCAATTATTGGGGTTTTTGAATGTAGCCCCTCTTCTGAACTTCTAATCCGCCCTTTCCTTCCACCGATACCTCTGAAAATTAATAAGTGTCTAAATTTTAATTATTTTTTAAAGACTAAATTTTGTTTCGTTACATCGGCAGTTATTAGTGTTTTTGAATTGAGCCCCTGCGCCCAGGCTTTCCTTCGACCGATGTCGCTGACATTTAACAGGTTATGTCCTCATTGGGATTTGACTATAAATATGACATTTCATGTCGATACAATCATTACTTCGATAGTTATTGGGGTTTTTGAATTGAACCCCCCTCTGATCCCCCATTTCTCTTCTGCAGATTCCCCTGAAAATTAGTAAGTGTCGTCCTTATGGAGTTTTAAATTCGCATATAAAATGTTGTGTCGATACACTCATTCTATCGGCCGTAATTACAGTTTTTGTGTTTTAAGCCTTCCCTTAATTCCCCCCTACCTTTTGGTAAATCTGGCTGAAAATCAACTTTCGTATACATACATTCTATCGGAAGTTATAGTGTTCACAGACACACACACACAGGAATTTTTTTTTTTTCATACATGGAATCCGGGGATCGAAAAAGTTCTCACCGATTACAAAAAAAAATAATTTTTCTGTTTTATGATCGTAACTACATACGTCTGACTGAAAATAGTGTGTCTCATTGAAATAGTTATATCTCCAGAAATACTTAACCAACCGATTTTATTTTTTGTATAATTTCTCCTTTCAAAAAGTTATGCTTTATAATAGAAGTTATGCCTCTCTTAATTTCATTTTCGACACATTCATCTCATTTATTAAATTTAAAATATTCACTGAAAAATAATTTATAATACAAAGTTTATCAGGAATAACACTGCCGTAATGAACATTATTTCAAAATGAAATAATTAAAATAATGAAAAATGTAATTAACTCGAATAACCCATTCACTTTGGTATTTTCAATAGTTAAAAATAATATTATAAATCAACCAAATCAGGAGAAAATTAACAAAGATAAGATCAAGTACATTTTACGGAATAGAAACAGCCGCCATTTTCAATCGAGCTCACTCTGAATTTAGGGTAGGCAAAATTTAGGACTCCCACAGTAGAGTCGGGCTCATGTCCACCAGAGTGACTCTGGTAGTAGGCTATATGACCTCGTTGTTAAAGCCCGGGCATGAGTCATAAAACCTAACCTAACCAAGGCGCCTCAGGACATATATGAACATAAATTGCGCATGGAAAGCCTTATGTTCTTTTTTTTTACACATGTATTGGCTCAGCACACTTAGTGCTCTACACATTAAAAGGATAACATATATACATTGGGTTAAATAATGTGCTGGTATAGCCGAGGGTTTAGTTGCCTGTCGAGTGTGGTTGGACCGAGGTTGAAGAAGGTAGCGGCCAGAAAATCACCTTCGAATTCTTGAATATTATATTTAAAAAAAAAACATTCTCACAATCTAACGCCCTCAGTCATTTAAGGTAGGCTCGACGTATTTACTTAAACTCCTTCAAAGATGAGGTTCTGTCCTTTAAATAAATAATCAGAATTTGGAAAACGTTTCGGAAACTGTTTATTTGCTTCTTCAGAGCCAAACAGAATATAAGAAACAAATATAGTTGGTTCTGAGGGCGCCGGTAGCTCAGTGGTATGCGTGCTTGACTTCTGAGCTAAAGAGCGTGGGTTCGTAGCCCGACCGAGGCCCTTAGTTTATTTTATCTGGGAGGTAAAATAAACTTAAGCACGCCGTCCTTCGGATGGGACGTTAAGCGATGGTCCCGAGCCTGTACGATGTCAGGTACTCGTTAAAGACCCCTACCCTAGATGAATAAAAATTGAGGGCAGGCAAAATTTAGGACTCCCACAGTAGAGTCGGGCTCATGTCCACCAGAGTGACGAAAGAGCGCTCTGGTAGTAGGCGATATGACCTCGTAATTAAACGCCAGGTATGAGTCATATAATAACTAACTATATTATTATTATATATTTTTTTAGGGTTAATAAATGTAAAACAAATTATAATGATTTTTATAATACGGTTTTTTATTGAAAAGAATAAAAAAAAATATATATTTGATGTGAAGTGATGTGGCCATTATAACCACATTTAAACAGATCACACCCCGTCTCCCTTGCCCTTCTCAAATTAATAACACACTAACATTACTGTGTATAAGAAAGTCACTCTCAGAATTACGCTGTACAATGAAACAATGACAACTGCTGAGGTCTGAGGTCAACACATTACTATCATTTGTACTGTTAATTTATTCTACACGATTTCTCATAGAATATTTGTTAAATTATATATATATATATATATATATATATATATATATATATATATATATATATATATATATATATATATATATATATATATATATAACTATATAACTTCCTCTTATATATATATATAAATTATATAACTTTCTCTGTACTCCATATAGCTTAGTGAGTATAAAAATTTATTTTAGTATCCGAAGAGACTTTATTAATTATAAATTTAATAAGGAACATTTTATAAAAATAATTTGATAGGGACAGGGGGACGGAGAGGAATCTGTAGCAAATTGGTTGGTATAAGAAAGTCCTGTAATGACCTCAACACATATATTTTTTTATTTATTTAGAAATGAAAACCAGTAAAGTGGTGATCTTGAAAGAAAAATATTTGTATTGAGAAATAAATTTCTGTTTCACGATAAAAGTAGGTAAATAGAGTTTGGGGGTTGAAGGGTTGAACAATAAATAAAAATGACGGAGGGAGGGGGGTTGTGTTAGAGGAGAGGAGGGGTGAAGTTTGTTATTCTGTGGGGATGTAGTAGGCTGGGGAGGGGGAGGTCGGAATTCAATTCTGGGGTCATCTTATCTACCTCATTTGTCAAGGGCCTCACCCGTACAGGCTTGGAGACAGCCAGCCTACCGCCACTCACAAACTCCCTTATAGATTGGATCATGAAATACCAACATTTTTCCTCTTAAAAAAAAAAATAAATAAAAAAATAACCTCTAAACTTTTCCCTTTTTCGGTCAATGTGGCTGAAAATCAGTGGGCGTCGTCTACTTGGGAATTTTGATGTGCAGTAAAAATTTCGTTTCTGTATATTCATTCTATCAGTAGTTATCGCGTTCACAAACATAATTTTTTTTTAAATTTTGGATTTAGGTGTTGGAAAGATGATATCATGGTGGGAACTCCACATATGTAGAACGTATGAGAGATGACATAATTTCCCCTATACTATGTTGTGATGTAAAAAATACACACATTATAATAATTATAATGTTGGCCATATCGATAGGCGTAATCGAATCTCTCAATAGTCATCTTTTTAGTAGATTCATAAAACCTAACCTAATTTATTTATTAATGTCCTAACAGCTGTTTTTATGAAAAATTCTACATTTTAGCAGATTTCATAAGAAAAATTAACATTAACTCAGATTTTTCTCTTTAAAAAAATAATAATTAATTCTGGAATATTTTAATAATTATTATTAAAAAAATCTGAGGTATGTTGATTTTTCTTATGAAAACTGCTAAAATGTAGAATTTTTCATAAAAACAGCAGTTAGGACAATAATAAATAAATTAGTGAGGTTAGGTTTTATGAATCTACTAAAAAGATAACTATTGAGAGATTCGATTACGGCTATCAATATATTATACACAAAGTAGTTTTCCAGTAGTTTTTAAGATTAGCCCGACCATGAAACAAACGGTGTCTCTTTATTTATTAGTAAGATAAGAAAGTAAAAAGTAAATATTAATAAATATAAAACTGAATGTGACGTTTCAATAAAATAAGGGAAGAGGAAACATTGTATAAAGTCCATTTATAATAAACTGACTCATATATTTAGGGTTTTTCATTTTTTGAGGTTGGAGAGACTGTTTTAATCCAGAGAGTAGCTATGATAAATTTGGGTAAAGGTGACATTGATAACTTCATGAATAATGTAGACTTTCTCCCCACAGCCAATTAATATAAATAAATAGAAGTGTTTAAACAACTGTCGGCCATTTATCAATAAACAATTAAGGTTGGAGCATTCAAATTTCAGGTTCATTGCTACATTCGTTTCTGAGTGGTTCAAATTGAATACACACACACACACTCTCTTGTATTTATCTACAGATGATTCCTTCACAGATTACTTGCTTTATGCAATGGAGGGGACTTGGTATAATTGGACGACGGGACAATTACCACATATCTACGGGGAAAACCTTGAGCACGTCGTCCTTTGGATGGGACATTAAGCGATGATCCCGAGCTTGTACGATGTCAGGTACTCATTAATGTCCCCTACCCTAGGTGAATAAACCTAGGTAGACACAGCTCATGTCCACAAGAGTGACGAAAGAGAGCTCTGGTAGTAGGCGATATGACGCTATGAGTGATAATAACTAACTTATTAGATGTATATCACTTCAAACCCGCAAAACACCAGCTATGTACTTCTCCCTTTTTCATTAATCAATTGCGTTTTCGCTCTCCCTCCAAAGTCAATAAACCGTTTGGACTAAAACTCGATATTTGACTTACGTAGCTGCTTCATACTAAATTTTGTGTCGATACATTCATTACGCCGGCATTTTTTTTTTCAGTTGAGTCCCCTTTTCCCTACTATCGACTTAGTGGAAAATTTATAGGTGCCACACTAATGGAGGTTTGAATTTAAATATAAAAATTTATGTTACTTTCATTACATCGGTTATTGGAATTTTTGTGTTGTGTCCTCCCACTGGCCCCCTCTCCCCTTCGGCTGAACCCGCTGAAAATTGATAGATATCATCCTTATAGGGCTTTGAATCCACATATGGAATTTCGTCTTAATATATTCATTAGAACGGCATTTACTAGAGTTTTTGTATTAAGCTTCCCCCCCCCCCCCCCCCCCCAAATCTCACCCTTCCCTTCGACAAATTTGGTTAAAAATTAACTGTAGTTAAAAAGTCTGTAGAGCTATTCAGAATACACATATAAAATGTGTCGAAAAGTGTGATGTAAACTACGGAACATTTTTTTTATGAATATAAAAAGAAATTTTTTTATTATAATATAATATATATATTATATATATATCAAGGTCTTAAAAAAAAACAAGGGACATCAAAAACAAAATGAAATCAAAAGAACAGCTGTGAAATAAATAGAGAGGAGTCGAGAGCTAGCTCTGGAACAGTGCACATATATTTGAGATGTTTGTTTTTAGTGAGGTTGAACAATTACCAGAAAGTTGAGTTATCGAGGTCTAAATTGTGTTTAGAAACTTCAAAAGAAGGTACATTTAATCATTCACTTTTTTTATATGCCCAAACAAAAAGAAAAAAAGAGTTTTTAAGTATTTAGTTTAATGATTTTGTTCCTTTGTACATTTTTGTTTTGTTTGTTCAAATGTTAAGTTTTTTTAATTTAAATATGTAAATAAAGAAAATAACCCAATTATTTGTCATAATAAAATTCTATTCTATTCATCTTCCCTGTTGGCCCAGTAATATCATTTGAAAAACCTTTGGATTAGAAATTAATATTATTTAAAATTATTAAAAAATTGGTATCTCTTTGTAAATCCAAGTGTAAAGTTTGTTAAATGGAATTTTTTTGTTGTATACGTGTACTTTCTTAAAAATTACACGTCATTAAATTATTGATAATATTTTTTTAGGGCCATTTTCGAAAAACTACTGTAGAAATCAAAATTTAAATAAAGAAAAGAGATCAAATTTCTACAGGAAATGTGGTAGCAAAAAGCATTTATCACAATAGAGGTACACGAGGTACACATATAGAGATTATGCACTTGGTATGGGTGGGGGAAAGTAACGAGTGAGGGGAGAAGAGGTGAAATGCGGTTTTGCGGTAGGCTGCCGTCCAGGAGCTGTCCTGACCAGACACTCTCAGGCTCCTCTTTTTAGCCAACTCCTTCTGTACAAACTCCACTTATAAACATTTAGAACATTATTAGAAAATTATTATTTGGTGGATTTTAAAACAAAATCGTTCCTTCTGAATTATGTAAAATTTTGGAGAGCGCTCACAAACTCACAGATAACATCACAAAAATGGTCAAAACGTGTTCTGCGGACTTTGCAACCTGAAATTCACTTGAAAACTCTCAAATTCTCACGATAACAATACTTTGTGATAATTAAAAAAATGTATTAAACAATAAAATAATTAAAATAAATACATAATTAAAATAATAATTGGGTTTATTTAAACTTATCCTACATAAAAAAGAAGATAATCAACTTTGAAAATTAAAAATCGAATTATTTACAAAAATTCTTACTATTTTCTAAAACTACATTCTGTCTTTTTTCGGTGGCCACTCTTAAATTTTTTTTATTTTTATATATAAATAAATAAAAAGTACCTTCTTTTGTAGCTCACGGGTTTATTTGTCCTTGGCTCATCTCCGTACTTAAACTTGTTAAGTCTACACCACTTTCACTTGACTCTTGCACTTGAACTGCTTGCTTCATCTCTCTCACTCAGACTGTCTTAACCCTAAATAACACCACTCTCCTTCGAATGTGCTTCTCTAATAAAACAGCTGATTATTTCGATCGTTGGTTGTGCTCCATTCATTTCCATACAAAATCGAATGGTCCAGTCTTTGAATATTTATATTTACTAATTGACGGGGTTAGAATCAAAATGTGCATAATCGGGTACAAAAATGATCAGTTCTGTTCAGGAAAAAAGTTGTACATGTGATATCCTAGCCAGTGCTGAGATCTAGTGACAAATCACTTACACCATTTTGGTGAGGTCAACAAATAACTTTTTTTTTTTTTTTTTTTTTTTTTTTTTTTTTTTTTTTTTTTTTTTTTTTTTTTTTTTTTTCCTTTGGCTTTATGTACGGTGCATATTAGCCATGTCAATGTGTTATATATAATTATTTAAGACATCCATGGCCCCGGGAGGGAGTTCTATCTACGAAATAAAACTCACTCCCGGACGGGATTCGAACCCGCAAACCATGGTGAGACCATGCGACCAAAGCCCTACGCTCTAGCCCGCACGGCCACCATGGCCCCCAACAAATAACTTAAACATATCAATAGTGACCCTGAAATTACGATTTTTATTCAATTTTATGGTTTGCTATATATACTATATATAAATATAAGGTTATTATAGGGGGCCATGGTGGCCGTGCGGGCTAGAGCGTAGGGCTTTGGTCGCATGGTCTCACCATGGTTTGCGGGTTCGCATCCCGTCCGGGAGTGAGTTTTATTTCGTAGATAGAACTCTATCCATGGGTCATGGATGTCTTAAATAATTATATATAACACATTGACATGGCTAATATGCACCGTACATAAAGGCAAAAAAAAAAAAAAAAAAAAGTTATTATAACCTAACCTAACGTAACCTAACCTAATAATTATAATGTGTGTATTTTTTACATGACAACTTATACTATAGGTAAAAGAAAGTTAAAATGTTAGTAGTGACAGATAAATATTTTTTGGTGACTATCAAAATGTTAAAGTGTATTACTGAAAGGGTGATATTGTTAGAATAATGTTGCTCAGGTACAAGCTAGTAAAGAGATGTATCAGGGGCTAAAGCAAGCAGAGGCTAACTTTAATATGAGCCTCGTCGCCATAAATACATATTAAAGAAGAGATGAGCTCCCCCAGGTGGAGTCTTGAATATCAAACTCTTTCAGGAGATCTCCCTCCGGTCGTTACTTCGTTAGGGGATGCAAGTCCTCCTCAGAAGAGAATATACTTGACATGTAAAACTTTAAATTCGAATCATCAACTGATAATATGAAATAATAATAATGTAAATTTGTAAAATTTATTAAATTATACTGTATGTCTGCGATTGGAAGGTGCGCCTGTCCATCCCCATTTCACCAAGTGAGCTGGCGATGTATAACAATACTTACTAACTTAGCTTCATAATATTTATTACAGTATTTTCGTCTGTCTGTTTGTCTGTACGCTTTGAGATTCCGGCCAAGCGGCTACATGAATCAAAACCAAATTTTGGTAGGAGGGTTTGTTACGTAAATAGGAAGAGCTCTATAGTTTCTGTTGATCTCAATTTGGTAAACGTTATACTCGATACTTTTTCGCAATTTGCCTTTTTGAGAATCTGTGCTGCTTAACTAACGGGACCGATGGAGAATCTGTACTGCTTAACTAACGGGACCGATGGAGAATCTGTACTGCTTAACTAACAGGACCGATGGAGAATCTGTACTGCTTAACTAACAGGACCGATGGAGAATCTGTGCTGCTTAACTAATAGGACCGACGGAGAACCTGTACTGCTTAACTAAAAAGACCGGCGGGAACCTGTACTGCTTAACTAATAGGACCGATGGAGAATCTGTACTGCTTAACTAACAGGACCGATGGAGAATCTGTACTGCTTAACTAACAGGACCGATGGAGAATCTGTACTGCTTAACTAACGGGACCGATGGAGAACCTGTACCTACTGCTACTGTACTGTTGTACCAACTGAATCACTGGCAATGTACTTCCCAGCACGAATTAATCAATTTTGTATCGATACAATCAACAACGGCAGTTTTTGGGGGCAGAGTTTTTGAGTCGAGACCCCTCCTCTGATCTACATCCCCTTCAGCCGATTCCGCGGAAAATTATTGGTAGTCAAACCTCTCCCGTAACCCCCTTTCCTTTGGCCGATTTGGCTGAAAATCCTTAGAAGAATCTGGGATACATATATAAAACTTCGTGTTTATATATTCATTCTGTTGAAAACTCAGCATTGAATTTTTGCTGATTAGATGTCTTCCTCTATACTTCGTACATCTGGGGAAGTAGTGGGTAAATTGATGAAAAGCACCGTCAAAAACTAAAGCAACAACGGAACTTTAATATGAATCTCTTGAGTATAAATACAGATTGAAGGCCCCCCCTCAGCCTGTTTGAAGGGGGGACCCTTTGGTGGCTACTTCGTTAGCTGTTGGCCTGGGTATCCCTCCTATGAGCTTTATTACCAAAGGCTAGCGACACAGACCCCTGCCCCTGTCAAAGCCTTTGAGACAGGTATGGCTTTGACACCACACCCACCGGTGGTGCCTCACACTGTATCCAGCTATTGGCGGCATCAAGCTATTTTAACCTTCTTAATTACTTTATCCTCTGTACACTTACTTTAGCCTTTGTTTTAAACTAATAATGCACCATCTCGTAGGGGATGTTTATAAACAATTATAAATTTATTCAATATCAAGCAGGTTTATAAGTGTAATAAGGTAAGTAATTTTAAGTTACATGATTTTAGAAATAAGTTGAAATTTTCAATAATTTTGTGGGAGTGCCGGTGATGACCAGCTTCTCTCATGTAATCCTCTTACCTTCAACTCTCCTTTCCTTCTTGGTCTGACTCCACTACTGGGCATAGTTGGCGGAAGCAGGAAAGAAAGCAGGGGGGATCACTCAAGCCCCCGCGGTCTCCCCTGCCCCCATTAAGTTGGAGGTATGGGGATGACAGAGAACCGGGGGTGTTTCGAGAGGTCTCGAATTAAAGGGATTATATGTTCTTTTCATTTTATCTTTATTATTATGTTTTATGTTTGTTTATTATTACTTAAATTTAATATTTTCTCTTTGTTTTGTATATATTATATTATTTGCATATAGACAGACCATTATTATTTTATTGTATACATTTTTTTTCATTGTTTTTGTTTTATTATTATTATCTTTTATATATTTAAAATTTTATTTATCATTCATCTAATTTACTTATGGTTTATACCTATTGTAAATATTCAAAATAAAGAATTATTTAAAAAAAAAAAAATTGTGACCATTGGTTTGTGACCTAAACCCTCCCCTCTCAGCGTAAATGGAAATTACTGATGACCTCACAGCCTACATAAGACCTTTAAAACGATATTCTACTCAATGTACAAATCAAAACTAGAAATGAGTATTAGCAGCACCTCCCCCCCCCCCCCCCCCCCCACCCCCACCCTCCCATCATCCCTCCTCCCCAATATAAAGATACTTGAAATATCTTAGCCCTTTTTAATGAATTTTCTGAAGTGGCGCATTCTTCCCAACGTTTAGGTTTTTTGACAAAAAAATATAATAAAAAAAATATACTTTGACCTTGTTAATTGGTATTCCAATCCTGGAAACCCTCAGGCAGAGACATACCAACATTTTTTCAACGAGGCTAAGTAATTAAAAATGAATTTTACCAAATCACAAAAATGGAGCAATGTAAGCTCAAATACTCAAATAAATGTATCTGATGAGCCTCATTTTACATCCCAACCTGTACAAGTGTGTGTGAACATAACTCCCGATAGAATGGATGTATCGACATGAATTATATTTAAATTCAAAAACTAATTAAGATGACACCTATTTTTTTTTCAAAATCAGTCAAAGGAAAGGGGGACTCGACTCAAATACCCCAATGACTTTCGATGTAATGAATGTGTCGACATGAAATTTCATATTTAAAGTCAAAATTGAATGAGGACATAACCAAGGAGGGGGCTCAATTCAAAAGCCGATGTAATGAATTTATTGACACAAAATTAATTGTGAGGATTTAGGAGCCTATATATAAGCCAACTGTTGAATATTAGTGCAAACGATCGACTGGTTTTGGGGGAGGAGCGAAAAATTAATTGATTAATTCGTTCTGGGGAAGTACATTGCTGGTGATTCACAGACTTTTTTCTAGTAAAATAAGCCCGAAAAGTTTTTTTTTTTAAATCACATATTAAATAGTGGCATGTGGATATGATTGCAGGAGGGATTAACAGTTTAATACACTTGTATGGGTAGGAGAGAAAGGCTAATGTGGAGAGGTGACGGTGTGGGGTGAGTGTCGCGTGTGACGGGGAGTAGTGGAGTGGAGAGAGGGGATGAGATAAGACAGCTTCATCCCCGTCAGTCTGTCTAACAAGGTCAGATCAGCTGTTAATTAGCAACACTACTGATAATAACAATGTTTGCCTTATTGGGGAACTGACCTGCGATGCTAACCACTCAGTCTCACTCGTACACACGCGGTGGTGAATTCTGAAGACAAACGCATCTGATGGATATTTCGTCTAACGGGAAATTCGTCGATGACATTCATCGAACCAGGAATTCGTCAAAAGTGTACTTTCATTTTTTTTTATCTCTAAGTATATATTTCATCATAAATGAGCTTATCTAACAACAATGAGGGCGCTCGTAGCTCAGTGGTTTGCGTGCTTCCTTATTGAGCTCAAGCTCGCGGGTTCGAAACACGGTCAAAGCCCTTAGTTCATTTCATCTGGGAGAGGTAAAAAATAAACTTGAGCACGCCTTCCTTCGGATGGAATATTAAGCGATGGTCCCGAGCCGATGTCAGGTACTTATTAAAGACCCTAGGTGGATAAATTTGGTTGACAGCGAAAATTAATATAATATACTTGAGAACAAATATCGGGTTTATTTTCTCTTAACCTACAATATAATAAAATCAAAAGAAATAATTTTACAAATAAAAAAAGTCAATTACAAAAAATTATCTTATTAACTTTTTTTATTCGTATATTACGAGTCTTTTCTTCATGGCCACTCTTCTTTGGATATATAAAATAGATGTTGAAAAAAAAATTAATAAAATTTTTTTTTCTTATCCATATCACGCCATGACTTAAACCACGATCTATTTCATGTCTGATCTAAAACACGCCATAACTCACTACACAATATATATTTGATGGCTCCCACATCAAACAAGGCCATGTCTCGATTAACAATGTCTGCTTCTGCCGGCTATTTTCTTTTCTCACTTTAAACAAAAGCGCATCTAATATTGTTTTGTTTATATTTTGCTATAAAAGAGGGCGCCGGTAGCTCAGTGGTATGGGTGCTTGTCTTCCGAGCTCAAGAACGTGGGTTCGAAACCCGACCGAGGCCCTTAGTCGTTCGGATGGGACGTTAAGCGATGGTCCCAAGCCTGTACGATGTCAGGTACTCGTTAAAGATCCCTGCCCTAGGTGAATAAAAATTTAGGGTAGGCAAAATTTAGGACTCCCATAGTAGAGTCGGGCTCATGTTCACCAGAGTGAAAGAGCGCTCTGGTAGTAGGCGATATGACCTCATAGTTAAAGCATGAGTCATAAAACCTAACCCAACCTAACCTTTTACTATGAATTCTGTTTAAACTTTTAAGAACATTTTCACTTTTTGTTAGAATTGTAAGAATTTATATTTGATGTTTCTTCTTTAATTTCTTTCAAATTGTAATTTTTAATTTTAGTTTTTATTCGTAATTATAAAAATAACTTATAATACATTGAACATCTGTTGCTTGGTTGGGTTTATAAGGAAACAGTGTTGCCACTTCCTTGACTAATATTGTTCCCATAAAAATTCCAACTGTTTGCCGCCTCTTCTTTTCAAAAGATATAATTTCACATTGTCAATAGTGTGCACTTTTTCTTCATTATAGTCACTTGGACGAATTGTCCATTAGACTGAGTTTTCCGTTAAACGAATTTGTTTCAGATGAACTTACCTGTACCCATCCAGGTATTAGAAATATTTGTTCAGTGAGGTAGAAAAACGGGGTGGATCGTGTTAACTCCCAGGAGAAATTCCCTGGTCTGTTGGGCGGCGGAGTTTATAGCGGAGAGTTTGTTAGGCCGGGCCGTGTGTGTCAGCTGTAGCTGCGTTATTAGGTTCTCCCACCCCCAGCTGTGTCTGCCCCCACCCCCACCCCCTCCCTACCGACAAGAAAAAGATACTCTCCTTAGATGTCTCACCCCCCAACCTCTTCAACTAACTTTTATATATATTTTTTTTTCTCTTCAGCCAACGTATTTCTTGATTCAATTTCAACTGTTTTTCTTGAGTTGGCTACCTAAACCTAATCGAATGATTGACTGAAATAACCTTATAGCATTTGGAAATAAAAACGAGAGCTTTCGAGGTTATCTTCATCATCAGGCTCTTTTCAAAGAACTTCTCTTCATCATTCTAATGGCTAAAATAAATACAAAACAATATTCACTGAAATTAATTGATCATAAAAATAAATAACTCCAATAAATAGCTATTTTATTTAATAGATATTATTTTGTACATACTTTCTTTATTTTGTTTTATGATTTCTTTATTTACCTACCTACTTTACTTTTTTCACATTTTTTTCTTTTTAAATTTAGGCTTTATTTATTTTTCTTTAATTTGTAATTTATTATTTTGTTAATATGTATTATTTTGTATATACTTTATATTGTTATTCCTGTGTTGCTTATTATTATTTTGTATATATAAATATATTACATTATACAAGAAATTACATTCACTTATGGTTTCCTTTGACCGATTGTAAATATGCATAATAAAAGAGAAAAAAATGGTATTTATTGTAAAAAAAAATAAAAAAAAAACAAAAAAAAAGACAATACCGTACTTAATACAAAAAGCTTCATGATTTAACTTAAGAAGTATAGGGGAAGTTATGTAATCGTTCGATTCCAAAAATGAATAACTTTAAAATTTCATGTCGATATACTTTTTTTTTTTTTCAAAACCCCACAAGAACTTGAACTTAATTTTTGGTGAAATTGGAAGAAGGGGAGAATCAAAAACCCTAATAACTGCCGATGTGATGAATGTATCGACACAAAATTTAGTATGAGGATTCAGAAATCCCCTATCCTATATATATATATATATTGGGAGAGCTGTTGTGTAGTACTTCTAGGGAACTAAGCATCCAATGCTATCTATCCCTTTGTTAGCTCCACTGTTGTAGTCCTAAATTTTGCCTATCCAGGTTTAGTTACCTAAGGTAGGAGGGGAAGGATCATTAACGAGTATTGACATCGCAAAGGCTCGGGACCATCGCTTGACGTCCCATCCGAAAGTCGGCGTGCTCAAGGGTGTTATCTCTCTGATAAAAACCTAAGAACCTCGGCCAGGTTTCGAACCCGCGATCTTCAGCTCAGTATTCTAGCACGCTAACTCTGAGCTACCGGCGCGCCACAGATTCATTTGTGTTGGGTAAGAACATTGCCGTTGATTCAGCGACCACTTTATACTAATTAAATTCATTTATTTATTCATTTTTGTCAATACTGTTATGTATTTATAAGGGCAACTTCGAAAGCCGGCGAGCACATATAATAAAATATGTGTGAGGTTCTTTGGATAGGGTGTCAGGTACTCGTTAATGACCCCTATCCTAGGTGAATAAAAATTTAGGTTAGGGAAAATTTAGGACTCTCATAGTACAGTCGGGCTCATGCCCACCGGAGTGACGCAAGAGCGCTTTGGCAGTAGGCGATATGACATTGTAATTAAAGCCCGGGCATGAGTCACAGTAACTAACTAAATGTTAACGTTTTAAATGAATAATTAAAAGTGTGGGCATATGTTTTTTGGCACTTCACCTTTAAGGAGAACTGAATTGTAAAATTATCGTGCGAAACTGGCGATTTTACATTTGACGCATAATATTAAAAAACTCTCCTGAGAATAACCTGAGCGGCCCAATACACTGGTAAATTTCTCCATCGCCGTCTCTACATCTCAGCGAAAAAATATATTTTTCTAGTAAATGACGATGAGGAGGGACGGGGGGGGGGGGGGGGGGGGCGCTATTGTGGAAGTTCTTTATCCACGTTATCAGTAGAAGTCTTTGTACAAGATCTGGAGCAACTTCCGGAGGACCTTTGAATACACAAGTAGCTCTGACGGAACCACCTATCTAACATGGGCTTTCAAACCTTGTGTCCTTATGACCACTTTCCACCAAGATAAGGGACCAACATTCAAGTCCGCATCTTTGGAATGTTTAACATTGGACGTCGGAGTAGTACTTTAATTTAAAAGGATTAGTTGAGATGAACAAATGTTATCTGGAGAGCAGACACATCGATTATTTCAACTATTCCAAAGTAGCAGCTCCTTTTAAAAAAGATTCATCCAATCCAGAGGGTCCAGGGGGATATGATGATTTTTTTGATTTTTTTACACTATCCTGAATATTATGAAATATTAAATTAAAAAAAAAAAAAAAAAAAACCATTAACCATTTGTTAAATTTTACAGAAATTTTTTTTTATCTGAAACCTAGGTGGGGAGGGCTTTTTTTTGGGGGGGGGGGGGGGGGGGGGGCTTGAAGGGCTTAGGAGGGAGGGCCTTGGTCTTATAAACATTTGAGCTCAAACTCCAAGTCTCTAGCTGTAGTAGAGGCCGAGGTCCTTACACATGCTCTGATGAAACCTGAATATCCACCAAACATGGCTAAGAACCATCGAACAAATACCAGAGCTTTTGAAAAAAAAAAAAACCGCTTTGAAATCGGTTCAGCCATCTTGGAGCAATGATGACATAGACAGACAGACACACACACATAGAGGCTTCAAACTTAAAACACCCCTTGTTTTGCGTGGGGGGGGGGGGGGGGGGGGGGGGGGTGATAATATAAGAAAAAGTATAACAAAAAAAAAAGGTGTAATACCTACATATTTTTGTATACCACAAAAAAATTCAAGAACCAGAAAATATTAAAATGAATATACTGAATGAGGATATTTTTATGGGGTTAATTTTTTGGCGGTAAAAATATCTAAGCACGCCGTTAAGGGATGGTCCCAAGTTAGATATAATGTATAATGTTCATTTTGGACCTCCCCGAAAGTCAATTTTGCCCACACCTCTGAGAGGAGGATGCTAAATTTCATGGTAATCATGGTTGACGGTCGGATGGACAGATAGTCTAATATTAACATAATGCAAACTGAAAATTTAGTAGTTGCAGTGTTTATTTATTGATAACCTCTATAATTATAAGAATATAAACCTCACACTTGCTCTACACCATTTCGATAATATAAGACAATGGAATTCAAAATGGGGACTTTTTTGATTAAAAATAGATGTTTATTTCACAGTTATTTGTTTGTTGTGTTAATCAAAGTACCTACTCCATGAGAATCTACAACCTTGGCCCAAGCAAAAGATGGATCCCACGAAAAAAGAAATCCTGCTCCTTTAAGGCAATCCATTCATTAAGCCATTTTTTAACGTCATCATAAATATTGAAGTGCTGCGCGAAAAGGGCTGACTGCATGGACAGCAACAAATGGTTATCTGAAGGAGCAATATCTGAGGAATAAGGTGACTGCGGTAGAATTTCCCAGTTTACTCCTTGTAATTTTTAATGCGTTGCACTGGTTCGCTTCGTATGACGCTCCCATATTCTCATTGTCCAATATATTTAGAACGTTCAGTAACTAACTAGAGCTTCATACTGTTCATTAGGGTGGAACGAAAAAAATCATCTTTTGATTTTTAATTTGGAATAGCGCAGAAAAGTTGCCTTTTAGTGTAGATAAGATAAATAAAAATATGAAAAATATTGGAGTACGTCTTGAGGTGCCGCAAGGACCTTAAAGTTTCATAAAAACACACTTTTTTGGAACTTTTTCAAAGATTTTTGCGTGTCTCGATTATGTGATTTTTAATTTGGAATAGCGCAGAAAAGTTGCCTTTTAGTGTTGAGAAGATAAATTAAAAATATGAAAAATATTGGAGTAGGTCTTGAGGTGCCGCAAGGACCAGTTTAATGTGGCAATGAAGTAGAAACAAACATTTTGCAGCTGTAACATTTGTAATCATTAAGGATACAGGAGTAAGAAATACAGAGTTTGACATTACAAAATATTTTTTTATTTTTATTATATTTTATAATTATTAATTTTTTCCAATTCTAATGCTTATATATGTATTTAAAACCATCTTTTGTAACATTATATGTACGAGAAATTCATAAAAAATAATTTATCAAAGTTTAAAATTTTTCAATTTTTTTACAAACTTTAAGCTCTTTGCGGCACCTCAAGATGTTCTATTATTGCAACCAATTTTTTTTTTATTCTTTTTGAACTTAAAAGGCAACTTTTCTCCACTATTACCAAACTAATAACTTTTAAAAATGTTTAAAAGGCCATTTTCGTTCCACCCTACTGTTCATGCATATTGTTATTTTGATTAATGCCCGGGCTTCCACTACGAGTTCATGTCGCCTACTACCAGAGTGCTCTTTCGTCGCTCTCGTGAACATGAGCCCCGACTCTACTGTGAGTCCCAAATTTTATCTACCTAGGGTAGAGGTCTTTAACAAGTACCTGACATCATACAGACTCGGGACCACCGCTTAACGTTCCATTGGAAGGACGGCGTGCTCAAGTTACATATATGAATTCATAATTCTTTATGCACATATTAGAGAAATGTATTTTTTACTTAGGTTATATCGTTCATTTACATATTCCAAAGTAAATGGTTGACCATCGCAAAATTTAAGAAATAATTAACGTAATTTCAAACTCATTGCGTAGAAAGAATTTTAAAACACTCCAGAATTATATATGAGCCAAATCGGGGAAAGGACATTTAGCAGAAATTTCAAAAAGTAATATGGGATATAAAAAAAAAAAAAAAAAAATGGAAATCCAAAACCTGCAGCTATAATGAAATTTTCAAAAAGTTCAAAATAATAGTCTGAATTAAATTAAATAAATAATATTACAAATAAATAAATAAATAAATAATTCCAAGCACCAATCTATGAACGGTAATGCGAGGCACTGCCTTCTTTTATTTGCCACTTAAATGATGATTTTATTTTCATTTATATCATTTATTGCTCAAATCAGTATAATATTAAGATAGGTATCGGGAAATATAATATTTAATTTAAAGAAAGTTAGTTAAAAAAACAAAAAAATATTTCTCAAAATATATCAATTTTAGGAAGTATTTCAAAGAGAAGCGATAATATTTGGGTTACTTCTCTCATTTTTTAAACCAACAAAGATGTTGATTCAAGCCCAAAAGTTCATAAAAATTCATCAAATTTTTTTTTAGTCATATTTAAATGAACAATAAATAATTTCATGCATGTATAATTTTTCTCTCCTTCTATTTTTTGTAAAACGTATTTAAAGATCAAACAAAAACATTGGTATGTTCATTAATAAAAGGACATCTGAACACCAATAGGCAATTTAGTATTTTTATATTTGTTACTAGCAGTAATACCCGGCGTTGCCCGGGGAACTTTGATTTTTCTCCCAATATCTTCTATAACGCTATTCAGTTCCTCGACAGTACATTCATGATGTTATAATTTTCAATTATTCATACGGAATAAGGCTTATAGTCCTTCAGCTGTTGTAACGCTAGTAAGTTTTTAGGACCCCTGGGCACCACAGCTAGTATGCGCCTTTCAACGGCGGAAGCCACACCTAGTGAATACTTAGCATCGCTGGACGTCCTAGTCAGTGCGTACTTAAGAACGTTTGTGACCACAGCTAGTATGTGGCTTGCAACGCTGAGCACCACAGCTAGTACGTAGTTGGGAATGCTGGGCATCATAGCTAGTATGTGCCTTGCGACGGCGGACCCAACAGCTAGTACGTAGTTAGGAACGCTGGGCATCACAGCTATTAAGTGCCTTGCAACAGCGGACCCCACAGCTAGTATGTAGTTAAATACGCTGGGCATTACAGTTAGTAAGTG
This sequence comes from Aradus depressus, assembly GCA_963662175.1. NCBI lineage: Eukaryota > Metazoa > Arthropoda > Insecta > Hemiptera > Aradidae > Aradus > Aradus depressus. Next base: position 92,115,415 of record OY759214.1, on the reverse strand, counting down.
CTTTGCAACAGCGAACTTCACAGCTAGTACGTAGTTAAATACGCTGGGCATTACAGTTAGTAAGTGCTTTCCAACAGCGAACTTCACAGCTAGTACATAGTTAGGAACGCTGGGCACTACAGCTAGTAAATGCCTTGCAACAACGGACCCCACAGCTAGTACGATATTAGGAACCCTGGGCATCACAGCTAGTATGCTTTTGCAACGACGGACCCCACAGCTAGTACGTTTTTAGGAACGCTGGGCCCTACAGGTAGTAGGTGCCTTGCAACTGCGGACCCCACAGATAGTATGTAGTTAGAACCACAGGGCATCACAGCTAGTATGAGTTTTGCAACGGCGGACCCCACAGCTAGTACCTACGTGGTTAAATACGCTGGGCCACACTGCTAGCGCCTTGCAACAGCAGACCCCACAGCTAGTACGTAATTAGGAACGCTGGGCATCATAGCTAGTAAATGTCTTGTAGGTGCCTTGAAACAGCGAACCCCACAGCCAGTACATAGTTAGGAACGCTGGGGCTGAGCACTACAGCTAGTAAGTGCCTTGCAACAGCGGACCCCACAGCTAGTACGATATTAGGAACGCTGGACATCACAGCTAGTAAATGTCTTGCAACAGTGAACCCCACAGCGAATACATAGTTACTACTACTACATGTTAAATTCATGACAATCCGATTCATGACAATACGATCAACCGTTAATGAGCTAGCTCTATATTTATACTTAGGCCCCCCACAACCCCCCCTCCCGTTCAATACTTTGGGACGCCACACACCTTTTTTTCCTATTTGGCTTTTAAAAATACTACATGTGAAATTTCATGACGATTCGCCCATTAGTTAATGAGTTAGCTCTATATTTATACTTAGGCCCCCCCACAACCCCCCCTCCCGTTCAAAACTTTGGGACGCCACACACCTTTTTTTCCTATTTGGATTTTAAAAATACTACATGTGAAATTTCATGACGATTCGCCCATTAGTTAATGAGTTAGCTCTATATTTATACTTAGGCCCCCCCACAACCCCCCCTCCCGTTCAAAACTTTGGGACGCCACACACCTTTTTTTCCTGTTTGGCTTTTAAAAAGACTACGTGTGAAATTTCATGACAATTTGACCATCAGTTAATGAGTTAGCACTATTTATATACTTAGGCCCCCCTTACAACATCCCCTCCCGATCAAACTTTTGGGACGCCACATAGCCTATTATTCAATCGGGCTCAAAAGAATGCTACAAGGGAAGTTTCATAAAAATCCGTCCAGCGGTTTGGGCGTGATGCTGGAACAAACATACATACATACATACATACATACATACATACATACATACATACATACAAACAAACAAACAAACAAACAAACAAACCCCGTTTCAGCTTTATTAATATAGATTGTTGCTTTGTTATTTTTCTATTTTTTATTTTTCGCACTCTGGGACCTGATGAAGGGACGCAATAATGTCCCGAAATATCGTGAAAAAGTAACTTCCGGAAGTTATAAAAAATATGCTGTCAGCTGCCAAAGTATAGGCGATTATGTATTTGTTTACAAAATGGATCAGAGAATTTGCATTAAATTTTGCTATAAGAATGGAATAAAGTGCAGCAAAGTTTTAGAAATATTAAATATTACTTTTGGTGAGTCTGCTATGAGTAAAACTCTAGGGTTTACGAGTGGTATAAAAGCTCGACAAGTGCGGTCGTATGTGAAAGTCATGCTGACTGTGTTTTTCGATTTTAACGGCATAGTGCACCATGAGTTCTTGCCACAAGGTCAATAAGGAGTACTGCCTACAAGTGCAACGTCGTTTGTGTGAAGCGATCCGAAAAAAACGCCCGGACTTGTGGCGAAAAAATTCATGGCTAATGCACCTGCTCACACTTGTTCGTGAATTTTTGGCCAAAAACAACACTGTAATTATGCCCCAGCCTCCATATTCGCCAGACATGGCTCCGTGTGACTTTTTTCTGTTCCCAAGAGAACCTTAATGGGCCGTCGTTTAACAAGCATAGATAAGATTAAGCTATTCATTTTTGAGGTATACTACTAGTATGATAGCCCTCACTACTCGTTTCTGAGGTATACTACTCGTATGATAGCCCTCACTACTCGTTTCTGAGGTATACTGCTCGTATGATAGCCCTCACTACTCGTTTCTGAGGTATACTACTCGTATGATTGCCCTCACTACTCGTTTCTGAGGTATACTGCTCGTGTGATAGCCCTCACTACTCGTTTCTGAGGTATACTACTCGTATGATTGCCCTCACTACTCGTTTCTGAGGTATACTACTCGTATGATAGCCCTCACTACTCGTTTCTGAGGTATACTGCTCGTGTGATAGCCCTCACTACTCGTTTCTGAGGTATACTACTCGTATGATAGCCCTCACTACTCGTTTCTGAGGTATACTACTCGTATGATAGCCCTCACTACTCGTTTCTGAGGTATACTGCTCGTGTGATAGCCCTCACTACTCGTTTCTGAGGTATACTACTCGTATGATAGCCCTCACTACTCGTTTCTGAGGTATACTACTCGTATGATAGCCCTCACTACTCGTTTCTGAGGTATACTACTCGTATGATAGCCCTCACTACTCGTTTCTGAGGTATACTGCTCGTGTGATAGCCCTCACTACTCGTTTCTGAGGTATACTGCTCGTGTGATAGCCCTCACTACTCGTTTCTGAGGTATACTGCTCGTATGATAGCCCTCACTACTAGTTTCTGAGGTATACTACTCGTATCTACAAATAGAATTCTTTACAAGTGTAAATAACCTATTTATTTTTTTTCCAAAAAGTACTTCAAGATTGAATGGTTGGGAAGTTAGTTGAAAGAAAACTTGGTAACAAGAAATAAAATGGTATTTCTTGGAGGGAGGTGGGAAGACTTAGTTGAGATGCCTCAATCAGAAGAGCAGTCGAAGGGGAACCCAGAGAGCAAGAAACAGTTTGAAGAGGAAATAACGTTTCTTTTCTAATTTCCTTGACTTCCTCAATAGGTCTAATAACAGACTAACACCTTGCCAGTCCCTTTCCGACCCTCAACAACTACCAGTTTGCCTTCTGCCCTTCCTAAAGTCTAAAGCCAATTTGAAAAAAGAAAAAAAGTTGTCCGTGAATCACCGCCAATACTTCCCCACAATCATTTTTATTAACTTTTCGTAACTTTTTATAACATCGGCAGTTATTAGGGTTTTTGAATTGAGCCCCCTCCCCTGAACCCTACCTTCCGTTCAGTCGATATTGCTGAAATTTGTTAGGTTATGACACTATTTGGTTTTGACTTCAAATATGAAATTTCAACTCGATACAATCATTACAACGACAGTTATTGGGTTGAGTTTTAAGTTGAGCTCCCCTTTGACCCTCCCCTCCCCCTTCTCTTTTGCCGATTCCGGTGAAAATAATTAAGTGTTGTTTCTATGAGGTTTTTGTTCACATATATTTATATTTGCATATTTTTTTTTGGCCTTATGTACGATGCATATTAGCCATGTCACTGTGTTATCTAGTTATTTACTACATCCATGGCCCCCCAGGGAGTTCTATCTACGAAATAAAACTCACTCCCGGACGGAATTCGAACCCGCAAATATGGAAGACATATCACATTTCAGTCAAATAGGCATTGTCAGTGTTTCACCGCGGACTTTTTCTTATATGTGAATGGCTGAATGGTTATTCACCCGAAAAAAATATTTTGGTGAAAAATATGTTGAACTAGCAGTAATACCCGGCGTTGCCCGGGGAACTTTGACTTTTCTCCCAATATCTCCTATAAGGATATTCAGTTCCTCGACAGTACATTCATGATGTTATAATTTTCAATTATTCATACGGAATAAGGCTAATAGTCCTTCAACTGTAGTAACGCTAGCTTTGGAGCTAAAACTAATTTATTCAAAAAGATTTCTCATTAATCGTTGCAATGGTTTTCGAGTTACAAAGATTGCGTGAGTGGATGCTGGGATGGACCAGGGGTTGATTAAAAAATAGACCTTAAACTTCCGGTAGATAAAACTTATCTATTCAAAAAGATTCCTCATTAATCATTGCAGTGGTTTTTGAGTTACAAAGATTGCGTGGGTGGATGCTGGGATGGACCAGATATTGAGGTACTAATACGCCTATAACCTTCCACAGACGATGACGAACAAATTCAAAAAAAAATTTATCAAATCCATCAAGCCGTTTTCAGCTTTACATATATGATTACATGTTATTACAAAAATTACAAAAAATGGTCGGTAAATCAGCGGCAATGTACCTCCCCAAAACGAATTAATCGATTAACAATTCGCTCCCTTCCAAATCCAGGCGACTGTTTGCGCTAATATTCAACAGTTGACTTACATAACAACTCCTAAATCTTCATTCTAAATTTTGTGTCGATAAATTCATTACGTCGGCAGTTATTAAAGTGTTTAACTTGAGCCCCCACCCCTTCAGCCGTTATCTCTGAAATTTGACAGGTTATGTGCTCATTTGGTTTTGACTTCAAATATGAAATTTCAAGTCGATACAATCATTACAACGACCGTTATTGGGTTTTTAAAGTTGAGTTACCCTTTGACGCTCGCCCACCCCTTCTGCCGATTCCCGAGAAAATAATTAAGTGTTGTATCTATGAAGTTTTGGTTACACATATACAATTTCGTGTCGATACATTCATTCTATCGGCAGTTATTAGAGTTTTTGTTTTTGGTTCACACGTACAGACACAGAGAGGATTTTCTTTTTTTAATTTTTGGAATCAGGGGTTCGGAAATTATGATATTCCGGTGAAATTTGAGTGTTCATAATTTTTTTTTTTTTTTTTTTATTAGGCGCATCGACTGCTGAGCATAGCACCATTAGCGCCAGCACAACTATTATTATAGTAGATAAAGTTAGATAATGTGGCTAAGGCTATCTCTCTGGATATTAGCTATTCATATAATTTGTTGATGGTACAGGCCAGTGTTTCGTAAGAATTGCGGCAGCTGGGATGTATAGGCCGAGCTATCTTTCAGCACTGTTCGAGCATCGTGAGGCAATCCATCTCTTTCTCAGTAGGGTTTGAGAGCTACACAGGATTGAAGTATGTGGAAGACAGTAAGTTCTTCCTTGCATAGTGGACACTCGGTGGGCGTCTCCGCAACAACATGTGGACATGATTTAGCCAAGTTTGTCCGATTCTTAGCCTGGTCAGGACCATTCTTTCTTTGCGGGAAAGAGACGTCATATCAATGTTTATGATATTGTTCATGACAGTATTTATGTATGATAATTTTTGGATTCATATAAGTCTATGTAGTACGTGATTTTCAGTCAAATCAGTCAAAGAGGAGAGAGGCTAACTCCAAACCTGAACATCGTTTCATACCCTGATGGTGACAGTTGTGTGGGAGGCAACATCCTGTTCTCCTGTAGTTACGTTACTGTATCCAATTACTTAGTGTGTTTCTACTAATTACACCGAATGGAGTTTGATTAAATTAGTGATAACAGTGACATTTTGGATACAATGAAGTTCTGTATATTCAACAGAGGAGTCGACCAATTTTCCGAGGATATCACTTATCCGATCCCAAGTGCGTCAAATAAACGAAATTTATATAATTGCAGAACAGTTAATATAGTACATTAGATGAAATACGGACTGTGTCTACCATGGTTATATGGTCAAGTTCCAACTAGATATCGACACTAAAAACAGACAAATTTTGGATTTAGTTACTCCTTTCAAGGCCATCAGAAAAAAAGAAAGTCCGGTGAATCACCGGCAATGTACTTCCACAGCTCGAATTAATTAAGTTTTTCCTCTCCCTCCAAAACTAATTGGTTTGGGCAAAAAACCAATATACGATATCCTAATCTTCATACTAATTTTTGTGACGATATATTCATTGCAGTAGTTATTGTTGTTTTTGAGTTGAGGCCCAGTCTGATCGTATAAAGGAGGAATTAGGACAACTACTACTTCGCTCTGGTCGCAGCATCAGAATCAGCCAAGGACTGGCATCCGGTACTGGTGCCAGTAACCACAGCCACTACGAATCTAACCTCAGTGGTGTCGCTTAGAAGCAACCATTCTTGTAGTATAATTTTATCTAAGGCTGTGAGTACCGCCCGCCTCAGAGTCCAGAATGGTGACTGACTTGGGATGGCAAATCATAGGAAGAAAGAAGACTTTCGAATAACTAAACATTGCTCTTCTCTTTTTGAAAAAAGTATAACTCATAAAGGAATTAATTTATTTAATGCCCTTCCCCACTTCTTGAAGTCAATAGATACAATAAAAAAATTTAAACTTCAACTAAAAATGTTCATGTTAGAGGAAACCCTTTACAAGGAAACGGAACTTTATTCTCACTGTTCATTGTTTTCTTTATTTTCTATATCTTGCACATTGGGACTTGATGATGGGGCGTAATAACGTCCTGAAACATCGTTGGGATAAGAACACTTCCAAAGAGTTTTTTTTTGAAAAATAGTTATCTTCATTTTAATTAAATTGAACAATGTGTCTACTTATTATAAACGTATCTTGTATTAATTTTGTTTATGTCTTCATATATTAAACATTTTTTCACCTGGTATTAGGAAGGTTAAACAAAGTCAACCGCTGATACAAACTCATTACTTTTTTATATCCAATAATAATAATAATAATACATTTATTTCCGTTAAACCAATACATGGTAATAGTATACATCAAAAGATGTGTGTAGACACATTCTTGTAAGATTCAATAAGGATGGCACCGATTAAGTTCCCGCGAAATCGGTCGAAAAGAAGGCGGTGACCGAAGAAGGAGTTCTCGACTCAAATACCCCAAAAACTGCCGATGTTATGATTGTATCGAGACAATATTTAGTTTGAGGATTCAGAAGCCACTATGTAAGTCAAATATTATGTTTTAGCCCAAACGGTAGATAGGCTTTGGAGGGAGAGCGGAAACGTAATGGATTAATTCGTGCTGGGGAAGTACATAACTGGTGATTCACCGTCAACGTTTTTGGTTTAATAACTTTTCATTAATACAGTCAATTTTCTTACAGTATATACTCGTATGTGTCCAATGGACACAAATTTCGAATTTGTCGGGAATTATCGCATTTATGGACAGTGTCCATATTCGAAATTTTATATTTCTATACCGAACTTTTTATTTTCAGCCAAATGAGTCAAATGGAACGGGAGATTAGAGGAGGAACAACTCAAAAATTGTAATAACCGCCGTTGTAATGAACATGTCGACAATTTAGGATGAGGATTCAGAAGCAACTATGTAAGTCAATTATATAATTTTCGCCCAAGCGATAGATTTGCTTTGGAGGGAGAGCGAAAACGTAATTGATTAATTCGTGATGAGGAAGTACATAGCTGGTGATTCATCAACGACTTTTTTAGTTTATATTTGACATATAATTATTTAATTTTATATCACTCCCCCTCATCGGCCACAAGTCTGTGTGTTTCTCTGTGGCTAATAAAATAGTCAAAAGGTTTACACTGAGTGGGGATCGCTTATGTGAAGTGAGTGCTCATGACAGCTGTCACTCACTTTCAAGCTTGTATGACACTCTTCCAGCTGATCTGCTTCAAAATACTAATCGTTTCGATAGGGAACTCCTCAAAAAAATTTATTTTATTTCAATTTTTTATACTAATCAATATGAGTTCATTTATATGAACTGAGACAATATTTGGTGGGGAATTACTGATCATTGACTGACAGAGATTTATGATATTATAGAAACCGGAAAGGCAAAAGCCGACGCAAAATAATACAGAGCTGAGCCTCTGTGTGAATTAACATGGACCTAACAAATAAACTTAGGTCCATCAAAACAAATATAGATAAATGGCAAAGCTCCAAAGGCAGAATAGGCAAGAGGAGGTATGTTTGATGCGGCTCCGTGTAGGCCACACTCGTCTAACCCATGGCCACCTCATCAACAGGGTGGCAGCCCCGGGCTGTGGCAAGTGTGGGGCCTGGCCTCTCACAGTAAGCCACATCCTGGAGGAGTGCCCTGGATATGAGGAAATACTAGAGGCCATGGGTTTACGAACAAGAAACCTGCTCGGAAATGACAACTCGTCTATCGAAGCCGTTCTATGCTCAATGAAGACAAGTCATCTCATCTAATTAATCTAGAACATTGGACGCCAATAAATAAAACTATTATACAGTGGAATCCGCTTATTAGCAATTCGCTTAATAGGAATATCCGCACATTAGCATCAAAACACGCTGGAACGGACAGGATCGGCAAAATACAGTTAGTTTTGTCCGCTTATTAGCAATGAATGACCGGTTTAAGGGTTCAATTATGAACGCAGAATGAGGTTTCGAGATAGGAAAATAGGATGTTTCTCGAAAGGTCGGTATTCGGGGAAAAATAACACTTGCGTAAACAGATTTAGTTCCTGACTATTCCCTGAAAAACGGAAAGGAGTAAAGCCATAATTACATAATTCTCAGAAGACTTTGATTTTTGAACCGAACCCCCGCGAGTTTTAAACAGTAAGCTATTCAGTTGTACTCGGGTCATTGTGGAGTGCGTGTTGTTTGTTAAAAAGGTGCGATGAGTCACAAACGACGCGATCTTTCCTTGTCGGAAAAAATTGACATTTTAAAATTGTATGATGCCCTGCTTAAAATGACGCAACGAGAGGCTGCAGAACGTCTTGAAATTTCCCAGTCAGTACTGTGCAGACTACTAAAGAACCGGGACGAAACTGAACTTTCTGTTCAGGAAAATGCAAGTGGGCGTAGAAAGATTTCATGCCTGCCTAATTTTTATATTTTTCTTTCTCTCTCTCTCCCCCCCCCCCCCCCCCTCCCCTCCCCCAATCCGTTTATTAGAATCGTCCGTTTATTAGGTTCAAAGTACGGTGGTCCCGATGTGATTCTAATAAGCGGATTCCACTGTATTATATTCTTAACACTTTTGCAGAGATATTGTGAAACACTTATTAAAAAATATAATAAAAATAGTACGCTTTTTAAAAATATTGTCTATTTCACAAAATATATAAAATATGCAGTACTTTCGGTACTACTACCATCTATTGTAGCAATACCGAAAGTACTCCCATATACTTTATATATTTAGTGAAAAAGATAATATTTTTATAAAATATAGGTTTTTCTTTCCGTAGTTCAACTGCGTCTACACACAGAGAGGAAAATAATTTGCTTTAAAAACCTTCTAAAAATTAAAAAGAAGGAACTTTTTTTTTAATTAAATTAGATATGCCCAAAGAAGAATGGCCACATAGGAAAGATTTATGTAATTTCAGGAATTAGTTAATAGTAGACATTTTGTATATAATTGATTTTTATATTATTATTTTTCAAATTTATTTTTTTATCTTTATAATGTAGGTTAAAAGTAATTCTCGATTATATTATCTTCATTTTCCCTATCAACCAAATAAAAAAAATATGTCAACTAAATAAAAATTAACTTTGGATTAGATAATGAAGCATTAAGCAAATTTAGAAAAAATTTCTGGCATCTCAGAATTATATATTGGAAGTAATTCAAATGAAGTAATTACAAGTTGAAATTTATTTATATACTTGCACTTTCTTCAAAATTGCCATAAAGTTTATATTTTTTTTTATTAGAACTCTTTTCGGGGGGTCCCTTCATGTAGAAATCAGAATTTAACAAAAGATCAGCAAAATTTCTACGGGAAAGGTGATAATATTTATTTATTATTATTATTATTGTTTTATTAATGTCACAGGACACACACATACAATTTCGTGTCGATATATTCATTCTATCGGGAATTGCGTTCACAGAGACATATACAAAAAGACAGGGAATTTATTTTTCATTTTTTTGGAATCAGGGTTCAAAAAAATGGAAATTCCAATGAAAACTCAAGATCGAAATTCTGACCAATTACATAATTTCCCCTACACTATAGAGGGGAAAGTAAAATGCAATACTTGGTAAGTCAGGATATTAAAGATTGAAAAAAAAAAAAAAAAGCGAAGAAGTTCTTTGTAAAAATCGTGAATTACTGGGGTTATGGAGGGAGAGTATTGTCTGTAATAGGGGAGTGTTTAGCTGGTATTTATATTGGCAGTAAAAAACCCAAGCATTGTACCCAGAGCGTAGTACCATTAGGGAACAATGAGAGAGGCGATAGGAGCAAGTTATTGTTTGAAGTGTATAGGATAGGGTGAAGGCAAAGCGGCAAAGAGAAACGGCAAACAGCAGGGCAAACCGGCAAAGAGCTTGGCGGCAAACTGTCTTATCTCATGAGGCAAGGCCCCGCGTCTTGGCTCCATTAATATTAACTACCATTGTGCCCCAGCTTCGAATGTTGTTGTCATTTTTGTCTTTCCAGTCACTGCCACACTAGCGCCCTTCAAAACAGACTTTAAGGCATGAATTAGGTTACTTTTAGATGCACATTGATGCATAACAATTCATGAATGGAAAATCATCTTGTACAAACATGGATCTAGGCACAACCGACATTTCAAACTTCCCTATGGTTGTGCGTAGGTCTATTTCTCGTTGAGATCGTGCCACAATCAGAAGTTGTGCAAAAAGGGAAAGATCTGCATTCAACCAGGGTTACCAGATATCATTGTATGAAAAAGAGTACACGAATGCTAAATTTGAATAAAATTATAAAATGAAAACAAAAATGCAGCGGAAGCTATTTTTTTTTTTTTAGTTCAAGTTCAAATATCTTAAAATTGAATATTTATTCTGGAAAGCGTAACTCCACTTTTTAACCCCTCTTTCATGTGAAGGAGTAAATAAAAATAGGCATCTTAAAAAAGTTATAAATAATTTAATAATGAATTAATACGTAAAAATAACAATAATTATTTTACGCAAAATAAAATTTCAAAACAGTTCAAAAAAATTAAACTCTTAGAACATGTTTATAATTTATTATGTAAAGTACAACAAATATTAAAATAGAATAGTCTTATTGGTCGGCGTTCAATGGCCTAGATTTTTGACGCCGTACAAGTGATTAGATTAATTCGATGAGGCAACTAGCCTTCATTGAGGATAGGACGGCTTCGATAGATGAGTTGTCGTCTCCGAGCATCTCATGTAGGTTTCTTGTTCGCAAACCCATGGTCTCTAGTATTTCCTCATATCCAGGGCACTCCTCCAGGATGTGGGTTGCTGTGAGAGGCCAGGCCCCACACTTGCCACAGCCGTCGCCCTGTTGATGAGATTGCCATGGGTTAGACGAGTGTGGCCTACACGGAGCCGCATCAGACATACCACCTCCTGTCTAATCTGTCTTTCGGAGCTTTGCCATTTATCTATATTTGCTTTGATGGACCTACATTTATTTGTTAGGTCTATGTTAAAATAATGTTTATATTAAAATACACTTGTTATTTATTCATATTTTGTAATGCTTTGAACTAAAATTAGCAACGATTTATTTGTTAAAATATGGGCATAAAAATGTTCACAGTTCACAGAAATATTTCAAATTGAATTGAACCATTAGTATATTTTTCACTGATGCAGGTAACAGTCTATTTCGTTCGTCTGTCCTTTGCGTGTTCAATAGACTAAATATCCGCTCTAAATTCGCATTCTGTGCAGGTATGGCAAAGAAAAATTCACAAATTTTTATAAACTCAGATGATGACGAATAATAGCATCCGACAATAATTTGGAAAATTCCTCATTTTCTGCCATCTCCATTAAAAATGTTTTCAGATTTTGGGCAAAAAATAATGAATCATATAATTCTACTCCATGATTTCTCAAATATAAATGGACGCTTCAACATTTTTTCACGACAGTACAGCAGGAAGGATCATACATTCAAAAATTTGGAAATCTTCGGAATGTTTGGTACATTTATTTAAATACGCAATTCCGCGTTCGTACACATTTAAAAATTCATTTCTTAGTTCAATGTGGACCTCCCCAATTTTATAGTAAAATGCGTTGAATAAATTTAGCCAACAAAAAAATAAAAAGAGTACAATAGAGTACAACTTTAAAAAAGTAAATAGTACAAAAGAGGCGAACCTAAAAAGAGTACGGCTGGTAACCCTGCATTCAACTCATCATGGATCCAGCAAGCTTTACTTTTATTTCTTTGTTGATGGAAGAACATAGTTTTAGTTTGTTCTTTTTTATAGGTCTCTTGGGCCATAATAACAATGATATCTCAAACATTTTCTGTTATTTAATCAGCGCTCTGAGACTTACTTATATCATTCATTGTTAAGAAAGAATATAATCAACTTCCATATATTGATATTCAATACCTATTCCCTACTCCATATTTACTGTATTTGTTACATTATTATTAATTTGTAATTACTTATTTTATTTATACTTTTTTATTTACTTATGTTATTTATTCAGTTTGTTCCTTTATATATGTCATTATTGTTCAACTGATCAATCTATAATTTTGGAAATGTTAATGTTAATATTGTAAAAGTAATGGTCACTGACTCAATTGTATAGGAGTGATCCCTTTAAACAATAAAAATTATTATTATTTGTTCTTTTTTATAGGTCTCCTGGCCCATAATAAGAATGAAATCTCAAACATTTTCTATTATTTAAGAAGCGCTCTGAAACTCATTGTTAATGAATAATGTATTTCAACTTACCTATATATTATATTGATATTCAATACCTACATCCCCACTCCATATTTACCGTCTTAGTTACATTATTATTATTAATTTGTAATTACTTATTTTATTAATTTATGTTATTTATTTATTTTGTGAAGGTTCCTTTATACATGTATTGTTCATCTGATCAATCTATAATTTTGGAAATGTTAATGTTTATATTGTAAAATTAATGGTCATTGACTCAATTCTGTAGGGGTGATCCTATTAAACAATAAAAAGTATTATTATCATTATTATTATTTGTTATTTTTTATAGGTGCCCCGAATCTTACTGATCCACCAAGAAGTCTGACTTCAAGGCTTCATACAAATCTGTTCCTAACGATTCAATTCGGCTAATAGCATTAATTACGATCCCTAATTATCAAATAGCTAAATAGCAGCCAGACACAGAGCAAAAAACGTCAAAATCAGACGAAAACAAGCACTTTTTTTAGCTTAAATCCAGGTATCAACCAAAATATTGGTTTTTCGCAAGACATGCTAAGAACGCGTGCTTACGTGTACCGACATCTCTCGGATCGAGCTTAGCGCATAATACACTGAACATTTTAAGTGGCGACCGTATTCGGGTGAGTACCCAGCTTTAAAGACCCCTACCCTAGGTGAATAAAAATTAAGGGTAGGCAAAATATAGGACTCCAATAGAGTCGGGCTCATGTCAATCAAAGCGACGATAGAGCGCTCTGGTAGTAGGCGATATGACCTCGTAGTCAAAGCCCGGGCATGAGTCACAATAACTAACTAACTCTAAGTCTGCTATTTTCGTTAATGTTAGGCAAACTAACCGTAGAGGTAGATTAATGTTAATTACAGATATAAAACCAATTAGAAGATAATAAGGATTACTTATAGTAATATTAGAGAAGGTAATTCAGACATCAATAAGGGAGCAGCGGAATGGGGTTTAATTAAAAACTAATTCCAGGTAATGGTGCAAAATGAGAACCGACTGCTGCTAGCACCAGCCATCATCAGTATGCTTCTCACAAAGAACAGTTTAAATATATAAATGATATAATATAACAAAAATAATAGTTGAGAACAGTGTTCCAGCAAGAACTATCTATCTACACTTCTAACGAACGAAAATTGAGACTACATACTTTTCCCGGAACCTAAGTACATTTTACAAGCTACCGTTTATGTTTATGACCTAATCAAAAATCTTTTCGAGTAATAGTTGTAGAGAATATTGAAATACATAATTTATATGAAATAATATTTTTTATAGGTCGTCCGGTTTTTGAGATACATGCCGAAAACCAGCTTGAAATGGAGTTTTGAAACACATATTTTAACAGGTGTCCTTGATTTACCTGAAAACGGTTAGTCCTATCGCAGAACTGATTCTTAACAAAATTGTTCCTTATAAAATTTCCAATCGCTAATAAGTCCTCAAAATTGAGGTTGGATCAATACGACAAAAGGAGGTATAGCGCCTGGAAGAATGTAAACTAAACGTCTATAAAAAATATAGGTATCTAACATAAAAAATATAGGTTAGGTTTTATGACTCATGCCCGGACTTTAACTACGAGGTCATATCGCCTACTACCAGAGCGCTCTTTCGTCATTCTATCTAACATTAAGTAACTTTTAAATCGTAACTCATAGCAACGAACTTTAAAATATGGTTTTTGTATTGGTAGTTTTTGTGAAATATTATAAAAAATAAGAAAAATATATGTGAGGTGGCCATTACAGAACTTTCTTATACCAACAACGCTTACAGATCACTCTCTCTCTCTCCCCCCCCCCCCCCCCCCCTCCCCCCTTCTCAAAATCATTTCATTTTGTCTCAATGTACAGCGTTATCTTGAGAGTAGACATTCTTATATCCAGTATTGCCATTATGAAATAATTTTGAGAAGGGGGAAAGAGAGTGATCTGAAAGCGAGGTTGGAATAAGAAAGTCGCTAACTCTGAGCTAGCGGCCCCTTCAATCTATCGTCACAAGTCAGTCAGCTGGTCTATGGTGTCAGTTTACAGTGGAATAGTTAGTCAGTAAATTAAGATCTAAATGGTTACTTTCAGTGTTTATTTGATACAGATTTATAGTATTTGGATGTCAATTGACATTTTAAATTGTAAGATATGTTGTTTCTTTAAGGCTAAGTTACCTACTAAACCGCATTTGTTGAAATTTCGTACATATCATCCTTATAAGTCCGATTGAATCATAAGCTATGTAGCGTACCAACGGGAGGGGACGCCAGGTACAAATAAAAACTTTTTTCTTTTAAACATTGTCTATTTCACAAAATATTTATAATACATGGGAGTACTTTCGGTATTGCTATCATCATCCATGTATCGAGGAAATACAGTATTTGTTAAGTGGTGGCTGAAGATGGTAGCGATACCGAAAGTATTTCCATATATTATATAAATGATGAGAAAAAGACAAAAACAAAGCTTTTTTTTAAAATTTATATGTATATATTTGACTAAATATTTAAGAGAATAAAAAATAAAATGAACTGAAGTGAACACTCTGGTTGGATTAAAATGAGAAGGAAAGTGACGTAAGGGTGGCAGGAGTAGTGGCGTGAAATTGGGGTTACACGGCGCGTGACGCTCAAATCCACAGAACACACCCCTCCCTCGTCAGTGTGTGTGCGGAACAATTTCATTTGGGAAGAACATTTTTATACATTTCCAACAGCCGAGCCTTATTTCCATTAAACTAATTGAAGCTACTGGAGTTGATCATACAGCAACACAAATACATATACACAAACACGATATGGGGTGAAAAGTAAATCACTTAAAAAGGTACACAACCTGGCTTTCCCTTACTTATTTTTTTTCCTCATTGGAAAAGTTTCTTTTTCCCTGAAACTCAGTTCCACTGGAGATAGGAAAAAATGTATGAAAAAATTTGTCGGTGAATCACCGGCAATATACTTCCCCAGAGAGAATAAACTGAACTTTCCTTCTCCTTGTGAACCCTATTTAACGATTTGATTGAGAATCAATTCTGGGACTTTCTGAACCACATACTAAATCTCGTGTTGATCCATAAATCTATATATATATATATATATATATATATATATATATATATCTCGACAATTTTTAACGTTTTTGTATTAAGCTTCACTGATCCCTTATTTTCCATTGTATTAAGCTTCACTGATCCCTTATTTTCCTTTGTATTAAGCTTCACTGATCCCTTATTTTCTTTTGTATTAAGCTTCACTGATCCCTTATTTTCCATTGTATTAAGCTTCACTGATCCCTTATTTTCCTTTGGTCGATTTGGTTGAAAATTGATAGTATAGATTCGTGCCAAGACAATCATAACACCGATAGTTATTAGATTTTTAAGTTGAGCTATTGGGCTAATACAACAATGTTTTAGAAAAAACCAGAAGGTCTAAAAGTGATCTAAAACTATATATTAAAAAAAAAAAAAAAAACATTAAAGCTTAAAAATATCAAGAAAAAAATATCAAAATAAATCGATAAAAAATGAATAAATTGATTTTTTTTTTTTTTGTACGGTGCATGCATAAAACTCACTCCCGGACGGGATTCGAACTCGCAAACCACAGTGAGACCTTGCGACCAAAGCTCACTTCTCCAATCTCACTAAACAAATGTATGAAAATAGCCCACTTTTATGAAAAAAAACGCTATTTTTATTTGAGATATGAGCATTCAGATAGTTTTGGATTTTTCTATTGTTTTAACCAATATATATTCTATTGTTTTAACGAATATATCCCAAGATTTAAATGTATGAAAATAGCCCAATTTTTTTTTTTTACACTTTTTTTTCAAGATTTGAGTAGCATTCAGATAGTTCTAAGTTCTCTGTTGAAACACAATTTTTGTCGTATTTCTGAGAACAAGTCAGATTGTCATGGTGTTTCTATTAATTTTGGCAAGTCTTTAGTCAATAGACTCAGAAAAAAGTGGGAATCTCACGAAACAATTGCATGAAATTAGATCCACTTTTTCGAAAAAAAAATCTGATTTTGTTTTTGTTCTGAGTAGCATTCTACTCGTAACATACGACGAAGTCATTTCCACTTAAATTAACAACAAATATAAAGGTTACAAATGATTCAGTTCAATTGTTATTATTGTTATGTATACAAATTCTAAGTTGAGGAACGCGGACATATTGTGGAAACTTGTAATAAATAAATAAAACAAACTTATTTGTTATGTATACAATTCTAGATTATAATTTTTAACTTCCATTAGTTGTGGTAATAATATGGGCTTAAATTTCACCAGACTATCGTAATGCTTATCGCTCCGTTAGGTCTCTGATTGTGTGAGCTGAATGGCGTACAGACAGACGATAGATTGATAGCTGAAACTAGGTGTCAATAACGTCTAAAGTCAATTAAGATAGGTAGGCTCCAATTAGCACCGCTGCTCTCTGTCCTGATCACTGATCACTCTTCCATGGTAATCTGTTACCATTAGCTCTGTTACCATAAGATCTCTTATCATTAGTTCAACTACCATACCCATTTAACTTAATCTAATTGGTTGTTTAGACAATTTAATTATAAAATAAAAAATTGGCAATTACCGGTCTTTCTTATATCAACTACGCTTACAGATCTCAAAATTATTTCATACTGGCATTACTGGGTATACGAATGTCTACTTTCAAGATGTACAAAGAGACACAATGAAATAATTTTGAGAAGGGGAAGGGGAGAGAGAGTGATCTGTAAGCGTTGTTGGTATAAGAAAGTCCTGTAATGGCCACATCACATTTATTTTTCTCAATTTTTATAATTTTTGAAAAACTACCAAAAAATTTTAATGAACCATATTTTAATGTTCGTTGGTATGAGTTACGATTTAAAAAAATAGATATATTCGTTATAGACATTTAGTCAACATTCTTTGGGGCGCTATAACTTTTGTCGTATTGATCCAACCTCAATTTTCAGGACTTATAGCGATTGGAAATTTTATATGGAAAAATTTTGGCAAGAATCAATTTTTCGATAGGACTAACCGTTTTCGGGTAAATCAAGGAAATGTTTCAAAATATTTGATTCGAAACTAATTTTAAGATGGTTTTCGGCAGGTATCTCGAAAAACCGACGACCTGTGAAAAATCATGTTTCATATAAATTATGTATTTCAGTATTCTCTACACTATTACTCGAAAAGAGTTTTGCTTAGGCCATAAACATAAGCTGTATCTTGTAAAAAGTAGTTAGGTCTCGGGGAAAAGTGGTTTCAATTTTCTTTCGATTTCGGTCAAAATCTAGTCAGACCTAAGTTAAAACAAGTAACCCCTTCATTCCAAATTTCAAGTTCATAGCTACAATCGTCTTTTCGGTAGAGAGCTCACAACTTTTCAATCACATACACAAAGACAGCCATCATCGCGAAAATGGTCAAAACAGATTCAGGGGACCTTGAAACGTGAAAATCCATTGAAACTTCGATTTCGAATTTTCGCACGATAACAATACTTTCCTATAATATAGGTATAAGAAAGTAATTATTAAAAAAACATGGTCGTAAATTACCAACAATATACTTCCCATTCCGGGATGATAAGACTGACTGATGTTGAAGAAAATTAGGGAATAAGAAAAAAAATATATGTTATGTGGCCATAAAAGGACATTCATATACCAACCACTTTTGTACAGATCACCCACTCTCTCTTCCCCTAGAGGTTCATTACTGAGAGGTAAGAAAATCCTCTTAAGGTGACATTTCACGTATTTCATTGTTTCTTCATTTTTCAAGTTTCGTTCGCTATAATTTTGGTCGTATTGTTCCTCAAATCGAATGACACCCAAAAGCATATTTGGTAAGAATCAAATTTTTGATACGACTAACACTTTTCGCGTTAATCAAGTAAAGTTGAAAAAAAAAAAAGTGTTTCAGGTGTTTCCAGAGGTCATTTCAGGACAGTTTTCGGCATATATATCTTGTAAATCGGTCAACCTACGAAAAATCGTATTGCATATAAAATATGCCCTTTTTTCTATGCTCTACAACTTTTGTTGGACATATTCTAAAGTGTACTCAGGCCCCAAAATAATGTGGTCTTAATTTTCATTTGATATCGACCAAAATAACTTGAATTAGAGCCCTTAAAAAATTCTAATTACTCACAGAACACAGTCAGACAGACTTTATCACTCAAAATGAAATTTTGGGCCTTGAAATTTGATCTTTGCACACTTATAATAGGTGAGATACTTCTTTATACTGAAAATATAAGAAAGTGAAAATGGAGTTCATTTTAAAAATAAAGAAAGTAAAGAATACATTTACAGATCTCGTTAGGATTTTGCTACCTCATTTCCATACCGGGACCTGAAGAGTAAGTTAAAAGGGAAAGGAATCGAACCCCTGCCCCTTATCTTCTTTATATATATATATATCCTATATATACCCTATATATATATATTTAGTCAGGACTCTAAAGGTAGAAACCATTAGCCCCTCCCAGATACTTTCCCAACCTGTCTCGCTCCACAAGTAACTTTTACCCCTTCTTCATTCCCAAACTTACACCTTATATATGTACATTTTTACTTTCTTATACCTTCAGTATAAGAAAGTATTGTATTCATGCGAAAATTCGAGGTCGAATTTTCAACGATATTTCAGGTTTTAAGGTCCCATGAACATGTTTTACAGTTATATATGTTATAAAAAGATTTCAATTAACAATTACTTTATTTGGATTTTTCTAAAATAAGAGATGCCTATAAAATGTTTCTAAATTTGCAAAAATGTTCAATCCAATCCAAATGAATGGAGAACAAAAGACGATCGAAACAAATGCCGGCGGATCAGCCTGTTTTATATAAACAAGGACAGTCGAGTGAGAGAGATGAGCCAAGACACATGGAGTGTTAAGTCAGTCGAGTGACCTGACATGAAGCGAGTCAGTTATTAAGTATTAGTGTATTTGCAAATATAAACAAAGTGTATATAATAAAGAAGCAAGAAATAGAAGATTGAAGGACAAATAAAGAGTGAGCTAAAAAAAAAGGTACTATTTATTTATTAATATATATACGCCCAATATAAAAAAAAAGAAAAGAACAGCCACAAAAAAATACTAATGTAGTCTTATGAATTAGTAGGTAGTATAATTTTTGCAAATAATTTATTTTTTTATTTTCCAAAATTGTTTTCTTTATAATTATTTGGTAGACAGGGAAAATGAATAGCAAATAATCGAGAACAAAACATTGGGTTTATTAATATTTAACCTACATTATAAAAAAAATTTGACGAAAAAAATCGTTTATTTGACCTTCTTTCTTCTATTCCTTGCATCCTTATTATATACACTTGGTTCATATTTGTAAATATATTAATACTTAATAACTGACTCGCTTCATGTCAGGTAACTCGACTGTCTCAACACTACATTATGTGTCTTGGCACATCTTCGTACTTCAACTGTGTTACCCCTACATCTGTCTCACTCGACTGTCCTTGTGTATATATAAAACAGCTGATCCGTCGGCATTTGTTTCGATCGTTTATTGTTCTCCATTAATTTTCAACAAAAGCAAATGGTTTAATCTTTGTATATTCATATTCACAAATTAATTTATTAATGTCTTTACAGCTGTTTTTTAAATTTAAAATTCAATATTTTAACCGTTAAAAAAAAAAACACTTCAGCGATTCTCCTCCTTAAAAAAATAATAATTAATTTTAGAATACATCAATATAATGTGTGTATTCTTTGCATCGCATTGTCTATGACTGGAAATTTATGAGCTCAGAAACGATTGTAGCAATAAACTTTAAAACTAAAATGAAAATGACAATTTCCTTTGGAACCTAAATACATTTTACAAAATACCGTTTATATTTATGAACAAGTCAAACATTTTTACAAATAATAGTTGTAGAGAACCAAGAGGCACATTTAATATACATACAATACTTTTTTTTCGAAGACCCTCCGATTTACGAGATGTATGCCAAAAACCATCCTGAAATTACGTCTTGAAACCCATTTGTTTAGAGGTTTACTTGATTTACGACAGAACGGATAGTCCTGTCGAAAAATTACATCTCACCAAAAAGACTGCATACAAAATTTCCAAACGCCTGGATGTGCTCTGGTTTGAGGAAGGACCAATACGTCTGAAGTTATAAAACCATAAAAAAAAAAAAAAAAATCGTAGAAAATAGAACAATGTTTAAATTGTAACGCATGGCAACATATCTTAAAATAATAATAAAAATATCTGATTATTTTTATTAGATGATTAGATTCATCATTTTATTTAATAAAAAATATTTTATAATTCGCTGCTACGCGATACAATTAATTGATACATTATTTTGAAATATTTCCTCTGGAAATTTATTTTTCTTTTTTACGTTTTTTATAATGAACATTTTTGGTAAGATTATATTTTGCGATAGGACTAACCGTTTTCTAACTCTTGTGTCTTGTTTGAATCCCCATGGCCGTTAGTACTTCCTTATATCCGGGGCATAAGATTTTTGACAGAAGCGACTTTTTCACTTTCTAAATTAATTTTAGTAAAAGTTTAATAAAAGTGTTCGTCCTCTTTTTGTTTCTTAGAAAAACAGAAGGGAGAAAACAAATATACCAAAATGAGAAAATATATTTTTTTATTCAGTTTTTTCAATTATCCTCCATACCCCAGGCTATTTTCTGTATTTTGTGCCTTAGCTTTTATTGTTGTCAATGCAATTTATATCAAACAACACATGTATTTTATTGTTTTATTTGACCTAAAAAGGCTGAGTATTATATATAATAAAAATTTGGTTTATGAGCTTATGGGGTCAGAGGAGTCTATCACTTTCTTTAAACAAATAAAACTAGCTGATATTTATTAGTTAATGTGACACATATTCGGGCTATAACTACGAGATCACATCGCCTACTACCAGAGTTCTTTTGTACCTCTGGTGGACGTAATCCTGACTCTCCTGTGGGAGTCCTAAATCTTGCTTCCCCAGAGGTTTAGTTAGAGTAGGGGTCATTAACGAGTATCTGTCACCGTACAGGCTCGGGACCTCCCATCCGAAGGACAGCATGCTCAAGGCTAATTTACCACCCAGATAAAAGACTTAAGGCCCTCAGCCTGGTTCCTAACCCGCTATCTTGACCACAACAGGTATGCACGTTACTTCTGAGCAACCGCCTCCCTCAACTCTGATATATTTTTTCATCCAAGTTAGTCGATTGCGATTGAAAATCCAATGCCAACTAGAATAGTATAAAGTTGGATGCAAAATATATATAATATTAAAGCAAGAATAAAGGATTGTATGGTGTATAATTTAATAAATTGCCAATAGAATAGTATAATGTTAGATGCAAAATATATATAATGTTAAAGCAAGAATAAAAGATTGGGTGGTGTATAATTTAATAAATTGCCAACTAGAATAGTATAATGTTAGATGCAAAATATATATAATATTAAAGCAAGAATACAGGATTGTGTATAATTTAATAAATTGCCAACTAGAATAGTATAAAGTTAGATGCAAAATATATATAATGTTAAAGCAAGAATAAAAGATTGGGTGGTGTATAATTTAATAAATTGCCAATAGAATAGTATAATGTTAGATGCAAAATATATATAATATTAAAGCAAGAATACAGGATTGTGTATAATTTAATAAATTGCCAACTAGAATAGTATAATGTTAGATGCAAAATATATATAATATTAAAGCAAGAATAAAGGATTGTGTGGTGTATAATTTCTCTGCTAGGACGGTTGGAGAAAGCTCCATTTGAATTACAAAGCCCATAAACTAAGAATTATGGTCTCCAGAAATGGGTAGAGAACATCTTTCGGCTCCATTAGATCACACCTTTCCTTTGGACCAGATCTAACTTAAATACATCTCTGTGAAGTACCTCTAGTATAACCAGACCATATTTTATACAAATTCCCCCATTTTTTTTTTTTTTTTTTTTACTATAAATATGCTGTAGACATTTAAAAATATATGTGATGTGGTCATAACAGGACTTACTTATACCAACCACGTTTTTACATATCCCTATTCTCCCTTCCCCATTCATTTCAAACTGGCATTACTGGGTATAAAAAAGTAATGTGTCGACAACAGCGGTTTGATTTGTTTCATTGTACGGAGTATATCTGAGGGTGTCCTGCATCCTGCACCCAGAAATGCCAGTTGGGAATGAATTAGGAAGAAGGAGGGAAGGGAGGGGGAAAGAGTGATCTGTAAAACACATTTTTTATTACGTGTTTCACAATATCTTTGCAGAAATAGCTATGTATCAGTAGTTTATTCAAACATTTTTTTGTACAATAGACAATATTTCAAAAAATAAATTTTAATTATTTTCTATTTATTTCCTTTACTCATTTTGTAGATAATTTGTTTATTATTTACTGGTCAATTATTATTTTATTTTATTATTTATTTATATGTCTTTCAAACTTATATCTCATCTTTACTTAAGATTGTGAAAACGACTATAAATGTTCTTATATACGAATGAAAATGCGAATGAGTTTCTTCGTTTTAAAATCATTCATAAATGTTGGTATTTCTTTGAATAGTTCTCAGGAGGCCCAACAATACCAAACCAAATATGAAATTTATAATTCTCAGGATCTTAAACATGAATGGGTCCTATGCATATCTAGCAAGTGGTGTTGCGGGTTTAGTATCGATCGAAGCAGCAGGAGGGGTTCGGCCCCTTGTTTTTGTTCCTTCTTATCTCGTGACGTAACAAGCGTTCAGACAACGTTATAATTTTACCCCCCACCCCTCTCGAAGATTTAAGTGGCACTATGTCCAGCTGAGAATCACCGTAGGGGTACCTTACCCTCCTAACCCCACTTTATCAACAATACATAATACATTTTTCATATCTTTCTAACACTCCACACAATATGTATCAACCCCTTAGAAAGTTTCTTTTTTCTTTAGGCAGGGACCAGGAGTTTCCGACAGGACCCAAGTCAATTTTCCCCGCTGCGAGGGGAGAAAAGTCCACATCAAACATAAAGTGGTTTCAGACAAAAAAAGAAAAACAAAACAAGATAAATTCTCACTAATATTGTTTTATTCAATATGCATTTAATGGCTACCATGTTCCAAGATCAATTTTAAAGTAATTTTTAATATGAAAAATCTCAGTGAAATTTGTTTACATTTAAATAATTAAGTACATTTTAGCAGCAATTGACGTGAATGAAAAATATATTTCTCCGCAGAATTGTCGGCAAGACCCAGAGTGACCGGGTGAGGAACGAAACAATCAGGGCTAGGGATACACCCTTTGGCCGGGGACAGACAGCTTTGGCAGCGAGCTCTCCATGATGAGAAGTACACCCGGATAGGAAAAGAAGAAGAAGCTAACGAAAGGGAGTTCTATAGACCCACGCACAGCCGCAACGCGAAAAAAACACTTTTCTTAACCTTTTGAGGGCAGTACAGTCAGAATCTGACCTTATTTGGGACACGATTTTTCGACCCTTACATAATACTTCCATTTGTTCCTTCATGAAAATAAAATAAATAAAAATATGTGATGTGTGAACAGGACTTTTTTTATATCACAGGTTGCAAAATAAAAATTTAGTTGTCCTCTCATAGATATTATTATAATACAGTGTAAACTCTATATAGCGGCACTTAAGGGACTGCGCATTTTATGGCGTTATTGAGAGTTGTCGTTAAATGAAGAGAAGAAAAATCAATACATATTACA
Source organism: Aradus depressus (assembly GCA_963662175.1). Classification (NCBI taxonomy): domain Eukaryota; kingdom Metazoa; phylum Arthropoda; class Insecta; order Hemiptera; family Aradidae; genus Aradus; species Aradus depressus. Next base: position 92,091,025 of record OY759214.1, on the reverse strand, counting down.
TTACATTTAATAGTATTTTAATATTTTAATATGTATTTACTAATAAAGTATAAAATTTACAAACAACGAACATTAATATTGATATAAATAACAAAGCTTATTGCGTATAGTTTGTCATCTTCGTCTGACGTTTTTTGCTGCTCCAGTATTTTAATGATATTTTCTTATGTATTTTATTCATATCTTGGGATACTGTGGGATCAACTTGGTTATACAAAAAGTCTAGCAGCCGAGGTAAACAAGTGCAAGGTAACCACAACAAACAAAAGAACGAATTTCTTAGAATCTTCGGTACGTATGATCCCGACAGTCGAGGTAAATACAATAAAGCAACAAAATAACAAACAAAACAACGTATACAGCTGCAGTTCTTATTAATTTCGGCCACTTGAAAGTTCTCTTTATTGCTTAGTAATGACGTATTGTTGTCGTTATTTAGAGTGGGTGTGAATTTACATAGAGTGTATCATTGTATGGACAACAAGATAAACCAACCAGATTCAAGTAATTTCAATGTTTTAGAGAGTTTGTCGTTAAATCGAGTGGTGTTAAATGGAGTTTACACTGTATATCCTAGCCGCCTTTTGAGATTGTCTTCATCATCCCTTAATTTTTTTTATATCGTAGGTAAAAAAACCTTGAACATTGGTCCCGAGCCTGTACGATGTTTAGGACTCCCACAGTAGAGTCGGGCTCATGTCCACCAGAGCGACGAAGGAGCAATTAATCTATTAGGAGACATAGTGTTTAACGAGACAGGAATTATTTTTTGAAATCAGCGGAAAACAAGAATTTTCAGTTAAAACTCAACATGAAATTTCTGACCTATTATATAACTTCCTCTATAACTGGGTGAAGTAAAAGTTATTTAACAAGCAAGCCCTTTTATCAGAGGACTGTGTTTTAAAATTCACGAGGAAAAAAAATAATAATAATATTTTTCCCTTCAGAAACAAATCAAAATGAAAATCCTGGAAAAAGGATTCAATGAGTGAGAGGAGACAAGTCGTACAAATCCTGGAGACAAAAGGTTTTAATCCTTGAGCGCTCCAAAGGATTGTGAGACAAAAACGGAAGTATTAACTTCGTTATGTCAACTCGGCAATTGATTAAAAAGAGAACTCTGATTAACTCTTTCAACCCCACCCAGTTTTTTCATTTTAATATATTTTACATCCTCAGCTTTATGAAGTAGAGGCAAAGTTATGAAACCATTTCATGTTTTCCGATAACCTAATTCAAAAATTGAAAAAAAATAAATTGCTGTCTGAGTGTGTGCACACAATAACTCCCGGCAGAATGAATGTATCGATACGAAATTTTATATGTGTATCCAGAACGGTATAAGAACAACACCTATTGATTCTCAGCCAAATCTGCCAAAGGGAAGAGGGGGATAAGAGGGGAAGCTTAACTCAAAAACTTTAATAACTGCCGTTGTAATGAATTTATCGACACAAAATTCATTATGAGAATTTAGAAGCTCCTATGTATGTCAACTAATGATGAGTTGATAAACTCACTAATAATGTACAACGTCAAAAACACCCTGAGGAGTTAACACTCAGTGCCGAAAACATGGCAGAAATTCTGCCATCACAAGCCTGATCTCTTCTCCTTTCTTTTAATTCTTTGGTCAATCAGTCCATTATTGTACTTAATGTTGTAATGATCCTTCATGATATTTTTTTTTATTAAAGTTGTAATGTTATTTTGTTATTATTATTTTATGTATCCATATAATATATATTTAGCTAGGTAACTATTGGTAGCGCGATTTAAGTAATGTAATTACAATAATAATAAATAATTCTCTTCTAAGTAAAACCCTTACAACAGAAATAACATACAGAACAAAATGGTAAGAAAAAAAAATTATAGATTCGGGTAAAAAAGAGAATTTGAAAGTCAAATAATGGATTGGGAGACGTCAGGTGAAATTGTTATTTTATAAATTTTGTTTTTTGCGGAGCCTAAACGCTGGCTGGATGTTCCAAATTAGCATAACAGGGATCTGCCATCCCTTCGATGGCCACCCTCAAACCCTTTTCCTTCTCAATTTTCTTCATTTTCTACTTTCCTCCCCTCTCACAATGTACTAAGTTGAAAAAAGAAAAGGGAAAATATTAATAATAATTCTTTATTAAATTTTTCCCCTCTGTACTTCGACACAATGATCGATGGTTTTCGAGTAGAGCCTTAAGGGCTTAGTAAGATTTTTAAGGATTTTCTTCATTATTCCGCTTTTGATATATTAATAAATTTCTTAAAAGACAAAATGTCTCATCAAACGCTTGTAATTAAGGACTATGGTAATTAACTTTCAAAGATTGCTAATATGAAAATTATGAGATGTTAATGACCGATAAATGCCTCATATTGATTAAATATTTGGTCAATGTATTCCGCTGTATATTCAAGTCAAATGAATCGAAAGCCGCGTTTTATTTTATTTTAGAGCAGGAATGGCCAACCCGCGGGCCGCATGCCTTGAATAATTTTACGGCGCGCGAGATTCATCACAATTTTACAAAAATATGTTTTTGCACAAAACAAGTGCACAATACACGCATTGAGATCGACTTGCAAAAGCTGAGTGAAAGAATTGAGAAACAATTATCTCACTAATTAAATAAATTAAATTTTATTCGATCATTTCATTATTATCATTATTATATTATCTATGTTTACATGTATCAATAATAATAAAAACAACCATAATAATAATTCATTCTGTTTTAAATTTTCACTCCAAAAAAAGTTTTGTAGTGGGTCCAAATCTAATATGGGGATATATAATTTTATATGCGGCCCGCAAGATCATTTGGGTTGGCCACCCCTGGTTTAGAGGATTATCGTCCAAATTCTGAGATTGTTGTAAATTACAGTTTGTATTATGTTGTGTGTGTCCATAACTTAATAGATTAACAAATCGCCAGAATTCCCCACAGAGATTTTTACTTTTTTATACCTACAGTAAAAGGAAGTATTGCAATCGTGCGAAAAACCGAACGAATTTTCACGGTCCCCTGAATACGTGTTGACCATATTCGCACTGGTGTCTGGATACATCCACTCCCTTTCTTCACCACACTTGCCACACAATCCTCCGAAGAAACTGAAGAGGAGATGGAACCGTGACTTACTATAATCCCAAATTGCAACCCCCCATTTCTTGAAACAAAATCATAATATCCTCATAATATTCATTGATAATAATCATAACATTCATTGGTTTTAATTTCGCCCTGAGGAGCTACCGCTGGGTAGCCTTCCTCTCTCACACCAATCAAGACATTAACTATCGAATCAAGTCCTCTTGGTAGCTGGTTGTTCCGTAATGGCAACAATTATTAAGACATTATTAAGACAAAAAAAAAATTGCTTTAAATACTCCATAGAATAAATAAAGGAGCACTTTGGTCTACTGAGTACCACAACGCTGCTGTCAATGCTAGTTAGGAAGACGTTTTACCGAGATAGTTATAATCAGTTTACCTGAACTGTATCGTTGGTAAGATGTTTGAAGTAATTAGAGTGTTGGGTATTAGCTGAGTGGGTTAAGTAGAGGAGGCATTTGTTATAAGACAATGAAGTTCACATAATTAAACAAAACCACAACAAGAAGCAGTCTTACCAACAGCCTCGTCTAACTTATAATTTATATCACATTGAGTTATCTCATATTCATTACCTAAACCGAGTTGGCAACCCTTCTTGGAAACAATTTAGTACATCCATGCCAAGTGAAGTAAATTAAGTTACAAGTATTTAGTAACTTGCAGAGGTGTAAAGAAAAAAAATGTGTATAATTGGTTATTGTGGCTTTAACTTCGAAGTCATATCGCCTACTACCAGAGCGCTCTTTCCAGAGTTAGGGGTCTTTTACGAGTATCTGACATCGCACAGGTTCTGCATCATCGTTTAACGTCCCATCCGAAGGACGGTGTGCTCGGTCGATCTTGAGCATATGAATTATAAAAATAGTTTTTCGTACGAATACATTTTTTGATAGAACTATTTCCGGGTAAATCAAGATAACGTCTAAAAATATGTGTTTCAAAACATTTCAGGAAGGTTTTCGGCATGTATTTCCAATAGAAAAACGTATTATTATGCGTTTTCTAGTTTTCTCTAAAAATGTTACTTGAAAAGAGTTTTTGACTAGGTCATAAGTATATAAGCGATATTTTGTAAAATGTACTTAGATATCAAAGTAAAGTGGTCCCAATTTTGAGTTCGATTTTGCCGAAAAAACTAATGAGATCTAAGTTAGCACATGTGATATCTTAATTTCAAATTTCATGTTCATAGCTTCAATCTGTGTTAGACCGCTCACAACTTTCCAATCAAATACATACACACGCACAGATAGACATCATCACGAAAATGGTCAAAACGTATTCAGGAGACCTCGATCTCGGATTTTTGCACGATTACAATACTTTCTTAATAAATTCTGTAAGCATAAGAAAAAAATAATATTGTAAACTTAATCAAGCTGTATGAATGAAGGAGGCCAAGGAATGCTGTAAGAAGGAGACTTTAGCGTGTCTGTCCGTTTTGGATCAGCTCTGGAGTCACATCATTGCCCGAGGACGTACCTGCCGCTTTGAAAAATACTTCTTGGAATGAAGACATTTGAATCCAAATTTTCTTACTGATAAATAGAAAATTTAAGGCTGAGGATTTAAATGCACAGTAAAAAAATGCAGCTTACCGATTAAGTACACTGTAATTAAAATTTTAATCCAGTAACTAAAAATGTATTGCCTTGTAGGTTAATCCAATAACACGGTTAATAAGGTGCAGTAGGAAATTTCAGAACACTCGGTAAAAAAATTGAATGCCCAGTAAAAAAATTAAAGACTAAGATTTAAAATGCGCAGTATACAGAGTAAATCCAGTTGATGTATCCAAAGATATAAAATGTTGACTCTCCCGTCGGTACTTTTAGTGAAACAGTCCATGTTCTACTGATAAGAAAAAAATATCTAATTGCGGACAGTTTAATTTATTTACCACAAATATATCATTTTTACTCTGCCTTTATTTTTTTTATTATTCGCTAAATAATTTTATACTAATATTTAATTTATTTATTGTGAATATATCCGTTTTACTGGGCGTTTATTTTGTTTACCAAACGTTAAATATTATTCTACTACGCGTTATAAATTTATTACTCTGAATTTAATCTTGTAAATGTGATTTAATTTTGGTACCTACTGTGAATAATATTTTTTCTACTGAACTTTAATTACTGTGCACAACTTTTTGCTACTGTGCATTTAATTTTCAGGGAAATTTCAAAGTCAAATTATGCATACGAGAAAATTGAAGTATTCACTTCACATTGAAGGCTCGCATCTAGTCAGTTTAACTTTTGCAACTTTACGGCTCAGTAAATGCAAGATATCTACACTTAAAATTAATCGTTCTTTATTTTGTGTAATAAAGTGAATTCGATCCTAAATGTTATGTTTGTTATGACAATGTCCATACTACTCGCATCTTCTGCAGAGACATCTATGATAATAACGTGTCAATCTAGGCTTCTATTCTAATGTCCTCACTTAGAATTACACAGGCCAGCGATGAAAAAACCTTTTTTGATTATTTGTGTATTTTGGCCTGCTGAATTTGAAAATGACACCGAATGTATGTATCACACACAGTTTTCTCACTAAATGCAATTCTGATATTGTATGTATTAGTATCTATTATCCGATAATTTTCTGTTCTTGAAAATAAAAATAATTAAATTGATAAGGTGTTTAATGTAACTAGCGCTTGGTGTGGCAATTATTGTAACTAAGAAGTGCTATTATCACTATTCAGAAGGCAGTACCTTTTTTCTCATCGTTATCAGCTGTTTCTCTGTGTTACACATGTTGTCAACAAAGTGAGAAGAACCTACTGAGTTCTGTGTTGAAGTCATGGCGAACCGTGGATGTGTAAACTCTCCAAATAGTTTCTGTTATATTTGTGGAGAATTTATGATTAAGAAACATCAAAGGAATATTACTAGTTTTATTATAAAAGTGTACTATTCTTACTTTGGGGTGAAACTAGGAGATGAAGATAAGAAGTAGCCACCTCACAAGGTTTGCTGTGTTTGCGTGGAAGACTTACCAAGGTGGTCAGTTAAAAAAAAGACTGCTTTCAGATTTGGGGTTCCTATGGTATGGAGGGAGCCAAAAAATCACCTAAATGATTGCTACTTTTGTCTTGTAGATGTAAAGGGATACAACTCAAAAAATAAAAAAGTTATTGTGTATCCAAGCCTTAATCTTATTCTCAGTTTATTTTATTTATGGGCAGTTATCTTGAGCTATAGTTCTCCCTATCATTTTTCTCACTAAATAATTTGGACTTAATAATATTTCAGTATTTCAACTAAACTGGCATCCAATGAAACCGGGTCCTAAGATGATCGACTAATCGCACCTATATCCCAACATTGAGCGTTCTAGGTTACGTCTTCATATGTATGTATTCGGACGCAAATATCCGACATGTCGTTAAGCTCATTAAAAAATGTCGCTTATTTCCATGTGGATTTAGGTAAAGGTTAAAATATGTATGTTTACTGATTTTTGTGCCTACAAAATTGAATAGCAGATAGGAACGTATAGGTGAGAGAGGCGCCGGGATAACGAGATCCTTCCTCCTAATTTTAGGATGGGATTAACCCTGGATAACGAGCCAATACATTTGTAGGAGCCCAAATACCCTACCTCGCATTTTCTAAATCCGGGCTCTCTACTCAATCAGGAGTAGCATCCGGGAAGCCCCCCGCACCAGGGTTTGCAATTCCGGGATATCGGGAGTCTTTATTTTATTTTTTTAAATAATTATTTATTTATTTATGATATATAATTTGTCGCTAGTAAGGGGAGTGTTAGTTCAGGAGTGTCAAGTCCGTGGGTGTACTGCCATGACTAGAGGCCTGTCTAGCGAGAACTCTGACCCGTCCGTTAACGACGAAATAGAAAGGCAGTTTAGTGTGATTCTGCGATAATAGACGGCACGCACCACTTTCGGGGGTAAGCTTTGCCCCGTGCTTAGTAAAAATCAACCGATTTTTAATCCTAAAACTGCATTTGCCTCAGTGTGATGATCCAAATGAAGTGTCGATCGGCGCTTATGGTGGGCTCGACATGTACAATGAAGGCTGAGATGGAATGACCTGATGAAGAAGGTTGCCATGGAACACCACGTTGTGAACTGGTGATCGGTGGCGCACGACGGATCGGAAAAGAATAGTGTGGGTGGCTAACGATCTTCAGGGCCTGTCGCGAATGGAGTAGAAGTTAAGACCAGCATGTAGTGACACTTGAGAATTGTGGTGACACATAACCTGGCTTCAACTATAAGATCATATCGCCTACTACCGGAGCGTTCTTTCGACATGAGCCCAACTCTACTGTGGAAGTCCTAAATTTTACCTACCCTAGGTTTATTCACCTAGGGAAGGGGTCTTTAACGAGTGACTGACATTGCACAGGCTCGGGGCCATCGCTTAAACTCCCATCCAGACCGCGTGCTTAAGGTTTTTTCATCTCCCAGATAAAAAAACCGTGATCTTGAGTTCAGTAGGCTAGCAGGAATCTGCAAGAAATATGAAGCCCATAAAGCCTATAAAATTGCTTGTCACATGTAAAACACGATTATTTGACTTGCTATGCTAAGCAGTGGAGGCAGTAACTAAGCATTTAAGGAACAACACTTTATTAAATGTTAGGGCAACAGGTCTACAAATGTTCACCCAATTCCTTCATTGATTTCACAGCAACGACCACCAATTGTTGAGGCGTTAATAGTGAAAGTTTAGATAACGAGTCGATACATTCAATACACAACCGACCCAACTTTTTCCAAATCGGTCCGTTGGGAGTTTGGTCTCAATCAGAAGAAGCATTCAGGAAATTATAACCAAGTTAGCAAGGAAGATCCCCTTCTCACCCTCTGTCCTGTAACAGGGAAGGGGATGAAAAGTTTCAGGGTGGAGCCAAGTAGAGGGTCTTGTTTTTGTAAGGGGAAGAACACCCTCCGGGGGGACAGGCTCCCTCACTCACATGGCAAGCAAAATATCAAGGGGCCACCCCGACATAAACATGTCAACATGGGTCTGCTGTGTCCAGAACGGCCTCTGTCAAAGGATGTCTCGGAAGGTCAACCTTTCAAAGGGTCATATTCAACTTCTTCTTCCGCCCGTCACTTCTTGAAAACAGTGGATACAAAAAAAAAATTAAAATTCAATTAAAAAGTTTACGCTAGAAAAAATTCTCTTTTCAAAAAGATATTTTTTGTTAACAAAAAAAAAAATCATATAAAAATCCTTCATATATAAAAACATCTCCCCAATTTAATAAACCGTAATTAATTATAGAATGGAGATATATATAATATGATGTTTCCTTTCATTTTAAGATTATGAAGAAAGAAAGAAGCAAACGAAACTCAAGTTTCTTATCGATAACAGACGTACGTTCAGCCCAAGTTAGTTCGAAGTTGAAAATAGTTTTGGCGCAATTAACATTAGCTCAGGGCACCGGTAGCTCAGTGGTATGCCTGCTTGTTTACAGAGCTCAAGGACGAGGGTTCAAAACCCTGACCGAGGCTCTTCGTTTATTTTATCTGGGAGGTAAAAAAAAAAAAAAAAAAAAAACTTAAGCATGCCGTCCATCAGATGGGACATTAATCGATGGTCCCGAATCTGTACGATTTTAGGTCCACCAGAGTTGGTGGAGCTATTTAGGATAGGCAAAATTTAGCTATATGATATTTATATATGATATATATAATAAATATATTATAATATTATCATAAATATTTATCTAATATTTATAATATTATTATATCTAATATTTATAATATTATCATATAATATTTATCATATTGAAATATACATTTCTTATCGTTAAAAAAACAGTGATACTCAACATTTTCTGCAGAGATATTGTTGTGTAACACTATATAAAATAAAGAAAATGTATGTTTTTTAAAAATATTGTCTATTTCACAAAATAGTTAATTAGTTATTAAAAGACCCACGCTCCGGCTTTGACTAAGAGGTCATATCGCCTACTACCAGAGCGCTCTTTCGTCTCTCTGGTAGACATGAGCCCGACTCTACTGCGGGAATCCTAAATTTTGCCTATCCTAAATACGCTAGAAAAAATTCTCTTTTCAAAAAGATATTTTTTGTTAACAAAAAAAAAATCATATAAAAATCCTTCGTATATAAAAACATTAATTCATAATTGCTTTCGTTTTTATTTTCTTGGCAGATGTCCTCCACCAAAATGCTGTAAGTTTTATAGTAATTATTTGTGCTTAATATTTTTTTATTATCAATTTTATTAGTTGTTTATTAGAATATTTTCACTTCATATATATATATATATATATATTGTGATGTACACTACGGAACATTTTTTTAATGAATATTTTTATGAATAAAAAGTAATTTTTTTTATTATAATCTAATATCACATATATATTAGATATATATATCAAGGTGTTTGAGAAACAAAACAAGAAAACATATAAAAAACAGCTGTGAAATAGTGTTAAGTGGAATGGGGTCGTGAGCTAGCTCTTAAACGGTACATGTGGTTTGATATGTTTTAAATAAAATGAAGATGAACAATTAGATGAAAGTTGACTGGGGTGGAATTAAAGTGTGAAGAGTTGACGGGGTCTGGTTTGTGTGGTAGAGGCGTCGAGAAGGTACAATTAATAATATATATTTTTCAATATGCCCAAATAAAAATAATAATAGTTTTTAAGTATTTAGTTAAATGATTTTGTTGCTTTGTTTTTCTTTTGCTTTGTTCAATGTTTAGTTTTTTTTTTTATTAGAATGTGCAAATAAAGCAAATAACCCAAATATTTGTCCTCTTCAAATTCTATTCTATTCATCTTCCCTGTTGGCCCAGCAGTAGTATCATTTGAAAAACCTTTGGATTAGAAATTAATATTATTTAAAATTATTAAAAATTGGTATCTCTTTGTGAATCCAAGTGTAAAGTTTGTTTAATTGAATTTTTTTCGTTGTATACGTGTACTTTCTTAAAAATTGCACGTCTTAAATTATTGATAATATTTTTTTTAGGGCAATTTTCGGCAAACTACTGTAGAAATCAAAATTTAAATAAACAAAAGAGATCAAATTTCTACAGGAAATGTGGTAGCAAACAAGTTATTATCACATTTTTGGCATATCCCTTGTGTGGACGATTTTCGCCACAAAGCCCCATCATATTTTGGCAAAACCTTGATGGGAGAATTTTTTTATATTAATTAAAGTAGGGAAACAGGTTGAAAAAGATGAAAAGGATAGAATAGAGACAAATAAGGGTTACATTTAATTTTGAGAAATAATATTTTTTTTTTCAAACTTCAAAAGAAGGTTACTATTTTAACATTGTTTTTGTTTAGTATTAATATATTTAATAAAGTAAGAAAATGCCAATTACCAGAGGAGAGGCGAAGAGATTGGAGGAGGAAAGTAGAGAGGAAGGGTCGAGTTCGGATATGGAAGTATCGGAAGATACAGGAAGGGAGACTCCAGCCGCAATGGAGTCCACGGAGGGTACAGGTGAGGAGAAATCAGATAAGCTAGATAGATTTATGGAATTCATAACCCAGAAATTTACAAATCTAGAGAAAAATTTAAGAGGGGATATGAATCAAAAAATGGAAGAGCAAAGTAATAAATTAGGAAATTTAGAGACAAATTTAAAAAGGGAAATGGGGGACAAATTAGGAAAATTAGAGACAAATTTAAGAGGCGACATTAAAAATATAGAAGTTAAATTAAATAAAAAGGTGGACAATTTGATGAACCAATTAGAGAAAATTCAAATAGAAAATGAAAGAGTTGAAAGTAGGATAAATAAAGCAGGAGAAAACTTAGAAAAGCACTTTATTCAAAAAATTAACAAGTTGGATGAAGGGAATTCTGAAGTAGAAAAAGAGGTTCTTATTATTGACAGTCAGTCACAAGTTGATGAGGTAGAAGGAACAGAGAATAACAGTGGGGAGGAACAGACCCAAATTTTAGAGAAAGAGGTGGAGGAAGAGAGTCAAAATGTAGAAAAATTAGTATTAAGTGAAATTCAAGAAAATAGGATGAATGTTGATGTGGATGGACAGAGTGAAAGGAACATTTGGATGTTATTAGACAAAACAAACGAACAGACTGAGGAAAACAAACAAAAGACAAATTTTAATTTTAAAGAAAATATAGTTAAAACTTACAGACAAACTGGAAATAGAAAGGAGGTTAATAAAATACATAAGAACAATTTTAAAAAAGGAGTAAGAGAATTTAAACAGGTATTAAGGAGAAAATTAACACTGAATGAATATTTAGAGAAGGGGGAGGGGATTTTTAAAGACATAATTCGCCGGGGCATCCGGAAAAAGATAAAATTAAATTTGGGCTTTGCAATATAATTGCATTAGCCACTTTTTATAGTGAACCTATTTTTTTTTGCAACTCGGATGAGTTTGAGGAAATGACTGACAGACTAACATGACAGAATTAGGATTAATTTAAAATATGACGAAGTGACATTGGACTAATATAATAGTATGAATGATACATTTATTTTTGGATGAGAGAATTTTGGTATATGAAGAGTATGGATGAATTTTGGTATAGTTCTGCGTTTAAATTAATTAGGATTTACATTTTTTTTTAGGATTAGATTAGATGTTAGGATCAGTATAAAATTAATCTAAGATTATATTTAGGGATTAGTCATCCAAATTTAACATATACAAATTATTTATTTGAGACTTACATGTTAATGATGATATTATTAAAAATTAAAACATATACATACAACTGATTTTTTTTTAACGAACATAATATGGAAGAAGATAGATTTTTTTTTATTATATTTTTTATTACAAAATGTTAGAAAGATAATCAGCAGGCTGAGAGATGCCTAGATCTCTTTGGAGACATGACGAACTTCCTGAGGCCGAGTCAAGGGGACAGATTTTCTGTTTCGGAACTGTTCAGCTAGGATACCGGACGTGACTAAATCATAATAATATTATAAATTAGAAAGACGAACGAAATTGTATAGAAGCCTTGGAAGGATAATATATTATATAAATTGTACGTATGCATAGGTTAGTAAATTTTTGTTATTATAAATTCTATTATTTAGACAATTTCATTTATTATTCTGAGTAACATGTTTTTCTACGTAAATTTGTTTAATAGAGAGAGTAGATGGGAAGAGTTGTAGGAGCAAATTATATAACTTTAGGAATAGGAGCAAACAAAGGGTAATATTAATTAGAGAAGTTTTGAATTAATTGCTGATGACATTCTTTTAGACGTCGGGATTATATAGATTTGTTTTGGGAGAAATTATTTTTTTAATCCTAGTAAGAGCTAGTGATTAATTGGAGATTTATATATTTTTTTGATCTGCGAGAGATGATTTTTTTGTGTCGACTAGAAAGAACTAGCGATATATATATAGGAGATTTATGATGTAGTGTTGGTTGCCTACCTGAGATAGGAGGAACCGTATTTTTGCTACGTCAACGATGAAGTTATTATTATTAGGGAGTTATTAGTAGAGAAGGAAGTTGAAGTAAAAATATATGTGAGATACATTTTTTTTTAGTTAGGAAGTATGAAGGACGTCTCAAAGAATTTAATACCTCAAAAGACAAGTACTATATATATATTAAATAAATTAAATTTGTATTCCTTATTACCCGGCGTGAGGCCTAATTTTGATTGTTTAGTAATATTTTGGAAGTGTGATGAAGTAAAACCGAAGGATTTATTTAATTTTTATTTCAAGTAAATTTTTTATATACAATCTTTTTATATAATTATTTTGAATACATACAATTGTATATTGATGGTAAAGGCGGAAAGTAAAATTAATTGGCAATTTCTTAAATCTATATGCAACTTGATTATTTCCAAACTTGATTTCATGACTATGACTGATCCTGTAAATATGTAAAAATTTAGTATTATATTTTTTTTATGTTCAATTAGTTCAAATTTTTATAAATTTAAGTTAACATTTTCTTTAGGTTAAAGATTAATTGTAAATTTTTAGATTAATATTTGTTTTTGTTTATTAGAAATTAGGTACGTATATATATAAGTTTAATAATTGTAAATAGTTATAAAAAAATAAAAAAATGGGCATATATGTATAAAAAGAGCGTCGAATTGGGCATATAAAAAATAAAAATAAATCAGTGAGTGTAAGTGAGAGAGAGACTTCGATACATCGTTGAGCAATGAGTTGAAGACACCAAGGAGCCAGCCAACATGTGCGTTTGAGGAGGAAGCTAATCTACCTGTGTATTGGAGGAAGACGTTAATCCATCTGTGTATTGAAGGAGGAAGCTTATCATGTGGATTCGAGGAAGAAGCTAAATCAACCTGTGTATTGGAAGAAATTAAATCTGAAAGAACTTATATAAAAAAAAAAAAAAAAAAAATTTTGTGAACAAACATTTTTTTTTAAAAAGAAGGAAAAGGCAAATGTGATGTACACTACGGAACATTTTTTTAATGAATATTTTTATGAATAAAAAGTAATTTTTTTTATTATAATCTAATATCACATATATATTAGATATATATATCAAGGTGTTTGAGAAACAAAACAAGAAAACATATAAAAAACAGCTGTGAAATAGTGTTAAGTGGAATGGGGTCGTGAGCTAGCTCTTAAACGGTACATGTGGTTTGATATGTTTTAAATAAAATGAAGATGAACAATTAGATGAAAGTTGACTGGGGTGGAATTAAAGTGTGAAGAGTTGACGGGGTCTGGTTTGTGTGGTAGAGGCGTCGAGAAGGTACAATTAATAATATATATTTTTCAATATGCCCAAATAAAAATAATAATAGTTTTTAAGTATTTAGTTAAATGATTTTGTTGCTTTGTTTTTCTTTTGCTTTGTTCAATGTTTAGTTTTTTTTTTTATTAGAATGTGCAAATAAAGCAAATAACCCAAATATTTGTCCTCTTCAAATTCTATTCTATTCATCTTCCCTGTTGGCCCAGCAGTAGTATCATTTGAAAAACCTTTGGATTAGAAATTAATATTATTTAAAATTATTAAAAATTGGTATCTCTTTGTGAATCCAAGTGTAAAGTTTGTTTAATTGAATTTTTTTCGTTGTATACGTGTACTTTCTTAAAAATTGCACGTCTTAAATTATTGATAATATTTTTTTTAGGGCAATTTTCGGCAAACTACTGTAGAAATCAAAATTTAAATAAACAAAAGAGATCAAATTTCTACAGGAAATGTGGTAGCAAACAAGTTATTATCACAATATATATATATATATATATATATATATATATATATATATATATATATATATATATATATATATATATATATATATATATACTCTCTGAGGAAGAGAAAAGAAATTGAAATATACATTTCTTATCGTTAAAAAAACAGTGATACTCAACATTTTCTGCAGAGATATTGTTGTGTAACACTATATAAAATAAAGAAAATGTATGTTTTTTAAAAATATTGTCTATTTCACAAAATAGTTAATTAGTTATTAAAAGACCCACGCTCCGGCTTTGACTACGAGGTCATATCGCCTACTACCAGAGCGCTCTTTCGTCTCTCTGGTAGACATGAGCCCGACTCTACTGCGGGAATCCTAAATTTTGCCTATCCTAAATTTTAATGCTCAAGATCGTGGGTTCGAAATCCGACCGAGGCCCTTAGTTTATTATATCTGGGAGGTGAAATAAACTTAAGCACGCCGTCCTTTGGGTGGGACGTTAAGCGATGGTCCAAGCCTGTACGATGTCAGGTACTCGTTAAAGACCCCACACCCTAGGTGAATAAAAATTTAGGGTAGGCAAAATTTAAGACTCCCACAGTAGAGGGCTCATGTCATGTGGATGCAACTAATCACGAGTCGGGCTCAATCACCTGAGCGACGAAAGAGCGCTCTGGTAGTAGGCGATATGACCACTTATTTACAGTCAGGGCATGAGTCATAATAACAATCACTCAGTTAATCGTATCTACTCTTCGGGAAATAAATTGACCAATAATTCATCTTATTTATAGAAGCTCAATTTGAAAATGTAGAATATAAGTTATGTGTGGTTGGATGAAGGGAAAGGAAAGGATAAAGTTGAAGAAGAGGAAGGACTTGAGAAAGGAGTTGTGGCTCCACAAAACGCCTTCTTTCCCATTCAGTGAAAAAATGATGGGATGTTAGGGTCCCGAGGGCTCTCCTGGATATGGGATTTCTTACAGAAAATATCTTTGGGGTCCTCCCCCACTAATATACATGTGACAGATAAGTCTTATCCTTGGAGGGCTTTCATAATACACTGCGATATTAAGAATCACCGGCTGTGTACTTCCCCAGCAAGAATTAATCAATTACGTTTTCGCTCTCCCTCCAAACCCATTTGACCGTTTGGGCTAAAACTCATAATTTGACTCACATAGTGGCATTCGTACACTCAAAAAAAGAAATTTTTTTTTTATTTGGATACACATAAAATTTCGCATCGATACATGCATCCTATCGGGATTTATCGTGTTCACAGACCACAATTAGCTTTTTTTTTTTTTTTAATTTTTGGAATCAGTATATACTATTGATCAGTGGCGTAGCTAGTCCTGAGTAGGCCCTATATCAAAATTTCTTTATTTTTGTATTTACCTTATTATGTAGTTATTATGTAGTTTAAATAAATAAACCCAATTATTTGTTCTCGTAAATTCTATGCTATTCATTTTCCCTGTTGGCCCCGTAAGATGATTGATACCTATGAATCAGATTTAATATTTTTGAAAAATTTATAAAAACATAGGCATCTCTTTAAAAATCTAAATGAAAAGTTTGTTAATTGAATTTTTTTAATAATTTTAATTTTTCAAAATTGCACGTCTTGAACTTTTGGTATTTTTAGGGCCCCTTTCGAAAACTACTGTAATAATCAAAATTCAATAGAAGACCAGTTATATACAATTTCTATAAGAAATGTTGGTAATGTTATTTAACTTTTATTATTAATTCTGTTTATTTTAATTATTAGATTATTGACAACTCAAATATAAAAAATAAAAGACTTCCCCCTCTCTGCTCCCCTTACGGACTTCCCTAAATAACAGAGGGTCACAGCTCATAGATAATCTTTGGTAACTTGAGAATTGAATAAATATGAGATAGCAAACTTAAATGTCTCTTTTGAGTTTTGTGCTGAAGATGGAAACCGGTAAAGTTGAACAAGATCTTTGTTTTTATTTATTTTATCAGACTGATAACACACTGCCCTTATGGATCCATAGATCTCATGATACACACGGTAACTGACACAATACGAACTACTTGTATACGTTTTTCTTATAAAACTTTATACACATACAAACCCAGAAATACGTACTTTATCTTCACAACACACCACAAAACGCCCCACGAAGGTTGAAGAGAAGATGGACCCGCGACTTGCCGCCATCTTGAATCATATTCTTATTAATATATATTTTTTTCTTTATTTTTATCATATTTACATATGTTCTTTATTTATTTATTTAATACTACATTGAAGCCTATTAAAGTTTATTGTAGAGAGTTGGTTAGGTTAGGTTTTATGACTCATGCCCGGGCTTTAACTACGAGGTCATATCGCCTACTACCAGAACGCTCTTTCGTCACTCTGGTGGACATGAGCCCGACTCTACTGTGGGAGTCCTAAATTTGGCTACCCTAAATTTTTTATTCATCTAGGGTAGGGGTCTTTAACGAGTACCTGACATCGTACAGGCTCGGGACCATCGCTTAACGTCCCATCCGAAGGACGGCGTGCTTAAGTTTATTTTACCTCCCAGATAAAATAAACTAAGGGCCTCGGTCGGGCTACGAACCCACGACCTTGAGCTCAGAAGTCAAGCACGCTTACCACTGAGCTACCGGCGCCCTCAGTGTAGAGAGTTGGGGTACAATTAGAATAAATCCGATATAATAATAAAGTAAGAATTTCACAAATTAATAAATTTCTAAATACCTATCTAAATATTATAATAAATGCGCACATTGACTTGTATACAAACAGCCAAGAGAAATGCAAAACAGAAAAATATATACTTTTGTATACATACACATATACATATTATAATGACGTTAAATAAAAAACCAAAGTAATAAACATTAAGTCAAACCACTTAAATAATTTAACACAAACTTAATATGAAAATCTCAACTTTAATTCTTTTCCATTATCTTTATTATTTTTTTTGTCCTCTACTCTTAATTTTAATTAATTTTTTTTTTTTTTTATGTTCTCGTTCTAATAATTAAGATAAATTTTCGTCCTGAGGACCTACCACTAGGCCTCCCTCTCACATGCCATTCACGCCAACATGTCAATACCTACCACTGGTTGTTGCATCCTAGCAACAGTTGCATCTTTATAAATAAAATACAAAAAAAAATATATATTTAATTAGTTTTCTAATATATCGACACAGATTGCAGAAATGTATTCAAAAATTATCTCGATACAACCAATATAGCCCATTCTGTTCTTCAACTAGGGCACTTACCTGAGATAATCATCAAAAAATTCTTATTATATCTAGTTTCCAGTGACAGTTAATTTAGAAAATATCTCCTTACTGTGAATATATCGTTAAATTAAGGTTGTAAAGAACAGTTTCTACCGTTGGAGTTGCAGCCCTTTACCCCATAAATAAGGTTTATATTATCTTGTTCCTTCGCCTGGCTAAGGAACCATGAAATATATAATATATTAACGTGTTATACTTATATATGGGTAGATTCATATTTTATTTCAGTGTGCCATAATTCAATTTGAACCTTCTTTGTGCCAGAAATATCTGCATCCAAATTGCCCTTTTGTGACCATCTATTTGTTATACTTAGCATGAAAATTAAATATATTTAATACATAATGATAATGGATCGTATATCTTAATGAGAAGACCACTTTAACACTGTATTCTAGGCAATGTGAAACTTGAATCATGACTTTGAAAAGTTGGTTATATTATACTGCCTGAGATAGAAACTAAACTGAAAACATTTCAACATTTGTATCTACCTATAATTTATGGTTTCCAGATTTACTTTATGAAGCTCCATTCTAGAAATAGATAATTAAAATACACAATTTCTTTGTCAAACTCCACTGTATATTCTCAAATACTCAACTAGTTTCGCCATGTTAAGGCATTATCAAGAGTCACTTATAAACTGACAGAAATGATTGACAGGGTAGAAGGTACAGTTATGGAGGGGGGTTTTTAGGTAATGACGGGGAATCCCTTGTTTTTGTTACTATATACATTCTAATAAACAGATATTAAGATAATAATAAATATAAAATAAGAAAGAAAATATATATATACAGTGTAAACTCCATTTAACGCCACTCGATTTAACGACAAACTCCCTAAAACATCGAAATTACTTGAATCTGGTTGGTTTACCTTGTTGTCCATACAATGATACACTCTATGTAGCATCCACTCTAAATAACGACAACAATACGTCATTACTAAGCAATAAACAGTACTTTCAAGTTGCCGAAATTAATAACAACTGCAGCTGTGTAAGTTCTTTTGTTTGGTATTTTGTTGCTTTATTGTCTAGCACGTATTTACCTCGACTGTCGGCATCATACGTACCGAAGATTCTAAGAAATTCGTTCTATTGTTTGTTGTGATTACCTTAAAATACTGGAGCAGCAAAAAACGTCAGACGAAGATAACAGACTATACGCAATAAGCGTTGTTATTTGTATCAATATTAATGTTTGTTGATTGTAAATTTTATACTTTATTAGTAAATACATATTATAATAGTAAAATACTATTAAATCTAATTTAATATGTATTGATATGTCTTCTCTTCATTTAACGACAACTCTCAATAAATCCATAAAATGCGCAGTCCCTTAAGGGTCGCTATATAAAGTTTACACTGTATATAAAATCTAATAAAGTGAAGTTAACAGTAAAGTGTTGGCAGTGTGTTAACAGTAAATTTAACAGTGGTGCCTAATTACACATATTTTAATGTTATTGTTAAATAAATAATAACAATAAAAAAATGTGCAATTAAATAGATAGAAATAATAATTATTTTAATACTCGTTTATTTAATATGAGCTATTTATACTTGTAACAAAAAACTGTATTTTTACCTCCCGAGCTAAACAAACAAAGTATAGGGGAAGTTATGTAATCGGTCAAAAATTCGATGAGAATTTTTCAACGGAACTTCATGTTTTCCGACCTCTAGATTCCAAATATGAAAAAAAAAAGTTTGTGAACACGATAACTCACGATATAATGAATGTATCAACACAAAATTGTACACGAGTATGTGAATCATCCCTCTAACGATGACACCTATTGTTTTTCAGCCTAATCGACTAAAGGAAAGATGGGGATTAGGGGGGAGGCTTAACTAAAAAAGCTTTAATAATTGCCGATAAAATGAATATATCGACACAAAATTTTATACGTGTAAACAAAACCCCATAAGGACAACATCTATCGATTTTCAGCCAAATCGCCTAAAATAAAGTAGGGGATTAGGAGAGAGGCTCAACTGAAAAGCTCTAATAACTGCCGATGTAATGAATGTATAATATGAAATTTCATATTTAAAGTCCAACCAAATGAAGTTATAACATGTCAAATTTCAGCGATATCGGCTGAAGGGAAGCGAGGGTTCAGGGAAGGGGCCCAATTCAAAAACCCTAATAACTGCCGATTTAATGAATTCATCGATTCACATTTAGTATAAGGATTTAGGAGCCCTATGTAAATCAACTATTGAATATTAGCGCTACCTATCGACTGGTTTTGGAAGAGAAGCGAAAGTTAATTGATTAATTCTTTCTGGGGAAGTACATTGCTGGTGATTCAAGACTTTTTATTTTTTATTTTTTTATTTACATATTTACAACGGTATAACATTTGCCATTAGCAACTGCGATAAGTTGTGCAGTGTGTCAAGTATATTTGATTTTTTGGCTGAACCAAATTTTGTTTCAGACAACTTGCTATAATATCTTTGTTACTTTAGGAACTGAACAAAGTGGATCCTTGTGTCTGTGTGCTGAGGCAATATTAATAAGCAAAGTTGAAATGTGTTTCAAAATATAATTAGAGAAACGTGAGAGCGGTGTAAAGACAATTCAAAGTTCAAAGTACACGACTCTGGGTTCTTGTTAGGTCAAATAGCCATAACAAGAACTCATTAAACTTAACATTCCTGTAATAATATTGGGATAATCCTATGTTAGCTGAAGGAGCAAAAGTTCTTTATAAAATGGGCAATTACAAAGCAAGACTCTAAAAAGAAAAAAAAAATATATATAGTGGGGAAAGAGGGTAGGAAATAAGGGTAATATGGAGGGGAAGAGGCCGGGATGACTGTCTTAAGGGATGAAGGGCAAAGTGGGGATGAACAGGTTTTGTCGGAGAATTAGCTGAGAGGGCAAACTTTACCCAAGGACTTAGACTTAGGTGAGGAACCTACTTTAGCGGTACTCTTTTAGCGTTACAGCTTCCTGTAAAGTCTCAGCATAGAAAGCTACAGAAAAAGGGAAGAACAGACTGGTGGAGGAAACCATAGACTAGAGTAAGGAGCTCAGAAAAATAAATAAAAAAATATGAAAAAAAGTCGTGGGTGAATCATCGGAAGTGTACTTCTCCAGATCGAATTAATCAATTAACTTGTCTTTCCCTCCAAAACCAGTCGAATGCTTGAGTTAATATTCAATAGTTGACTTACATACGGGTTCCTAAATCCTTATATTTAATTTTGTATCGATAAATTCATTACATCTGTACATATCTCGCATATTGGGACCTGATGATGGGACGTAAGAACGCCACGAAATCGTTGGGATAAAAACACTTCCAAAAATTTTTTTTTTTAAATAGTTATCTTAATTTTTATTAAATTGAAAAATGTGTCTACTTATTATAAACGTATCTTGTATTAATTTTGTTTATGTACTCATATATATTTAAGTATTTATTTGTTCAGTTTTTATTAATTTCATTTTACTTTTTTTTAATAGTTTTGTTATTACTACTAATCATATGTGTGTTAGACTCAAGTAGTTATAAATCTAATTTATAAGCTATCCTAATGTATAAATTATTTTGACATATCCTATTACCATGTATTGGTTTAACAGAAATAAATGTATTATTATTATTATTATTATCCTTTGGAGGGTCACTTCCTCATCTAAACTTATCTTATAGTTACTTATTATGGGTCATGCCCGGAATTTAACTATGAGGTCATATCGCCTACTACCAGAGCGCTCTTTCGTCACTCTGGTGGACATGAGCCCGACTATAATTTTTTATTCATCCGGGATAGAAGTCTTTAAAGAGTACCTGACATCGTACAGGCTCGGGACCATCACTTAACGTCCCATCGGAAGGCGGGCTTAAATTTATTTCACCTTCCATATAAATAAACTAAGGGCCTCGGCCGAGTTTTGAACCCGCGACCTTGAGCTCTGAGCAAGCGCGCATACCACTGAGCTACCGGCCACCTCTACTTATCTCATATATATATTTGCGGAATTAGACAATATATAAGTTAAACAAAGTTTTTATTTATTTTGTTAGCTTTACACTATACCCACACAGATCAGGTGATGCTCATTGATTCGCCTACTGGGACACACTGAGCATCAAAGCAGTACTTGCATGGAATATTACAATCAAAATTGATTTAGTAGGTAGAGTGAAGGAGCCAGATGTCAGCAAGTGTCTGAGATCGACTTTCTGTCTGCTACAAGACGGATCAGGACATCCAGCTCACTTCAATATCGTCAGGAACACTTGTTTCTTTTGTCTGCGTCGTCAGGAACTTAAACAGACCTAAGGCTCTCATTCTACACTCTCAGGGGAGCTAATTACAGTTAGTTATTATGACTCATGCCCGGGCTTTAACAACGAGGTCATATCGCCTACTACCAGAGCGCTCTTTCGTCACTCTGGGACTCGGGACCATCACTTAATCGTCTCATCCAAAGTACGGAGTTCTCATTACTTATGGTTCCATAGCCGATTGTAAATATGCAATAACATGTTTTTTTTAATTGTATGTATAGATGATGGAATGGTTAGTGATGAATACAGGGTTCCAGCTATGGCCGACTGAATGTTCTGTAATTCCTTTCAGAACGACTATAGATTTGCCCCAGTAAAGTTTTCATCAGTTCCCTCTGTTGGTGACAGGAGGTTTGGACTGCCGCCATCCGCTCTTGTACATCTTAGGCCAACTCCGGACACTTCCTGATATACTGGCCAGGGTCGATCTACTCCCAGTCAAACCTTTCTCCCCCTGGACAATTTTACTTTGAGATTGTACAAGTTAATTCTATACCTGAGGCGGCTAAGATTGTAATGGAAAAATTGAATTTTAATGTATGCCGTTATATTAGAATCGTATCGTTCGTCGCTCAATGTCATCAGTCACTTTTCAAAATACTGAACTAAATACTTTACAATATTTTCTGCATAAATTGATTTTGTATTTTTAAGGCGCTATAACATTGTTCTTCATGGTCCTGCCTCAAATCTGAGGGCATTATATTAGTTGGAAATTTAATAAGAAATACTTTTGTTAAAAAACAATTTTTCGAATTTGCTAATTTTCTCATTTCTCAAGCAGTCTTAAAAAATGTGTTAAAAAACGACATTTTAGGAAAGTTTTCTGCATTTATCTTTCAAACCAGGCACTACATTTGAAGAGATTTTTGTTTACGTCAATAATATGAGTAGTATCTTATAAAATGTATCTGGGCCCCGAAGTAAAATGTTTTTATTTTTCGTCCGATTTCTTCCAAAATCTAATCAGATGGAAGTTAGTACAGCCTCATCATAAGTTCATAGCTACATTCATTTCTGAGTTAAAGCGTTCACAAATGTCCAATAACAAACACACACCAAAACGCAAAGGTATTCATCATCAATTCATTGAAAACTCGATCTCATATTTTCACATGATTACAATAGACAATGTATTTCCCCAGAACGAATTTATCAATTAACTCTTCGCTCCTCCTCAACAACCAGTCGACCGTTTGCGCTAATATTCAATAGTTGACTTTCATAGGGGTTCCTAAATCCTTATACTAAATTTTTCATCGGCCGATATCACTGAAATTTCACAGGTTTTGACTTTAAACATGAAATTCATTAAATCGGCAGTTATTGAAGTTTTAGAGTTAAGCTCCTCCTGATCCACCCGTTTCTTCAGTTGATTCCGCTGAAAAGTATCGCGTGTCGGCCTTATGGGGTTTTGGATTCACATATGAAATTTTGTGTCGTTACAATCATTACAACGGCAGTTATTGACGTTTTTGAGTTACGCCTCTCTCCTAAGCCCCTTACCCTTTTGCCGATTTGACTGAATATCGATAGGTGTTGTCCTTATGGAGTTCAGATCACACATATAAATTTTTGTGATGATACATTCATTCTATCGGGAGTTTTCGTGTTCACAGACACAAGGACAGAAACACATTCTTTTCCTCAAATTCATATAAAATTATTTATAATTATATTAATTGTGCTGACACCGGAAAATTTCTATATGTCGTAAATTCTCTTTATTCTATCGAACTTTTCCCTCGTTGTGGAAAAAAAAAACCTAGATTTATTTGGAAATTTACCTTAGTAATGTTTCCCAAGAGCTAATTTAAAAATAATTACTTGGTCATCTTTATGTAGGTAGAGCTGGTTGTTCAATTTGCGATCTGATGGGGGAGAGGCGAGGAAGTCGGTAGGGTAAACTGTTATTGCGGAGTGGTTTCTGTGTTTATGCGCACCACACCTTAGGGGTAGCGGAGAGAGGGGTAGCGGAGAGAGGAGCGTGCGAATTAAATTCCAGTTCTAATTAAATCCGCAGACCATCTTGGCACAAACACAAAGACACACATTCACAGAAAACAGTGTTCAAGTTCATTAACTACAGCCTCGTTGCGTTGAAGCCTCCCCAGGCGGCTCTGCCCTCCCACCACGCAACACTTCTGCCGCACTCCACTTACAGACTACCTCGATTTAAAGAGGGCGCTGGTATCTCAGAGATAGCATGCTAGCATATTGTGCTCCAGATCCCGGCTTCGAAAACCGGGCACGGGGTATCCAAACAAGGTGAAAACTTGAGAATGTCGCTCTTCCGAATAGGACGTTCGATCGTGTCTACCTACTTCAAGTGACGCAAAATTTAGGACTCCCACAATAGAGCCAACAGAGAAGAGGTAGGAGCATTGGATGCTTAGGTCCCTAAGGTTACACACCAGCCCTCCCAATATATCTATCTACCTCGATTTAAACGGTTATTCTTCATCTCACAATTTTCCTCCCTCCTAACAAATAGAATAGAATAATTTTATTTGTCGGCGTTCAATGGCCCAGATCTTTTACGCCCTACAAATGGATTAGATTATTTCGATGAGGCGGCGGATAGGACGGCTTCTATAGTCGAGTTGTCTTCTCCTAGTAAGGTACTGAAGAGGCAAGGCCCCACAGCCCGGGGCTGCCACCCTGGTGTTTAGGTGGCCATCGGTTAGCCAGACACACCTCCTGCCTATTTCGCCTTTTCGAGCTTTTCCACTCATCAATATTTGCTTTGATGGACATAAGTTTATTTTCTGCGTTTATGTTAGTCCACATCTCTGCCCAAGTTTCTTCAGGTCTGAAACTATCACCACTACCGTTTCTTCTCCAGGCAACGTTGCTGCAAGCAGTTTTTGCATTTTATAATCAAGTGGGCAGCGCTGTAAAGCACTTGAATGCTCCTAACAAATACAATTTTTTCTTAGTTTAAGATAAATCACTTTTATTTTGTTCGATTCTCTCTGGGAGTGGAATGATTTGTGACAAAATATACATATATTATTATAAACAAACTTACTTCCCCAGCTATACGAGATATAGGGGAATTTATTACATAAACGGTCTGAAATTCGAATATATCGTGTTTTCATCGGAATTTTAAGTTTTTCAACCCCCTATTGCGCTTGTAAGAGAAAAATTAATGAAAAAATGTTCAGACTGTGAATGTGTGTTTGTGAATAGAATATATTTAACTTTAACTAACAAATTTAACTCCCAGTAGAATACATTTATCGGCAATTTCATATGTAAACTAAAAACCCCAAAGGATGACCTATGAATTTCCTTTCGAATCAGCCTAACGGAAGGGTGGAAGCAGAGGGGCTCAACTCAGAAACTCTAATAATGCAGATGTAATGAATATATCGACACAAAATTTAGTATGACGATACAGAAGCCTCCAAGTCAACTATTGATTTTTAGCACAAATGGTTTTGAAGGGAGAGCTAAAATTATATTGATTAATTTGTCCTGGGGAAGTACATTGCCGGTGATGCATCGACGACTTTTTTTTTGTACCAACTTACAAAATTGTAATTTTCGACCCTTCTTCCAAAACCAATCGACCGTTTAGGCTATAAATCAATAGTTGATTTACTTAGGCCCTTCTGAGTCCTTATACTATTACTATATACTATTTTTGGGTCGAGCCCCTCTCCTGTGAGCCACCCCTTCCCTTCGGCTGATTTAACGATAAATTCCGTAAGAAAAAATGAATCGACACGAAATTTTATTTGTGTACCCAGAACCCCTGAAGGACTATTGATTTTCTGTCAAATCGAGCCAAGGGAGGATAAAAGGAGGTTGTGCTCAATTCAAAAACGCTGATGAAATGAACGTATCAACAAGAAATTTAGAATGAGGTTTCAGAAGTCCCTGTGTAATTTAACAATTGGTTTTTAGCCAAAACGGTTAATTGGTTCCAGAGTATTTCGTGCTGCAAAAGTACATCTGTGATTAACCAACTTTTTTAAATTATATCCGTCTTGTTTTGTTCTGCAATATCTGAACACATCTGAATCGATCAAAATTTTCAGAAAATCTTACCTAAGCCCGCAAATTAACTTTAGAATACAGAGACACACAGTTCATTAGCCAAGAGCCTGGTTGTGTACAAAGTGGTACTCCAGGTTCTTGCCTTACTTCGCCGTCTTATCCTCCTTCTTGCAGTGTCTCTCCTGAACAGTCTTCATAAATATGTATGTCTCTTGGGACTCCCGAGTATTTATACCAAGAGAAGTTGAGACCCTCTTTACTCTTCTTAACCACGATTATCACACAAAACGAAATAATTAACATTTTAAAAGGATGTAGGTACTTTAATTCCCAGTTTTCCTTCCTTCTGACAAATAGTTAGGAGTAATCTGTATTTTTAATAAATTACTTTTAATTGGAATAAGTGAATGAATTAAAGTAAAAAAATATATATATATTACGTAAATAGAGAGCGCCGCAGTGGTATGCGTGCTTGTCTTCTGAGCTCAAGAACGTGGGTACCGAACCCAGCCGAGGCCCTAAGTTTATTTTATCTGGGAGGTAAAAAAAAACTTAATCACGCCGTCCTTCGGATGTAACATCAAGCGATGGTCCCGAGCCTGTACGAGGTCAGGTACTCGTTAAAGAACCCTACCCTAGTTGAATAAAAATTTAGGGTAGGCAAAATTTAGGACTCCTATAGTAGAGTCGGGCTCATGTACAGCAGAGCGACAAAAGAGCGCTCTGGTAGTAGGCGATATACCCCCATACTCCTCGGATCTGTCTAGCCTCTGACCAGCAATGGAGGCAGACAGAGAGGGACTAGAGAGGTGACTATGAAAGAAGAGGCTGTTCACTACCAGCACTTCCAGGACGCTATCTCATCCTAGCAGGTCTCTCGACTAGCACCGCATCAGTCTTCGGGGAGGATCGTCTGGGTGGGAACTTACATATAAATTAACTAACATGACAACATTTTCTATAAGTTGAAAGTGTGAAAATGGTGTCTAGCTTGGCACATAAGGCCGTTTGGTGAACATCTCATAAATAGGACAAATAACGAAAACATTTATAAACTTAATATAAAATAATGGGCTATTATGAGTCACGTCCGGCTACGAGATCATATCGCTCCTACCAGAGTGCTCTTTTGTCACTCTGGTGCACATGAGCCCGACTCTACTATAGGAGTCCTAAATTTTGCCTATCATAAATTTTTATTCACCTAGGGGCGTATCGTACAGGCTCGAGACCATCGCTTAACGTCCAGTCCGAAGGACGGCGTACCTAAGTTTACTTAACCTTCCAGATAAAATAAACTAAGTGTCTCGCCCGGGTTACGAACCTACCTTTAGCCCACTAAGCAAGCACGCATACCACTGAGCTACCGGCGCCCTCTAATATAAAATATGTCTTTTCATTTGCTGTTCAAATAATTAATTTAAATTTTTTTAATTAGGCATGCTGGTACGTATATTCAGTCTTCCAAACTACATCGAATGAGCTGACGAAAACTGTTCGAAGGTAAATAAATCCCTTTTAAAAAGACGTCGGCGACTACGACCGTTTGGGCCAAAACTTAATATTATCTGTAAATTGTGGCTTCTGAATCATCATACAAAATTTTATGTCGATATGTTCGCAAATTTTCACGTCGATATATTCATTAAATCAGCAATTATTAGAGTATTAACAGGATAGTTACAACGTCTCTTAATTTCTGAATTGAACAAGAAATTCATATAAGTGATGGTCCCGAGCCTGTACGAAGTCAGCTACTATTCACCCTAGTTGCATAAAAATTTACGATAGGGAAAATTTAGGGATCCCATAATAGAGTCGGACTCATTTACACCACAGCGTCAAAAGTGAGTTCTGATATAAACTCGATGTTAAAAGCCCGGGTATGAGTGAAAATAACTAACTAGAAAATAATAATATAATGAAATATAAATAAAAAATTAATGTATTCTAATCAAGAGGGGAAACAACAAAAATTGGAGTAAGATTTCAAATCACTTATTCTAGTACGTGATAAAGTAGTCATAGCACTTTAGATAAAAGTAAATGAAGTGCTCATAGTGAAAGAAGGTTTGAAAAATAACTTGTTTAACTGAAGAATTATTAATGGAATACTTTTGTCTGTGGGGTGGCGAAATAACCGGAATATTATAATTTACATAAACATCCGGGAACATTTCTCCCCCCAACCAATTCAAATCCCTAACTTCTAAAACATTTCCTTGAAGCCCTCACAAAGGGATGAAGGACAAAACTATTTACCTCAGTCTTTTGGCCCTACCCTAAAAACCAGTTGACGCCATGCTCTTCATCACCCTCGTAATTAATTTTCCCACCCTGAGAGTTACCTCAGTAGGGAAATTTACCTCCTGGCAGGAATTTTTCTCTTGCTATATGAATAGGACAGTGGAAATGTTGGCATGTTTTTTTGTTTTTTTTTAAGCATAAACGAGGCTGAAAGAAAAATCGCATATGAGGGGAATAATGTGTTCACGTAAGACTTCAATAATATTCATCTTCCGAATTTTTCGTAGACTGCCTGATGATGGGGGCAACCTCGAAAACCGGCGAGTATAAAATAATAAAATCTCTTAGAGGCCAGACTATGTTATTTATTTTGCAGCCTGCAAAGTAACTTTGAGGTAGCCCAAAGCTGTTTTTTTTTTCTTCTAATTATTTTTTTGGCATATTTTCCATTTTCCGTTTTTATATAAACATATATTTTATAGGTTAGGTAAGGTTTTATGACTCATGCCCGGGCTTTAACTACGAGGTCAGGTAGAGGAGGCAACGGTTGCCCGGGTGATCCCCCGTACCACTTCGCTCTTCCAGCTTCTGACCAGAAGTGGTGGTAGACCTACTTAAATAGTAGTTACTTACTTTAATGTAACAAGTCTCTCCGCCAGCACCGCCTCAATCATCAGGGAGGATTGTTGGGATGTGAATGGGATGACAGAGATAGTTGACAGAAGGAATTTTGAGGTCATTATAGAGGGTGAGATAAGATACATAGAAGAAGCCTTGACAATTCTTAGGACTTTGAATTGGAAGGCCTGGATACGCTGGATGTTAGATGGCTTAACGTTTCACCAATCACATTTCGGCCAATATAGGCACTTATAACAACGCTCACATACCAAGTGCCTCGGGCAGAAGAGATAGTTATATAGAGAAAAAAGAAAAAAAAAGAAAAGGCACGTACCAATATCAGAAGATCCACCCCAAGTACCCTGCTGTGACTGACGTGCCAGCTTGGTGATGGCATCCACGTACATTCGTGAAGCTGCTGCAGCCCCTGTAACAAGACCAACATCGTGTAACACATAAAATATTCCATTTTGAAAATAAAAAAAATTATTTTGAAATTAAAGAATCTGAGTATTGGCACCAATTGTGTTGAAAATTGTTGAACTTTTGACAGTTAGAATATATCCAATCAATTTTGTTAAAGATTTCTGCTGAATAGTTTTGCCAAATCACCAATAACATACCTATTGAAAATTATTTATTTTTTTGCAGAATATTATATTTGACATTTGGACTATTATCGTATTATGTTCACTTTTATTCTAAAGCCTCTTTTGTAAGTAACAGTTTTTTAGTGATCCCTTTCAGTATTTTACTTATATTTCTTCGCGTTTTGTATTTCACTTATATTTTGTATTGGCATGTCCAGTAATTTTATAACTTATAAATATTCTCTTCCCTCATTTTTATGCATGGCATCTACTTTCCCGTTAATTTTTTTTAAATTGTATATAACTGTTAATCCTTTTTTACTTCTCCAGCTTTACGAAATATAATGGATGTTATATAATTTGTCCACAATAGCAATAAAAATTTTAGAATATTACTTGGAGGGCTTAGGTATGAGTTTTGTCCTGAAAGTGTCTGCAGGCTCTGTACCTTAGATGAGGAGGACGACCTCATACACTTTTTGTTCAATTGTCCCTCCTTGTGTATCCCCAGGCAAGCATTTTTCCTCAATTATCTCACTAATAGACCAGAATATTACTCAGAAACATTTGTGCATATTTTAAATAATTTAGAGGTTAGAAAAATTAACAATTTATTTTTATTTTTTACTGTTGCTTTGAAAATAAAGAATCATTTAATTTGTTGCATGTAAGATGGATATTTATATACATATATATTTTATTATTATTTTTATTTATTTATTTATTCTTGTTCTTGTCAGATCTTGTTTTATATAATTTTTGAATTGTTTCTTTTATCCTTTTATTATTTATTTTGTAAAAAAAAAAAAAAAAAAAAAAAAAAAAACACTCGCTGCCATAGAGGTTGTAATCTTTTGTGCAATAAAAGTTTATCTATCTATCTAATTGGTCATAAATTGAGTTTTCATAGGAATTTCATGTTTTCCGATCCCAAAAAATAAAAAAAAAAAGTTATGTGAACATGTTAACTCCCGATAGAACGAATGTATCTGCACGATATTTTATATATCTACCCAGAGGCCTCTAAGGCCTCTATTGTTTTACAGACAAATCGATCAAAGGGAGAGAGGGAATGGAGGGGGGGCTCGACTCTCAAACCCTAATAACTATTAATTTTTGCTAGCCGGCTTTCGAGGTTGGCTTCATCATCAGGCAGTCTGATAAAATAATTTTGAAAATAACGTAATTTAGAATGTTTCAGTAAATAAGATTTTTATTTTTATTTTTTTATTTTTTATTTTATTTACAAATAGCTATTTACAATTGTATACACATAAATACAACAAGCAAATGTGCTAATAAAGAGGTAATGGCAATGTCAAAATGTCATGAGGGGAGAAATCACCCAGTGGTGACACTCCCTAGAAGATTTTTATAAAAATTAAAATAAAGGCACATAAAAAACTATCTGAAAACAATTGAAAATGTCATGGATAGAGATAGATATGTTATTCCTGTTGTGCTAAGTTATGACTCAGATGGGAGACATGAATAAGATATCCCCATCCATGAAATTTTAAATTCTTTTTTAGATAGTTTTTATGTATGTTTAATTTAATTTTTATAAAAATTTTATTTATTCAAACATTCCAAATTATGTTATTTTCAAAATTATTTTATCAGACTGCCTGATGATGAGGGCAACCTTGAAAGCCGGTTAGCAAAAATTAATTAAATCTTTGAGAAGTTAGACTATATTTTATTTTACAACCTGTGATATAATCACTTCTCACTACATCAGCCATCTGAGGGCGCCGCACAATGGGCCATATCCCAAATCTAGCTGGACAAAAGTTCGAAAATGAAGTGAGAGATTTCGGGAAGAAAACAACCTGGTTCAACAAATGGTATGTGAGAGAGAAATAAACAAAGGGAATTAGAGAGGACGAAGTCAATACAACGCAGGTAGTTTGATTACATCACTTACCTGTGAGTGTCGCTTCCGAACATTACTGATCTTTTCTTCATAATTCTTCCATGAAATACAATCAAAAAGGTAAGTCTTAGCAATTTTTGTTTTGTCAATCACAAAGTGTTGGAAGGGCCACAAGAATAGTGCACATTTAAAAAAAAAAGTTCATTCTAGTTCATAAGGGCGTAACTTTTTTCGTACCTCTTAGTACCTCGTAAACGATCATTATTCTTGTTCATTGACTAATAGATAATAGGATGGCACTAAATTTAACGACCCGTTTTGCCCCGTTTTTTTTTTTTTTTTTTTTTTTTTTCACTAATGTTATTTGTAACTGCAGGTGTGAAAATGTCTATATGCAGAAATTAGTTGTACGATGTGTTGAGAGTCAGCAATCGTCCTATTGGAAATACCCTCGAACAAATTACATTCCTTTTTGACTATACGAAGAAAAAATGTGGACTCGGCAGCTATTGATACTCCAAAGCAAGGAGGTGGCAATACAAATGATGGCAATGCAGCTCGAAGGTTTTTTCAAAATCCTTCCTTAACAGCTGAAATTACTGGCATGTATGAAGAATTAATCGAAAGGTTTAGCATACTCCTACAGGCTTTGTCATCAGGGTATGATATTTATTTGGAAGCCTTTGAAACTTTCGTTGCTGAAACTGCTCGTATGATGAACGTCTTGCTGTATGATTGGTACACCATGCCTGTCAGTGTTCATAAAATACTTATACATGGAAGTGCTCTTATCAAACATTTTCTAATACTTATCGGAAAGCTGGCCGAAGACGTTCAAGAATGCCAACATAAGGAGATAAAAAGATTCAGGGAACAATTTTCTAGAAAAATGGATCTAGAAAAAAGTAAGACAGTTACTCTTAATTTCAACAACGATTTCGGCAGAAATTAGCAGTGAAGACAACAATTCCATTAGTAATTTTAGTTTGAGCGACTTGTCGCTCTAATTATAATAATTAAAAAAGTAATTTGCAAACCATAGTGTTTTTCGTTATTTTTCTGCCTTTTTATGCCCATCTGAATAATTGAAAAATAATAATTTATCAGTAACTTATTCACAGGACTTTTGACCCGCTACCTCAGTGGTATGCATGCTTGTCTTCTGAGCTCAAGATCGTGGGTTCGAAACGCGACCGAGGCCCTTAGTTTATTTTATCTGGGAGATAAAATAAACTTAAGCACGCCGTCTTTCGGATGGGGCGTTAAGCGATGGTCCCGAGCCTGTACGATGTCAGGTACTCGTTAAAGACCCCTACCCTAGGTGAATAAAAATTTAGGGTAGGCAAAATTTAAGACTACCACAGTAGAGTCGGGCTCATGTCCACTAGAGTGATGAAAGAGCGCTCTGGTAGTAGGACCTCTTAGTTAAAGCCCGGGCATGAGTCATAAAACCTAATCTAACATCAGCCATCTTCATATTAACGTCAGCTCGTCACGCTACAATGGCTAAGAAACCTACATATCGAAGATCTCTACACCAAAACTTCAGCAACTATGTTATAGTTATAAACTTCTATTTGGGAACCTCAATAGAGACATATGAGTAGTTCAATCGACAATGTCTAAAATTGAAAATAACGCCAAATTATATTGGTAATAAAATTAAATTCCTTAAAATAAATAATTTTAAGCTTCACAATCAAATCGTTCAATGTTTTATTATTAACGAGTTAAAAAGCAAGTTTATGTTACGTGATCTAATGTTTTGTGTCTGTATGGTATTAGGAAGAGACTAGTGGAGACTCTTAATCCTTTAGAATGGGACTGTTTTGATGACAAGGTATTAGATCTGGTTTATACACAGACACAACGTAAACAGAACCTAGTTAAAACCAAAATATACCTAATAACTACCGATATAATGAATGTATCGATACAAAATTTAGTATGAAAATACAGAAGTAAGTCAACTATTGATTTTAAAAGCAAACGGTCGATTGGTTTGGTAGGGATAGCAAAAATTGAATAATTCTGTAATATTGTGATGATTCACCAATTTTTTTTTTTTTTTGGGGGGGGGGGTGGGAGTTTACGACCAAGAGTATCTAACAAAAGACAACCAACTCAGGATGGTAAGAAGAAGAAGTTTAGTGTAATGTTGGAGGAAATGGGAGTCAATTTGATAGTGTCAGGTTGGGGGACGGAAGTCATAAACCAGGGGACAAGGGTCACCGGCTCGCTCTACCGGCCATCAACTCTACGATATAGGAGGGAGCCCTCACCAGCCAGCATTGTATAATGATTACAGCAAAAAGGTGGCAACCAATAATTATAATTATTGCAAATGGAAAAAGACCGGTGAATCAACTGCAATTTATTTCCCTGAATTAATTTTAATAATTATAGTAATTATCCACAGCTCGAATTAACTTGAATTTATATATGACAGCACAGGGTTTGAATCAGATTTTTTATTTGGAAGGTGAAAAAACTCTGAGCACGCCGTCCTTCCGGTGGGACGTTAAGCGATGTCAAGTACTCGTTAAAGACCCTTATCCTAAGTGAATAAACCTGGTTAGGAAAAATTTAGGTCTCTCACAGCAGAATCGGGCGACGAAAGAGCGCTCTGGTAGTAGGCGATATGACCTCGTAGTTTAAGCCTGGCCATGAGTCACAATAACTAACAACATGGACAAGTTAGTTTTACTTTATTTTGTTACTCTGATGATTTAAGGTTTATGCTAATTACTTCTCCATATTTATACTTTATATGGTATCCATAGATGTGCCATTGATGATGACACAATTGCGTTGAAATCCGGTTCTGGGCGGAAATAAAACAATGGAGAACAAAAGACGACGAACAGCTGTTTTAGTTATGTTTAAATAGTGTGAAACAGTCTAAGTTGTGTTGTGGAAGTGGACAGCCTAGTGAGATAAGTGTTTTTAGGCCTAAGTGTAGTGAACCAGTCTGAGTGAGAGACGATGTAGTGATGTAAGACTGAAAATAACAGTGAAGTAGATGCACAAAGGTACTTTTATATGTTTATATGCCCAAAATAACATGGAATTAAAGAATGGCCACAATATTTGAAAAGAAAAGAGACTAAAGTAGATGTAGAAATTAGTTTGTAACATTTTTATTGTAAATAATTTGATTTTTTTTATTTGAGGTTTAGGTTTAGGTTTGATGACTCATGCCCGGGCTTTAACAACGAGGTCATATC
Organism: Aradus depressus; assembly: GCA_963662175.1. NCBI lineage: Eukaryota > Metazoa > Arthropoda > Insecta > Hemiptera > Aradidae > Aradus > Aradus depressus. The sequence continues at coordinate 92,056,499 of OY759214.1, read as the reverse complement.
GCCTACTACCAGAGCACTCTTTCGTCACTCTGGTGGACATGAGCCCGACTCTACTGTGGGAGTCCTAAATTTTGCCTACCCTAAATTTTTATTCATCTAGGGTAGGGGTCTTTAACGAGTACCTGACATCGTTCAGGCTCGGGACCATCGCTTAACGTCCCATCCGAAGGACGGCGTGCTTAAGTTTATTTCACCTCCCAGATAAAATAAACTAAGGGCCTCGGTCGGGTTACGAACCCACGACCTTGAGCTCAGACGTTAAGCACGCATACCACTGAGCTACCGGCGCCCTGTTTTGTTTATTTGATATTGATATTTTGATTTTATTTATAATGTAGGTTTAGGTAAATAAACTCAATATTTGTTCTCTTATTCTATGCTATTCATTTTCCCTGTGAACCTAGTAAGATAATTTATACCTAGGTACCTTTGGATTAGATTTTGCAAATTTAGGAAAACAATATGGCATCTCTTTAGTATCTTTAGAAGAAATCCAAATGAAATAATTATTTATTGCATTTTTTTTAAATATGTGCACTTTCTTCAAAATTGCACGCCTTGAACTTTCGATATTTTTTAGGGCCCTTTTCGGAGATTACCGTGTAAATAAAAATTTAGTATAAGACCAGCTATAATTTCTACAGAAAATGTGGTAATTTAATTTAATTATTTATGTGTTTTTTTTTAATATTATTTTTATTTAATTTAACATTTTGTTCTTTGTCATGTTTGGAAACGGGGTTCAAAACACATGAAATTTTGTTGAAAAATGTACATGGATTAGTTACAATTTGGGGAAAGTAACAACACATTACAAATGTTAATAGCAATTAAGTTGAATAATACAAGAAACAGAGTGTCCTTATCTTGGTTTGTTAAAATTATCTTCTCTTTGTTCAGTTGGGGGACCTGAAAATAAATAATGTTAACCAAAGTTTGGATAAAGTTATACACAAGATATTCTATTCAAACAAAGTTACATCTAAACACAATATCATGCTGCATAACGTAACCCATAAATATCTAAAATTAAATACAAAGTTTAGGCGAAGTTATAGTGCAATCTGTCAGAAATTCGATGCAGTTTTTAACGGAATTTCATTCTTTTCGGCCTCCTAATTCCAAAGATGAAGAAAAAAGTCTTAGGTGAACCATCGGCTATGTACTTCCCCAATTAAGTTTTTGCTTTCCCCCCAATGCCAATGGACCGTTTGGTTCTCAAACTCAATATTTTATTTACATATTGGCTTCTGTATCCTCATATTAAACTTTGTATCGGTACATTCAATACACCGGCAGTTGTTAGGGTATTCGAGACGAACCCTCTTCTCTGGTCCTCCTTTTCCTTAAATAGTTAGGATGGCATCTATTAATTTTCCGCGAAATCGCATACAAAATTTATTATGAAGATTCAGAAGCTACTATGTATTTAAAAAAATTTTTTTTTTTTTTTTCCTTCGAGGGCTGATAGTGTCACCGCGGCCAGAGTAGGCCTATTGTATGCCCTGTGTGTGTTGCTCCCTACATCAGACCTGTATCTTAATAAAGTCCAGGATTCTTCTGCAGATTCCGTCCATTACCTGCTTCGGTTCCATCATGGCAAACCCGAATCAGTAAAATCTTCTGCTTTCTAGTGCCCCGCACTGGCTTAGAATATGGACCGGAGTCTCATTTTCCTCGCCACATTTCCTGCACAGAGAGCTTCTATCGATGCCCATATTGTATAGGTGTTTGTTCATATGACAGTGTCCTGTGATCAACCCTGTCAAAGTTCTTACATCCATTCTGCTCAGATTCAGGAGCTCTCGGCTCCTTTTCTCTGAGGGTTCCGCAACAAAGAGTTTTGACTGTCTTTGCTTTGGGACCCCTCTCCAGAACGGGACCTGTTTCCTGGTCAGCCAACCTTTTATTGCCGCCCTTGCGGTGCTCTTAGAGATCCCGCAGAAGGGTTCCGGTCCTATAGGTTCTCTGTCAGCTCCTGACCGCGCCAGTTGATCAGCCCTTTCTACTATTGCCCCAGCTATTATGTAAGTCATATATTGAGTTTTAGCCCAAACGGTCGATTGACTTTGGAGAAAGAGCAAGAACGTAAATGATTAATTCGTGCTGGGGAAGTAAACATCCTGATTCACCGACAATTTTTTTCAACATAATTATAATTTTTTTAATAAATTTTTTAGAAAATCTTAGCAGTGGGAATAATAATGAAGGCAGTTAGGATATATGTCAGTCTCCATTACGAACTGAAGGCATTAAACTTTCTATGCCTTCCTTACATTCAGTGAGAAAATTATATGCCAAATGCCGGTATGGGAGCTCATCTTTCACTGGGAGAGCATGAAAGAATGCCTTGTCATAAACACTCGAGAGCAATATCTTATGCTTTCTCGCATGCACGTAAGTAGTTGTGGAGAAAGTATACCCCAAGAGGCACATATCAATAATATTTCCACCAAACGATAAGATATATAACATGCGTAAAACAATTTATTTATTTTTTTTTTTTTTTTTTTTATTTGTAAAGCCAGTTGTTGTATTTTTTTTTTTTTATTTTTTTTTTTTTTTTTTTATTTATTCTACAATCTGTACAAACAATAACAATAAGCAGAAGTGATGACTAAGATGACATGATAAAATAATAAATAATACAATAAGCAAACATATACAAAAATAATAAACAGAATACATAATAAAATGAAAGATAAAATAAAGAAAATAAAAATAAAATAAAGTAAAAATAACTAAATAAAATAACTAAAAATATAAGAAAATCGACGAGGACAGCACCAGTAGGACTCCCGCACACTGCCATATACCACTCTGCAACTAGTGGAGAGGGGAGGAGGCGGCGGGAGACCAGCGCTGACCCTCCCACCACACTGGCCAACCATCCACTGTCCAGCAGTGGAGGAAGACCAGGAGGTGGGGCGTCGAAAGGACAGAGAGGCGTGAGGGGAGAATCCGGTCATCACCAGCACTCCCTTAAAAATGGCGTGTGAAGAAGAAAAAAGAAAAAATAATAATAATAATAAATATCAAAAATTAAAAGAATAAATTAATAAACACAAAAAAAAAAAAATAATAAAAAAAATAATAATCATAATAATAATAAATAAAAAATAGATAAAAAAAATATTAAAATAAAAAAAATATATATATATAATACAAATTAAAGAAGATCGCGAGGCCAACGCCGCCTCAGCCTTCTTGGAGGATTATGCGGATGAGATTGTGATGATAAGGATTTGGCAAGAGGATTATGGTGGAAGGAGAGGTTGGTGTGGAACTTGGAAAAACGGGATTTGATGAGGTCTTGGACAAAAGGAACTTTGAGGTCGTTATGGAGTGTAAGGTTGGAAACAAAAAAGGGAGCATCTACAATGATTCTAAGGACTTTGGATTGAAAGGATTGGATCCGCTTGATGTTTGATGACTTGGCTGAGCCCCATAGCTCAAGTCCATACGTCCATATCGGTCGTATAATTGTCTTGTATATAGTAAGTTTGTTCTCTGTAGACAGTTTGGATTTTCTGTTAAGAAGTCTGTATAGTTGTCCAAATCGTCTGTTCAGTTCTTGGCGTTTCAGTCGAGTATGGGGGTTCCAAGTTAGTCGGCTGTCCAGGTAGAACCCAAGATAGCGTACTTGGTTCGAAATGGGAATTGGTACATTGTTGAACAGGACTGGAGGACATAATTGCCGTCTGAGGGTGAAGGTGATGTGGACACATTTCTCCTCATTGACTTTTATTCTCCACAACCTACACCAGCTTTCCATATCGTGGAGATGCTTTTGCAGATTTTGGGAGGCAATGATAGGATCAGGATTGGTGGAGAGGATAGCGGTATCATCCGCGAAGGTAGCTAGAAGAGTATTAGGGTTGGTGGGAATATCAGCAGTGTACACAGTGTAAAGGACTGGTCCCAGGACACTTCCTTGAGGAACACCAGCCTCTACATGTTTATAGGCAGAATGTTCGCAACCCTGACGCACCCTGAAGAAGCGGTCAGAGAGGTAGGATCTGAGGACAAGGTAATATGTGTGGGGAAGCAGGTGCTTCAGCTTGAAGAGTAGGCCAGGGTGCCAAACCCGGTCGAAGGCTTGCGCCACGTCCAGAAAAGCACCTGTACAATAACTTTTGTTTTCCAAAGCTGAAGAAATGCGATCCACAAGGCGAAGACCCTGCTGGACAGTAGAGTGACCAGATCTGAAGCCGAACTGGTGGTTTGGGATTATGTTTTGCGATTCTAGGATGGGGTATATCCTTTTGAGGATTATTCTCTCCAGGATTTTGGACAGGATGGGAAGGAGGCTGATTGGTCGATAGGATGCTGGGGAATTGGGTGGTTTGCCGGGTTTCAGGATTAGGATAATGTCAGAGAACTTCCAGACAGTAGGGAGTTGGGCCTAAAGGCGGAGGCGCTGCACAGGAGAAGACCGCGCTTAGCGGTCTTCGACGTGCCCGCGGGTTGGTCGGCCGAGGACCTCACCAGGAGGTTTCAAGCCCAATTCCCCGACCTCTCCCCCATAGTCCCCATTTATAGGAAGGGCCCCCCCGGCAGATCGACGGTGCGCTGGGTGGTAGAGACCACCCCTGCGACTCGGAGGGCTCTCGTCACCTCAGGGAGGATCATCCTAGGATGGTACACTTGTGCAGTGCGGGATTGCCTGGATGTAACCAGATGTGGGAGATGCCATGGCTTCGGCCACCCGGAGAAGCGTTGCCCAAGCAGGGAGAGGGTGTGTGCTTACAGTAGGGAAATAGGTGATTCTAAAGACGCTATTGTAAATATATGTTAGGAAAAGGATGGCTTTTTTAGGAAGGTGGTTGAGGATGTTTCCTGTAATGAGGTCATAACCGGGTGACTTTTTGGAGGAAAGTGACTTTATGAAATGGATGACTTCTGAAGGATGGACTGGTTTCGGAGGTAGCGAAAGTTGTAGGGGAGAGTCTAGGAACTCTTGAACTTCTGAAGAAAGGGACAGAGGATCAGGATGTGGGGTGAATGTTTTTTGGAGATGGGATGCAAAAATATCGGATTTGTCCCTATCCGATGCAGCCCAAGAGCCATCATCTCGGCGTATTGGAGGGGAAGGGGTGTGATACTTCAGGATTTTTTTTGTAGTGGACCAGAGAGATTTATCATGAGTTGACAAGGAAGCTAGGTAGGAGTTGTAATTTTCGGAACGGTAGGATGACAACTTTTCTTTGAGGAGTCGAGTGAGGCGGGTATAGTTTGAGCGGTCAGAAGGATAACGCGTCCTTTGCCAGGTGGCTCGGGCACGGCGTTTGGAGGAGATAAGGTCGAGGATGTCGGTGGGGAGGGGGTGATTTCTGGGAGGAGCTCTGCGAGGTAACTGAATGGAAGCTTTCCATACGCTTTCCTGGATAGAAGTGATGAGGTGTTGGACTGCATCATCTAGGTCTTCCGGGATTTTTAGAGAGATTTTTAGGTCTATGGAATTTTCTAAGGTTGTTCGAAAAAGGTGCCAGTCAATTGGGCCTTGGATTAGGGAGGGGTAAAGAGGTTTTGGGATGGGTTGCAGACTGAGAGTAAGAAGAACAGGACTGTGGTCGGATGAAAGGTCGTCGAGACGGGAGATGGAAGAGTATAGGGCTCCCAGATTCTGAGAAACGAAAAAGTCCAGCAGATCTGGGAGTCTATTGGGATCGGTCGGCCAGTAGGTGGGGGAATCTGGGGATAGGAAGCCATAGTTGTTTGTGGAAAGGAAGCGGTTAAGGACTCGGCCTCTCTGATTAGCAACTCTACTGCCCCACTGAGGGTGCTTCGCGTTGTAGTCACCACCGGAAAGGAATCTGGGACCAAGGGTGTGGAAAAAGGATGAGAACTGTTGGGTGGAGGTAGGTTGGTTTGGTGGACAATACACTGCTGACACTGTTAGAGGAAAAGGAAAGAGGGCAATGGAAATGGACGTAGCCTGGATGTGATCTTCAGAGTAAGGTGGGAGACTATTGTAGGAGAGGGAGTGACGGACAAGGACTGCAGTGCCATCATGGGCTCTACCGTCGGGGTGGTCCGTCCTGTATGTGGCATAGTCAGGAACAGCAAACTGCTTCCTGGAGGTTAGTCTTGTCTCTGTTATAAGTGCAATGTCTACTTGTCTGTCGTGTAATAGTATGTCAAGTTCATTTCTATGGTTATGGAGGCCATTAGCGTTCCAGAGAAGGATGGTTAAAGAGCGGTGAGAAGGAGACGTCATTGGGGTCTATTGGGAAGTGAGGTCATGGATGCTGTCAGGAGAGTGAACATTTGCGTGAACATCTCCTGAATTTTGGCCATAAAGGAAGTAAGGATGGAAGTCAGGTCTGAAGCGGAGGGAGGTGCTGGGATGAATGAAGACTGAGGTGGCGCGGCCCTACCACGCATCATCTGGGAGTAGGACGCTGAAGATGGTTGTTGATGAGATCCTGGTGAGGCTTGAGGAGCTGAGGGTGTGGGTCGAGTTGGTCCTGGCAACGCCTGAGAGAGGCGAGCTGGTGGAGTTGGAAGGATCGTGGCTGGTCCCTGTCGGGTGATGTCGCTGGAGTGTGGGTATAGGGGGGCCGGCTTGGCAGCCTTAGGACTGGTTCTTTTGAGGCGCTGCAGGTCTCTGTAAACTGTGCAGCCCCTGTAGCAAGCTGGGTGTTCTCCGTTGCAGAGCACGCATTTGGCGGGGATATCTGCTGGCTTCCTACACGTCTCTGTTGGGTGGTTACCGGCGCACTTTACGCAACGGACGGGATGGCTGCAGTAGCCTTTGGTATGTCCGTATTCCTGACATCGGTGGCACTGTGGGATGTCCTGCCTCTTGTGGGGCTCCTCCACCTTGATCTTTGTGTAGACCAGGGTAGTTACATTGAAGATTTCTTTGTAGTTGTCCTTAGGTTCTAAATCCACAAAGAACAATGGCAGTGCCACCTTATTGACTGGGTGTCTCACTCCCGCCACGTTCCGAACTGTGAACCCGATCTCTTCTAGTTCTCTTTTAATGAGATCAATGGGCGTCGTCGGGTGCAGATGCCTCAGCACGACCCTATATGCTCGGTCTTCCTTCAGTTGGTAGGTGTAAAAGTCCATCTTGGACTTCCGCAATTCTTGTATTAGAACTCTATAGTCCTCGGGAGTTGAAACCAGTATTTTAGTCTCTTTTGTGTTTGTTTGACATATAAATTGTCCTGGTTTTATGACTGATTTGATTAGTTTGCAAGTTTCGGTGAACTCTCTAATACCGCGGATGAAGATCGGTGGGGGCTTCGGTTTTTCCTGTGGTTGCTGTTGACTTGGCTGTCTGTCTTCATCATCATATTTAAAAAATTTTTTTTCAACATTTAAACATATATAGGTTTTTTGTCTGGATATGAAAAACCTTGAGCACTCCGTCCTTCGGATTGCAGGTTAGGCGATGGTCACGAGCTGTGCGATATCAAGTACTCGTTAAAGATCCCTTTATAATACTTTATACCTTATTCAAGGTATCTAAACCTGCATAAACGCAATTAAGGTTTCCTTTACACCAGGGCGACGAAAAAGCGCGTGAATAAAGCTAGGTAGGCAAAATTTAGGGCTCCCACTGTAGAGTCGGGCTGGCTCATGTCGCTCTGGTAGTAGGCGATATGACCTCATAGTTAAAGCCCAGACAGGAGTCACAATAAGTAACTATGACATAAATACGATTTGTATATTTAAGCTCAATGTTTTGTTTTTTAAAATGATTATATTGGTCCTAGCTGACAACTGCGGGGCAGTCAAGCTATCGAAAATTTAATAAGGAACATTTTTGGGTGATACCAATTTCTCGATGGGACTAACCGTTTTCGCGTAAAAGAAGCAAACGTCTAAAAAAAAAGGTAATTATCTCGCAAACCCAGTAATCTTCGGAATAACTAAATTTATAAAAAAAAGGGTGTCTGAGAGCATCGGCAGCTCAGTGGTATGCGTGCTAGCTTACCGGGCTCAAGATCGCGGGTTCGATTCTCAGCCGAGGCCCTTAGGATGGGAAGTTAAGCGATGGTCCCGAGCCTGTGCGAGATGTCAAGTACTAGTTAAAGACTCTTATCCACCGTTGGGCTCATTTCCACCAGAGCGAAGAAAGACCGCTCTGGTAGTAGGCGATTTGGCTTTGTAGTTAAAGCCCGGGCATGAGTCATAATAACTATCTAAAATGTGCCTTTGAGGTGTCTCTAAAACTTTTCTTTGCATAGATTTTGGATTGATATAAATATAAGCGGTCTTTTTTAAAGTGTACTTGGGCCCCGAAGTAAAGTAGTCTCCATTTTCGTACATTTTTGGCAAAAATCTAAGCAGTTTAAGCGCATGTGTACCTATAATTGTTTCTGCATTAGAGCACTCAGTTCATGTCCCATACACAAAAACATCACCGCGAAAATACTCAAAACCTATTTAGGGTATCTTGAAAAGTTAAAATCTTTTGAAAACTTGATCTCAGATTTTCGCAATATTTTCTTACACCATAGGTAAAAGAACTAAAAATATTACGAAAAAGGTTATAAAGAGAAATTGGGTCCAGCTCATATTTACATTTTAGAGGTGAATTTCCTCAATCTATTTGGTGGAAAAAGTTCTTGAACAATATTAAATTTCATCTTCTATAAAAAAATGCCAATATGTATTAGTTTTTGTAGAATTGCCAATATTTATTAAAACATCAAAGCACCTATGGAATCCATCAGAGGGTGAATCACACTTCTCTGTAACGTTGAGGGGGCATCAACTCCAAAATTGTCAGTAGTTCAAAAAATATATAATATAAAGAAGAAGGTAAATATAAGGTCTATTTTCTAGGTTGTAAAAAAAAAAAGAAATATACAGCATATTTTTTCTAATTTTTGAAATCAGTTGGTCGAAAATCTTATCTACTGGGTTTAAGAAAGTAATGAGTTAGCGTCAACGGTATGCTTTAGTTGTCTCATTGTACACCGTAATTCTGAGAGTTAGTTCCTTATACTCAGTAATGCGAGTATGAAATTATTTAAGGGAGTGATCTGTTAGTGAAAGAAAGACCTGTAATGACCACAAAACATATATTTTATTTTTTTCTTACTTATTTTAATTTTTCATAGAACTACTAATAATAGGTTAGGTTTTATGACTCATGACCGGGCTTTAACTACGAGGTCATATCGCCTACTACCAGAGCGCTTTTTCGTCACTCTGGTGGACATGAGCCCGACTCTACTATGTGAGTCCTAAATTTTGCCTACCATAAATTTTTATTCACCTAGGGTAGGGGTCTTTAACGAGTACCTGACATTGCACAGGTTCGGGACCATCGCTTAACGTTCGAAGGACGGCGTGCTTATTAAGTTTATTTTACCTCCCCAGATAAAATAAACTAAGGACCTCGGTCGGGTTGCGAACACACGATCATCTCGAAAATTGTCAAAACGTATTCTTGGGACCTTGAAACGTGAAAATCCGTTGAAACCTTCTTAATCTCGGATTTTCGATACTTGTTATAGTATAGATATAAGAAAGTAAAAATGCAAAATTTATATTATGATTCAGTTTTACAGAGGAAAGAAAGATTTGGAACCATATAAAATCGTCGAAAAATCATCTTCTGAGTTTTGTATAGAGTCTTCGGACGTTATGGAACCATAAAAAAATATTTAAAGTAAAATCTCATGTTATCATAAAGAAAAATTAATAGGTTCATGAGGTAATTGTGTCCGGAGAGCTGAGCCCTTAAAGTTTAAAGCCCTTAAAGACAATAGGCTGGGATGATTTATCTCGGCTTTGTGACTCGCCGTTACACTCGAGGAAGTAACTCTGCCCAAAAGAAAAGAGGGGGCCCGAAATAAAGGGAAACTTTCCCTAATCCACCCCCCCCCCACCCCACTGGGCCGCTTTCCGCCTTCAAACAAATTAGTGGGGGACGTGCCCCCGGCAAGATTTCCTGGGGGAGGCATCCCGCACACTTTTTAAAACTTGTCCAGCTTCAGTGAATAATGGCCTTAATCTTCATTTAGGTATTTCTAGAAAAGTACAAAATAATAATTTTACAAAATACTACACTTGACAAAAGAGTATTCGTTTATGTCTATTATACTTATCCAAATATGAAACTACTTAGTTATTATGACTCATGCCCGGTTTCTAACTACAAGGTCATATCGCCTACTACCAGAGCGCTCTTTCGACACTCTGCCTACCCTAAATTTTATTCACCTCGGGTAGGCGTCTTTAATAAGTACTTGAAATCGTACAGGCTCGGGACCATTGCTTAACGTCCCATCCGAAGGACGGCATGCTTAAGTATATTTTACCTCTCAGATAAAATAAACTAAGGGCCTCGACTGGGTTTCGAACCCGCGATCCTGACCTATTTACATGTAGCGCTTGGTTGTATTGGTCCTATCACAAATCTGAAAGCTTTCAGATAATTGAAATTGTAAAAATTAACATTTTTTGAACGTCAAATGTTTTGATAAGACTAACCGTTTTCTTATAAATGAGTAAAACGTTAAAATAATTGCGGTTCAAGAAATCATTTTACGACTTGGTTCTAACTAAGAAATGTTTCTCAATGAGTTCCCAATAGCCCGAAGTCCTCCGATTTGAGATAGAACCAATAAGTCCAAAGTTAGAGCACCCCAAAGAATATAGAACACATTTCCATAAGTTATGTTTCAAAATAATGTTTAATTGTACACTTTTTTATTATTGGTAGTTTATTATTAAAAACGATAAAAATAAATAAATATGGGATATGTGCATTACAAGATTTATTATACCAACCACTTTTGTACAGATCACTTTCACATCCCCTCCCCTCTGTCAAATTCATTTCATATTGGATTACATGTGTATGAGAAAGTCAGTCAGAACTACGATGTATAATGAAACAAAGAAAACGGCTGAGCTCAACACATTACTTTCATATACCCAGTAATGCCAGTATGATTTTGAGATGGGGGAGTGTTCTGTACACAAGTGGTTGGTATTTTGGCCGGACAAAACCTGGCCAAAATACAAAAAAAAAAATAGATGCAGATTTTAAGGAGGGAGTGAAGGTGTGTTTACTTCCGTACACCTGTACAAACATAAACAAGACCATTGCAGCCTTTTAATACCCTCTACATTGCCTCAGTCTATATTTATATAGTGTTAAACCCAATCTTCAGCATAGAGTGTGCTGGTTTCGGATTATGCCAACGTCAGCACAAAGTTCAGACTGACTTTAACTAGTTCTTTGGTTTTATTCATTTGAATTTTACAAAAAACAATTTTTTTTTTTTTTTAGTTCTAAATAATTTTCAAATATTTACTAGTTCAATTTAAATTTGAGTTCAGTTGGTTCTTTCGTTAGTTTGTGTTCTTATATCTTCATTCCTTTAAAATAATTTATTCTTATCATTAAATTAATTTAAATCTTCAACTTTTTCGTAAGTATTATTTAGTGAGTTAGGGATGAACGCTTCAAGCGGGGGTGAGGAGCCCCCGGGAAGTAGTGGTCAAGTGGGCGATAGTCCATTAATGGAGCAGGAGGCAGCAGGAGGGGCAGGGATGGACTTGAGCCCGGGCCCGGTAGCTGCCAAGGCGGGGGACAAGAGACAGGCCTCAGAGGAGATCCACAGGGGCTCGGCCAAGGTTCTCGTGAGCCAGCGAGTGGTTGAGTCTTGCAGCAGCGCAGCGGACCAATTACAGGTTGGCAATAAAATATCTAAATTACAATCAGGTAAGTTTAAGGACACTGATGTTGGTCCTTTCTGTGTTTATGTGCAAGGTTTGCAGGGAACTCTAGGTTCCATTCACCCGATGGGTTTTGGAAAGTGGATGTTCTTCAATAACTTTAAATATGTGAAAGACATCTCAAATATAGCGGTGGCAGGGAAAAATAGGTTCCGTGTAACCTTCAGTTCCTCTGTAGCCGCTAATAGTTTTATAACGTGGGAATTTTTGAAGGAAAAAAATGCATATGCGTTCATTCCGCGCCATTTAATTAATAAGAGGGGTGTCATTCGCGGGGTGGACACTTCCTTGGATGATGATGAAATTTTGCAGGTTGTGAAATCCCCATAAAAAATAGTGGAAATTAAACGAATGACAAGAGGCAAGAAAGAGGATCCGTCTCAGCGCATTAAACTAGGTACATGCGTTCTAACATTCGACAGCCAAAGACTGCCAGAATACGTTTATATCTACGGAGCTAGGTGTCCGGTGGCCCCCTACGTGCCCCCCCCTTCTTCAGTGTTACTCATGTCTGAACTTTGGTCATGTCAAGGCGCAGTGCCGAGGCTCTGTGCGATGCGAGATCTGTGGGGACAAGCATGCCTCCACCGAATGTACCTTCACCCTCCCCGTCTGTGTCCATTGCAAAGGTCCCCATAAGGCCACCTATCGGGAGTGTCCCGTCTATGTCGCAAACCTCGAAAAGAAAAAACAGTCTGTTATTTCCACAACCCTCTATTCGACCGTTACTAAAAATAAATTTAACCTATTAGAAAATATGTCGGAATTTCCTGTCTTGGACAGTAATTCAAATAGTTCCCCCGAAAACAAAAATAATACTGTTAATATGCTTAGCAAAAAAACTAAAATTAAAGTGAGACGGTTTTCCCCTTACGCTGCACCTAAAGGCTCGCAGTGGCCTGTCCTTTCGACCCCTTCCTTACCTCTCCAGCCAATCGAGTCCAACCCTCAGGCGGCCTCCTTCATGGAGAGGTTCGTGGAATCTCTGTCTAACCTAATTAGTAAGATCCAGAACTCCTCACTGTCCAAGGACCAGATCGTTGAGTTGCTGGCAACGACCCTGCACAATTTGGCAAGCGACGGTTCAGAAAATGTGGAAAAATTTAAAGTAAATGATGATAGGTCCGTATCCAATTAATGTAATGAGTTTATTTCCAAAATCATTTCAAGGAATGCTCAATTCACTGAAGCCTCTTTTTTAATTTGTAAATAATAATTCAATTTTCTGCGTTTATGGTTTTAGTTGTGAATTCCCTCTGGTTCTCGTGTTTACGTGCGCCTTTTTGGATGTACTTACATACAAATCCATTTACATACTATTTAATAGAATTCCCATTCTTTGCATACTTCCATATTTAGTCTGCTCTCTTCTCAGTCCAGTTGGGCGATTTAATAAAAAATTAAATATTTATTATGGACAGAACTCTTAAGATCCTTCAATGGAACGCTCGTTCTGCTGTAGCCAACAAAGCCAGTTTGGAGTGGATGTTGCACAAGCACGGTATCGACGTGGCCCTTGTGTCTGAGACGTGGTTCAGGCCAGGAGTGTATGACGGGTTCCCGGGGTACAATGTGCTGAGAGAGGACAGGGCAGACGCCAGGTCCGGGGTAGCGCTCCTCATTAGGAGTAGCATCCCCTACACCCAGATCACCAATTTTTACAAGGTAAGGAATGTGCTGGTGGTAGGAGCGGAGATTAGGTTAGTCTCCAATTCTGCCATCAGTATCATCTCTATTTACAATGAGCCCAACAACCAAGTGGCAGAGGCAGACTGGGACCGGTTGTTGCGAGGCATTCCAAAACCTACCTTGGTTGGAGGTGATTTCAATTCTCACCACTATTCTTGGGGTTGCGATAGATGTGACAAGAAGGGCAAAAATCTTTTAGCGGCTGTTTAAAACAGCAATATGATAGTTGTAAATGATGGCAGCCCTACTTATTTTAATAACGTTGCCCAGAAATGCAACTCGGCGGTGGATGTCACTTTTTGTTCTTCAGGTTTGGCCAGTAATGTGGATTGGGAGACATTGTCTGACCCTCACGGCTCTAACCACCTCCCCATTGTAATCACTTTAAATGATATTTCTATTAACAAACTCCTCGTCACACCCTTTCGAAGGTGGAACATTAGAAAAGCTGATTAGGAAATATTTAGTTATTCCATGAATGATAAATTCAGGAGTTCAGACAGTAGTCTAAATGAAGGGTATGACCATTGCATTAACGTTATAAATGAAGCAGCTGCAGAAGCAATCCAGAAATTTAGGAAATATATAAATCCCAAATTTAATCGTCCCTGGTGGAATGAAAACCTCAGCGATTTGTTAAACAAAAGAAAAGCCAACTTCAATAATTATAAAAAGAATTCGGATTTGGGGAATCTCATGAAATATAAACGAGCGGATGCGGAATTTAAGAAGGCGGTAAAAGAAAGTAAAATTAATAGTTGGCGCGAATTTTGTGGTAGTTTGAACAGATGTACGTCTGTAAAAGAAATTTGGGACAAAATAAAAAAACTATCAAACAGGAAGAAAAGTAATAAGCCCCCTTTAGAGACGGGAGAGTGGTGTGTGGACTTCATGGAACGTTTGGCCCCTCCCTTCGTTCCGGCGTGGGTGGGAGCAATGGACAGGATATCAGAGAGACACTTCCTAACAGACAGGTTCGAGCTGGCCGAACTGAACATGGCGATCAAATCCAACAGTAAGAATACGGCTCCAGGGATGGACGGGATCCATTATGACATGATCAGGAATTTGCCGGTCACAACCAAACTCCACCTGTTGAAGGCATTTAATGAGATCTGGCTTTCTGGGGTCGTCCCGGAGGATTGGAAGGATTATTTGGTTATCCCATTGCTAAAACCGGGTAGATCGCACAGTGATGGAGCTTCATACAGACCGATAGCCCTGTCATCTTGCATGTTGAAGACCTTCGAAAGAATGGTGAAGAACAGGCTTGAGTGGTGGCTGGAGTCGCAGGACAAGATCCCATCTTACCAGTTCGGGTTTCGGAAGGGCAGGTCCACTTATGACAGTTTAGCCTCCCTCACCTTAGATATCCACACTGGGTTTACTAATCGTCATCAGACATTGGCACTGTTCCTGGATCTCACAGGGGCCTATGACTCTGTTCAACTTCCTGTTCTAGCGAACAAGATGCTGAGTTTGGACTTGCCAGCCAGTTTTACTCACAGGATCATTAACTTACTCTCGAATAGACGCCTTCATCTATGGATAAACAGCTCACTGCATAGTTCCAGGGTTACAAATTTGGGTTTGGCGCAGGGGGGAATTTTCTCTCCCCTTCTATAAGTTATCTCTCCTTGGATTTGTGTCGATGTATTCCTCGCAACATAAGTATATTGCAGTACGCAGATGATATCTGCCTGTATACCCAACACAAGACCGTGGATTCTTGCAAGACAGGCTTGGACCAGGCCGTAACTTCGCTGCTCCCGTGGCTGGTCGACAATGGTCTCAGCATCTCTCAGTCAAAGTCTGCCGTTTGTCCTTTCTCGCGACAACATAGGTTCCCACTCGGGGAGAATTTAGCTTTGGGGGGATTGGTCTTCCCTTGCGTGGCCAAGGTTAAATTCTTAGGCTTGGTTCTAGACCGGAAGTTAAACTGGAACAGCCATATCTCCTCCATAATCCAGAAAGTAGAAAAATATATTTATCCTTAGACTAATAACAAACAGAAATTGGGGGGCAGATCCTAGTATTGCATTACTATTTTATAGAAACATAATTAGGGCAGTTGTGGACTACGGCTCAGTGTTCTATGGTGAAGCGGCCAAGACCAGTCTACATGGGCTGGATGTCCTTCACAACAAATGTCTGCGTCAGGCACTGGGCTTCCTGAACAGCACACCTGTAGATGTGGTACTGTGTGAGGCGGGGGAGATGCCGCTAGACCTTAGAAGGAGAATGTTGGCTGGCAGGTACCTCTGCAAGTTACTGGCCTCCGATAGTCCTGTCTATAGCAAAGTTCGGCAACTAACTGTACTTAACTTCACCTCATCTGACTGGGTTAGAAATAATTATTATCCTCTTTTGCTTGATAGTTTCCCGGAATACGCTAAGTTTGCCCCTTTCGTATACAGTTCTCACATTCTACCAAATTTCAATATTAATTTTCGTAATCTTCTTCATCACATTAAAGTATTTTCATCAGATAACCATAAAATGAAATCCGTTTTTGGGGAAATTTGCGAATTTGGGATAAACTTCATTTTAAAGTTTAATATTCGTCCGAAGAAGACGCACACTCAGATGTTTAATGTCAGCGAATTTTCGAGGAAAATGAATCTATCGCAATTTCTAATTTCAGTTACCTAATATGAATTGAATATTTCTCATAAGCTGTATGAGGTACAACACGTGTTCACCTCCTATTGAGGAGCTGATGTATTTGTCAAAATAAAGTATTCAATGAAGGGTCGGGGATTTTTTAAAGTAATTTTTTCGTGTGCACACCAAAAAACATAAAGTATATAAGTTTCATAATTTTGGCCAAACATTTGTTCATTTTACCCCAGTGTGCACGGTAGCTCGGTGATATGCGTGCTTGCTCACTAAGCTTAAGATCGCGGGTTCAAGACCCAGCCGAGGCCCTTAAGTTTATTTTATCTGGGAGGTAAAAAAAGCTTAAACACGCCATCTTTCGGATGGGACGTTAAGCGATGGTCCCGAGCCTGTATGATGTCAGGTACTCGTTAAAGACCCCTACCAAAGGTGAATAAAAATTTAGGGTAGACAAAATTTAGAACTCCCACAGTAGAGTCGGGCTCATGTCCACCCGTGACAAAAGAGCCCTCTGGTAGTAGGCGATATGATCTTGTAGTTAAAGCTCGAGCATGAGACATAGTAACTAACTAAACCTCAGGGCTTAATTACAAAATCATATCGCCTACTACCAGTGCTCTACGGTGGGAGTTTCAAATTTTGTCTACCAAGGTTGTTATCTAGGGTAAGGGCTTTTAACGAGTACACATTTTATTTGCCTGACCTATTTCTAGTTTCTTATATCAGAACACGTGGTCCTCGATTGCCCGCTGTACGACAGGTCTAGGGTGGAGTTGATCCGCGCGACAGGATCATATCTGGGATTGAGCCTGCCGGAGTTGATGACGGAGTCGAACTATCCGGCGTTCGGCCGGTTTGTCACCTCCTGGCGGGAACAGAAAAAGCCCGCTTGACCCGGCGCCGGGAGCGATTGACGGGCCGCGGCCCGATGTCTACCCCCGGCGACCGCGATGTAGTAGCAGCCCCCACTCCAAGATCCTGAGCTCTCTCGGCGCCATCTGGCAGCCGCAACACAAGGGGGTCTGGGAGCGCCAGTTTGTCCCGCAAGGGACCAGAGGCTGTCGCCCCCAGACACCCACAGCAACAAATAAATAAATAAATTTAGCATAACCATGTCATGTATCCTCATTCCCCGACGAAAAAACGGGCCGTGTGATTAACCGGAGCACCCGAAAAAAAAAAAAAAAAAAAAAAAAAAAAAAAAAAAAAGTTTCTTATATCAGACAAATATATTAAATGTTACACTCGTTGGTTATATTCTTAAAACTAGGTATGCAATGCATTCTGCTAATTGTAAATATTGAGCGGAGCCGTGACTCAAATTGCCTATACCTTGAACTTTAAATTCATTAGCCACCGAGCCGAACTTTATAATTCACGCGCAGCACCGCAACAATGTCTTCCAACAATGGTCTCAGTTTCATTCTTTTTTTCAGTGATTATTCCTCGATGGTACTTCGATTTTAGTTATTATTATCGATTGTCGATTGAGAAGAATTTGAACGTTTCGCATTGAAGTCTATGGATGAACATATTTTCGGTGATTATTCCTCCGTGGTACGTCCGATTTTCGAAATTATTTTTTAACAACCTTCACGTGACTGACATCCATCAATATGCAAAAATTGATCAGGATCAGATAAACAGTTTTAATGCAGGAGGGGCACAAACGAAACACACGAGTCGTCTAAAGATTGAGCTACGCTCATTCTTCCGTTTCACTCCAGAATGAGCTCCGCTCAAAAATGAAAATCAAGAATGGCTGGAAATAGCAAAAATTGAAGAATAATGTTGGAATCAAAGCTACCTACCCCTTAGGAAAGTGAGGAGGGCTCATTTTAAAAGCCGCCCCCTTCAAATTAAGTTATTTCTTGCTGCTCCTTCTTCTTACATAAACATCGTTTCGTGTTAATATTCCTGTTTATATTAAATATGTCTCAGAGACTCCCCACAGAGGAGATAACAAGAAGAGCAGATAACGGAGAAAAACTTTTAATCATATTCATAAATACAAAAAAAAAATATATATATAAAGAAAAAAAAATATACAGGAAAAAATAAGAAAAATGAAAAGCACATTTTCTTCAAGACGACTAAGATTGATGATGTGGGTGTATTGGATGTGTCGTGATACCAGGATACAGGATGATACACATAGATAATGTCATATGAAATGTATTATGTCTTACATTGGTTATCAATGTCAGAATACATTTGACGATATTGTGGAAAGATAATAAAATTGAATAAAAACAATGAACTTGTTCAAACTTATATTGTCTATTGGTTGTTTCCAGCATTTTTTCTTCCAGAGGTGTCTTCTTATTTTTTTTTTGGACGATATTTCGGGACAATTACAGGTCCCTTCTTCTGTAATTGTCCCGAAATATCGTCCAAAAAAAAATAAGAAGACACCTCTGGAAGAAAAAATGCCGGAAACAACCAACAGTGGAACATCCCAGAGAAGTTTAAGAAACACATTATATTGTCTAATTCCTAAAAAATATATGCATAAAGGGTTTTTTAAAGGGGAATTTAAGTTTGCTAGGTATCATATTTATACAGTTCTCAGCTTACCTGAGATTTTCTAAAATTGTGACAATTTAATAGACGAGGAAAAAATGGGATTTGTTTGAACGACCAATTTCACTTCAAATTCTCATCCCTATGAACGCCACAAAGTTAATATAATATATTGTTGATTTTTATTATACAGAGTATGCTCGCACTTTATTTTTCTTCTTGTACTTTGATATTAAATAGAATATAAATATATTATGAGTTTGTCTAACAACAATTTCACAATATTTTAAAACAAAGTCGATTCGTCTAAAGCGACAAATAAGGTCGATTCGTCTAAAACAACAAATGATTGAAGACTCCTCGACGAGACATGATGGAAGGCTGGCTCCTCATCTATCTATTTTGTGATGAATCTCTTTTAGACAAATCGCCGGCAACGCAATGATAGCCCCGTAGGAAAGTTGCGAGCAGCTCTAAACCTGCTCATATATATATATATATATATTTTTTTTTTTTTTTTTTAAATAGGACAATGAAAGTGGAGTGCTTGTTCTACCGTAGGATCATAAATTGAGGCCATGACTTCATTGTTAAGCACGTACTTCCATCATTTGATTTATGTAAAGATGCTGTCATCTCTGCTATATGATCTTATTAATATCTGAATAGCAGCTACCAAATTTCATCTCCATATATATTTAAGTTACAAACGTAAATTTCAATTTTTCTTTGTCCCTCGGATATTGCTTTAAAGGGCTGCTCTCTGTGCTTGCACCAGAATCACGCGTTGCCTCTTCGTAGTAGCCGAGGCTCAAGAGAGTTGAAAGTGGCTGTTGTCCTTTCTTTAATGGCAACAACGTAGGACGCCGCGTTGAGGCACAGCTCCATCCGCACTCCAAGGTACGTGATCGTGGTCAGCCCTCAATGCGGCGTCAGTGGATTCTCATTACCAGGGGATGTCGGGCATCGGTTCTTCCTCTCATCAGCAAAGCCGAGGTTTTGCTAGCTGAGAGAGCCAATTTGTTGGCGCAGCACCAGTATCGTCAATATCGTCTATGGCGACTTGAGCGCGAAGAGTCAGAACAGTTCGACTATCAGCGTGCACCGTGACAACAACGTCGTCGACGTAGGCGATTGTCGTATATCCACGACTCTCGAGATCACGGAGCAGTCTTTGACGGACAAAAGTGTCAGTCGGGGCCCTGAGGACAGCCTTTAGTGATGTCCACGGTAGTGCTAGCATAAAGTTGATTCATGGTCGCAGATCGATTGCTGAGGAAGCTGGAAATTAGCCCAAACACATTCCCAGGCAGTCCCGCAGTCGCGTGAGGATAGCAATCGAAGGCCGACGCGGTGTCAAAGAAGGCGCAGAGGGCATATATCCCACGGTCATTCCTCACATCCGCCCTCAGCATCATCAAAGCGACTTCGGGATACGATAGGCGTGCATCTGGGCACGAATTCCATTCAAGAGTTTGAAAACTCTATCTCAGATTTTCGCTCAATTACAATACTTTCTTAAACTATAAGGATGCAATTAATGATCATCGATCAGGCAACTTATATCTAGGTATCGGTTCCGACATTCGATGGATGCTGTTCGATACTCGTCTTTTAATGAGACTCTCCCTATCCAAGACTTCTACCGCCCCTCCACACTTTTCCTTTGAGACAACTAAATTGAAAAAGTTTACCAGACAAACGGATCCACTGACAAATACTTGATGTTGGGACCCAGTTCAAATCCTTCAAATCGGATAGACTGTCTCGGGGAGTGCTTCCTAGACGACTTCTTCTTCTTTCAATCCCCATTATACAAACTTAATTTATTAAGCTTTATTTTTCTGCATGTTTCCCCCAATAAAGTGTTCGATGAATCAGTGAAAACAAATCGTAAAAAAAAACAGGTACATTTAAAATGAAATGCGAAAAATGCGTTCTGAAATGTCGCTTGAAACCCATTTTTTTAAAGGTTTCCTCAATTCACTCGAAAACAGGTAGTCCTATTGAAAAATGGGTTCTTACCAAAAATGTTCCTAATTAAATTTTAATTCGCTTACATTTCTTTATATTTGAGATGTAGATACAACCAAAGACATAGATAGCGCCCCAAAGAATCTGCAATAAAATCCTTCGTGATGTTCAAGTTATTGTATTTAATAAGTACAATAAAATAAGTGGCATAATTGCTATTAATATATTGGAGAGGACAATTTTTAAGCGTATCAATTCAAACATTCCGCTTCTCAGATTGGCCGGTTAACTTAACGATAGATTCAGGAACAGGCTCATCTGTTCTGACTCCTTAACTGTTATTGCGTAGCATGTTGAGGTTAGTCGCTTTGGGATCTATGATTATTTGTTTGAGTTAAGTTACTGGATAACTATGATTTTATTCAACTTTTTTTTGTGCTTACATTAAAATAATTCGGTAAGTTATAAATTTTTGCATTTATCTTTTTTATTAATACTTAGAAACATTTCGTTTCATTCAAAATGCAATTATTATACTTGTATTACAGACTTCGGGCTAAAAATATAACTATCCCTGATGATGTGGCAGAAAAGAAAAAGAGAATTTTTTTTTAATAGTATTGTAATTATTAATCATATGTGTGTCAGACACAAATAGTTATAAATCTAATATGAATACGTTCTTATGACGCATCCTATTACCATGTATTGGTTTAACTGAAATACTTAATATAGTATAAAGCAATTGACTAGAAATTAGTAATTGACTTACGTAGTGGTTTATGAGCCCCGTGTGTCGATACATTCGTTACACCGGCAGTTATTAGAGTTTTCGAGTCGAGCCCTGACCCTTATTCAGATCCTCTTCTTCTCTTCGGTAGAATTCGCGGAAAATCGCTAACCTAGGTGATTAATTCTGGGGAAGAACATTGCCGATGATGCACTGAAGAATGTTTTTTTTAAAATTAGTTGCTAAACTGCGGATCGTATAATAAAGTTACGAACCCGCCCGACCCCTAGACACCCACTGATTCTATTTAAGCCCCCTGCCCACGCTCCATGATATATCGAAGCACCCTGCTTAATCCCGCTATAAAAATTCTAATACTAGCTCCACAAAGAGGGCTCCAACATTCTTTTTTTGGAGATTTCTATTTAGAGTAAGCATTTGCCTGGACAGTATACCGCAATTCGGGTCGAATACCTCATTTTGAAGCAAAGAAAATTAACTTTTTATTTTCTTCCCTAGCTAAACAAAGTACAGGGGAAGTTATGTAATCGGTCATAAATTCGATGCGGGGTTTTCAACGGAATTTCACGTTTTCCAAAAACAAAATTCCTGTGCGTCTGTGAATGCGAAAACTCCGGTAGACGTTGTAATAAATGTTTGTAACAATTTGTAATAAAAAAAAATTAATTGAACTAATAATAAATAAAAAGGAAAAAAATTTAATGAATCTAAATATCAACAGAAGGGATTCGCCAATTTGTAATAAAAAAAAGGGGAATAATTATTAATTTAAACAAAATATTTTAATTAAAATTTAAGTATAAATAACTAAATAAAAAAAATTGAATTGATAAATATATTGACTGATTTTACAAAGAGTTTATATATTAACTAAATAACTTAACTTAATTACCTAAAACTAAATTTATTTTTTTGTCTTTTATTTAGAAAGATGCAACTGTTGCTAGGGTGCAACAGCCAGCATCTATGATGGTAGGTATGGATATGTTGGCGTGAATGGCATGTGAGAGGAAGGCCACCCAGTGGTAGGACCTCGGGACGAAAATTTATACTGATTATTGAGACAAGAACAGAGAAAAATAAATAATAATAAAAAAAAAAATATATGAATAAAAAGGAATTGAAAGACAATTTTGATGGATGGGTAAGAGAGATGATAAAAGTAAAGGAAACTAATGTAAAAAATAAAAAATATTAAGAACGAATAGGATTTAAGGTGGCAGCAAGTCGCGGTTCCATCTTCTCTTCAACCTTCGTGGGGCGTTTTATTGTAAGTGATAAAGTACGTATTTCTGGGTTTGTATGTGTGTAAAGTAAATGACTTCGTTGCCTACATCAAGGAAAGAGTTTGGATCAAATGGCAGATTCGGTGGCTCGGTGTGACAGATAATAAACTAAGGACCATGAAAAGCTCCCCAGCGTGAAAATTGCAACCTTGCGGTGGATATTTCCAAAATTCTATCCAATAATAGCTTCCAAATTACCCAACTATTTAATTTCTTACAATTCACAAATCTCTTATCTAAATTATAAAACAAAATTATCTTCATCACATAGCCTTTCTATTCCGTACATATCTTCTTTATTATTATTAATCTGCGCCTATCCAAATTAGCCCGCTAGGATCCCCAGAGACTTGCATCCATCAGACATCCATGACCCTCGTGGTCGAAATGCCTTAAAGAGAAAAAAAAAAAAAAAATTCTAAAAAAACGTACCTATGTAAGTAGTTTGTATTGTGTCGGGTAATGTGTGTATCATAAGGTCGTTATGAAGTGTTCTGTTGTTTATGTATACGGTTAATTGAATTAATATTTACCTTTAAAAAGCCAATGGTTGATGTAAAATAAAATAAATAAATAAACATTATTCTCTGAGCTCCTAAAATGTTAAGAAAAAAATTAGAAAATTGGTTCTACGTTACTCTGTACCAATAAATAATAAAAAACGAATGGATGCCACCTGAATAATATTCAGGAATTTAATAAAAATTAATTATTTAATAATATTTATGTCCCGCAATGGTACTTGATTTCAAAGGTATCGATACGTAGAAACCACAAGTTTTGATAGACAAATTTAGTTCAGAGAGAGATTTTAGGAAAATAATAAAAAAGTAAACCATTTAGAAAAATTAATATATTAAATTTTTTTAAAAAATGGAGGCCATCCTCAAAATCAAATATAAATATACCCTAGACTTCATCCAATAAAATTTTCTTATATTAATTTAAAAAAGTTTCCTTAAATTCCATCTCTCGACACTCTTTCATCACTTTACACTTCTTATAACATAAACTGTACCAAATTCCACCACTCAATAATAAAACTCAGAGCCCGTTTGAGCGTATTCCCTAGGCAACGTCCCAATGTCGAATGTATCAACACGAAATTTTATATGTGAATTTAGAACATTCCGAAGCCGACACCTAATGATTTTCAGCCAAATCGAGCAAAGGAAAGGGGGAAATTAGGCGAAAGACAGCTCAAAAGCTCTAATAATAAAGGGGAATAACGGTATAACTCGAAAATCAACGTTTTGAGGAAAACTTAGGAACCTAAGTAAAAATTAATTTATAGCACTGCTACTCTGCAAGATTTTTGATAATATGATTCTTTAATAGTACGAAAAATAAAAAATTGTATACATATATACATAATTTGATAAAAAAATTGATATTTTATTTTTTTGAGTTATTCCGTTATTCCAAAGATCGAGTGTAAAATATACTGTTTTAGAAACTTTATTGAATAAAATAGTAGTTACATTAATAAGCAATGTAAAATATATATATATATATATTTTTTTTTTTCTTTTTTTTCTTTTTTTTCTTTTGGCTTTATGTACGGTGCATATTAGCCATGTCAATGTGTTATATATAATTATTTAAGACATCCATGGACCCGGGAGGGAGTTCTATCTACGAAATAAAACTCACTCCCGGACGGGATTCGAACCCGCAAACCATGGTGAGACCATGCGACCAAAGCCCTACGCTCTAGCCCGCACGGCCACCATGGCCCCCAAAATATATTAGATTGTAACATTTTGAAATGCTTAGAACTCTATTTATTATTTCTTTTTGCTAATTTTAACATTTTTTCTTCATTATTTACAACTTTCATTTTTTTATTTTTCAGAGTTTTACCGCCTGCATCTTTGAATATATTTTCATATAATTTCGATGCTTCGCCACTACAAAATTGTACTAAAGATTTCAAATCTTGTATTTTGTCAGAAGTCAAACCCGCTGGAGCATTTTCAGTAAGATTCTTTTCAATATTTAAAGCAAGAAATGAACATTTAGCTACGTGGAGTGTATCTGATGCTACTGTTTCTATTTAGTTGATTAACGGAAAAAGGGTATAACTCAACTTATACCGATCTTGCACACATCCCCTCAATTCAAAACCCCTTAAGGATTATCAGAAGGGGTACGGGGGGTAGAGGCTGCGATCTGTATAAGCGTCGCTGGTATAAGCAAGTCCTGTTCTTTCAACTATATCAACACAGATTGCAAAAATGTATACATACAAAAATGGTCGAATAAGCAATAAGTCTGAAAGATGTTACTTATTTCATTTTTTATAGCTAAACAATATGTCACAAAAATATATGAAAAATATTTTGAAGAAAAATTTGATTTGTAACACTGAAGATTTATGTCTCCTTCAGAAATAGTATTTCCTTGAAATGTTCTTCTTCTCTTTTCTTTCAAAGGAAATACATTTTTACGGTACTTTTTCTTGTTCCTTTTTTTTTCTCTTATTATTTCTTTGTTTTCTTTTTTTCTTTTATGTACTTTAATATGAATTCTTTTAGAATAAAAAAAATTCTTATTTAATAACTTCTCTTTCTTACATTATTAAGAGTAAATTCATTATTTTATAATAAAACGGAAAATAAATATATCTAAAAACTCCTAAAGCAATCAGTTTCTCAAGGAGCCTGGATGGTTGAGGTTCGAGGGACTGTGGAGTAACATCACGACCGAGATTTGAATCTTCACGCTGATAGAAATATTTAATAACTAGCCGTATTACCCGGCGTTGCTCCTCATGCCAGGGCTTTAACTACGCGCTCATATCGCCTATTACCAGAGTGCTCTATCGTCACTCTGATGAACATGAGCCCGATTCTACTTTGAAGTCCTAAATTTTGTCTACCTATGTTTATTCGCCTGGGATAGGTAGGGGTCTTTAATGAGCAGAGACTCATCGCTTAACGTCCTATCCAAAGGATAGCGTGCTCAAGATTTTTTTACCTCCCAGATAAAAAACCTAACTCCAAGCTCTTGTTTTTCAAGAAGAAGGACAGCCCGAACTGCTCGTGCGGCGGCGTCAAGACTGCAGAACACGTAGTACGACGGGCCTACGGGTGGAGTTGATACGCCGGACTGGATTGTACCTGGGACTGAACCCGCGGAAGCTGTTGAGTCAGGCTGACGACCCAGAGTTCGGTCGATTCGTCGCCTCCTGGCGGAAAGTTAAAGAAGGCAGTTTAGCGTGGTTCCGGGGATGACCGCAGGTTGCTGGTAACACGGCCCACCTGCGACCATCCTCGGCGCAACGCAGCCCAGAGCATGGATGCCTGGTCCCGAGTTCTCTTCCCTTATTTCCCCCTACGCGGCGGACGGGTGTTGTTGAGCTTCCTTCAGAGGCCGGTACACCCGAAAAAAAAAAAAAAAAATACCTAAGGGCCTCGGCCGGGTTTCGACGCGTGATTTTTAGCTCAGTAAGCTAGCACGCTATCTCTAAGCTACCGGCACCCTCAAATCGTCTATCATAACATTTATAGGTCTTCGATAGTACTGTCATAACTGTGCAATTTTCGGTTATAGTTAAGGATTTGAAGCATGTTGCTTTTCAAATCCACTGATTGTTTTTATTTTAATACCCAAACTATCTACAAAACTAATTTAAGACTTCTATGGACATACGGACTTGAACTATGGGGTTGTGCTAAGCCATCGAGCATCAGGCGATTTAAGTTATTTCTCACCAAAAACCCAACAGACATTGTTGATGCATCCTATTATGTTTCCAATCTTACTTCTTAATGATCCCATTCCAACCTTCCCTCCATGACATTCTTGTTACTCGCTCTCTTTCTTCAACATCCCATTCAGATAAGGCTGATGCGAAGGCTGATGCGACGATGGCCAAGAAACCTGCTATTATAAGATAACCCTTGGGAGTGGGCACTGGTAGTGACCAGTGTCTCCTCTCCTTGTTACCTCTGTCTGCCTCCACTGCTAGTCAGTTGAAGAAATGAGAGTGATATCATTGTGTTCGAGAGAATTCACCGACAATTTCTTTTTTTCATTTATTTGCAGATTTATATGAAGTTGGTAAGTGGGACATGCTCTGGAGGAATAACGTTGTGTACAGAGGCCTGAAACATATTTGTGTCTGGTGAGGAGGAGGTTGTTGACCAGGTAGACCAATTAAAACGTTTAGAGGGACAAGAATCAACAGAGCTCTGGGCAGACACAGAGGCGGACTGTACAAATAGTACATCAAAGTGCGGGGAGCTGGATATGAGCTGGTCTGGACCCGGGTAACCAGAGACAACCAACATTTAGCTACCAATCACTCAGTAATGGGATATGTAGGGTCAATTGTGTTACACTGGTATAGACAAATCTATACTGTCTATATCACTTGTATATATTAATACAGTACCGGCATGTATCTCTAAAACCGGACGACCTGTAAAGAATCGTATTTCAGTATTCTCTAGAATTATTATCTACTTGAAAAGATTTTTGATTAGGTCATAAACATAAACTGTATCTTGTAAAATGTAGTTAGGTCTCAGGGGTAAGTGCTCTTAATTTTCGTTTGATTTCGGCCAAAATCTAATCAGACCTATAGGTAGATCAGACCTAACTTATAAGTTAGAACCAGAGATGGGCGTATTCGTAATCGGAAATACGAATACGAATATATTCACAAAAATTATTAACTATGAATATGAATACGAATATATTCATATGCACACCCTTGAATATGAATATATTCGTATTCACACCTATGAATATGAATTCCTGTGAATATGAATATATTCGCATTCACACCTACAAATACAAATATATTGGTATTCATAGCTGTGAATTCGAATACAGTTGTATTCATATATTCGTTTGATAGCTCTAGGTCTCAAAAACGCGTTTGTTACTAATCGAATATTTACTTTTTTTTATTTCCCAATAATAGCCTGCTATTAAATGAGACTTGACAAAACGTTTGAGCGGATAATTTTTTTTTTAATAGTTTGAAAATTGTGTACGTCCTTACGGTCCGAAGTGCATAAATCCAATCCCTAGAATACGGTAATAATTTTGGGTTTATAACGAGTAGTATAGTAATGAGTGATACCATTTAAAATTCGATTTTAAGTTCATCATTTCACAAATATGCATATGCTACATATACAACTGTATTCGAATTCACGGCTATGAATATGAATGTATTCATATTCATACATAATTTTTGTGAATATACTCGTATTCGCATTTGCGATTACGAATAGGCCCATCCCTGGTTAGAACATGTGTCCCCTTCATAGTGGGGAACTCACAATTTCTCAATCACATGCACAGAAACACATCATCGCGAAAATAGTCAAACGTATTCAGGGGACCTTCAAACGTGAAAATCAAGTGAAACCTCGATCTCTGATTTTCGCACGATTACAATACTTCCTTATACTATAGATATAAGAAAGTAACAGGTTTTAAAATAACTTTTTAGAACGGTTTTTGACTTCTCTCTCACAAACCGGGCTTCGAAAAAGTGTATTGGATATAATATGTGCCTTTGAGTTTTCTGTACAATGTTTATTTGAAATGATTTTTGATTAGGTCATAAATATAAGCGGTATGTATCGATTTGAAACGATACTCGCAGGAATCGATAAAAGCCGGAGGATCTAATAGACTAGAATGTACCAATTATTACTTGCTCAGCTAACCATATCGAGAAAAAAAAATCCCAGGTCAGAAATTCGTTATTGATTTTCAGTGATTTTTATATTTTATTAAGTATTGTTTAAAATGTATTATTTGATTTTCTATATTTTTTTGGGGAAGAAAGTGAGGGAAATAGTATAGGTTAGGGCACTCTTTTTAAAATGTGTTCAAATTAATATTTTCAAATAATGTGAACTGACTTTTTCTCTTCTTGATTGGATAAAATTATGTTTTATTTCCCATTTAATCAACTATTTCAGGCAGACTTAACCTGATTTTATCAAAGCAATGAGTATATTTCTTGAATAAATTGAAAATGAACACTTTGTTTCAATTTACATTTTAAAAACAACTTGAATCCTTTAAAAAAATAAATTAAATTCCTCTCAGAAGTAAATCAATTAAAACTCTGAAATGAAACTTTTACTGGGCTAAACTGTTGAATACAAAATTATCAAAGAGCTACATTTACTCATGAAAAATCAGCCACTTTATGTAAATTTCAAAATATAATAACAGAAAAATAGAAGTAAATAAATAAAGCAACCATTTGGAAAAGTCTTTCGTTAAATAAAATTGTAAAATTAATTATAAAATAACCTGGGGTTTACTATTGAAGGAATATTGGAAGTTAGAGATAGCTGACATCTCGAAGTAACATTCTTACACTATGTCATGGGGCAACAATATAAACGAAGGACAAAACGTTCAGACTTCATCGGAACACTAGTGGTAGCAATGTCGGTCCGGTCTATGCCGGACAACCCGCCTCGACGACTAAATCGACTTTGGCCTAGTGATCTCCTGCCTGAGGAGACGGTGGTGCAGACCAGTCGCTTCATCAAGAGATTTCGTTTTTTGTTCTTTTTATGATCATGATTTCTTGTTACGTTGTATTACTTTCTTCAGATCGTTCTACTAAAGTGAAAAATAAAAATAAAAAATATATATGCTTTGACTGATAAGCGAATGTTCTTCTCCAATGTTCCCACATCCTGGGTTTTCACTAAATGATCATTTACCCTACCACCAGAACGCTTTTTCTGGTGAACGACGATTTGGTTACGAGGGCGTTGGTAGCTTAAAGATAGCGTTCTTGTCTTCTGAACTCAATATCGCGGGTTCGAAACCGGTCAGAGGGGACGTTAAGCCGAGCCTATACAATGTCAGATACCCGTTAAAGATCTCAACCCTTGGTGAATAAACCTGGGGAAGCAAAATTTAGAACTCCCACAGTAGAGTCGGAACGAAAGTGCGCTCTGGTAGTAGGCGGTATGAACCGGTAGTTAAAGCACGGACATGAGTCACAGTTTAGTTTATCTAGAGTAAATCGTCTTTATCATCGAACAGGCTCGAGACCATTGCTTAACCATCCAAGGAATGATGTGCTGAAACGCTTTACCAACCAGAAAAAAACCCATGACGATGTTTCCATCTTTTTCGTATATATCAACAAGCAAACGTCTGAAAAAATTACATGAATGGCTGAAATTTTTATAAGAAGCATTGTCTCAGGAATGAGGCATACGAACCAAGTTTCGGCCCTTCTATCCCTGATAGAAGTGACTGAAAAAGCGATCGTCGATAAATACAAAGAACTTATACATTTTCTAAGTTGAGGAACGCGGACATATTGTGGAAACTTGTAATAAATAAATAAAACAAACTTATTTTTTGAAATATTGTCTATTCCACTAAAGATATATATATATATACATATATATCTTTAGTGGAATAGACAATATTTCAAAAAATAAGTTTGTTTTATTAACTTATACATTGTCAAACTCCATAAAAATATGTACATAAATGTACCGGTTTACGCCATCTAACATAACTTTTACCAAATATTTGAGTTGTAAATAATGTAATAAAATAAATAAATCAAGAAAATAATAATAATAAATATATTATTAAGAAATTAAGACTAATTAATGAGTATCAAAGTACACAATATATTATATTAACTTAATGGCGTTGGGGGCCTTGATGGCCGTGCGAGTTAGAGCGTAAGGTTTTGGTCGCGTAGTCTCACCATGGATTGAGGGTTCGAATCCCGTCCAGGAGTGAGTTTTATTTCGCAGATAGTACTGCCTCCCGAGGCCATGGATGTAAATAACTAGATAACACCGTTATAGAGACATGGCTAATATGCATCGTACATTAAGTATCAAAAAAACAAAAACAAAGACGTTAACAGGGGTGAGGATTTGATGTGATTTTGGTCGTTCGAAATATTCCCATTTTTTCTTGCTCTATTAAATTGTCATAGTCTTAGGTAATCTCAGATTGTATAAATATGACAACCTAGCAAACTTAAATGCCACTTTTGAATTTAGTGCTGACGATACGGTAATCCGAAAACACGTAAACTATTTCTGTAATTAAACAATATACAAATAAAACAAGTTCTTTGTTGTTATTTATTCCGTTCAATTGAAATATATTGTTTTAATTGATTAGGTTGACTTGGGGCAAGGTGTCAACTGCTGATTACACCATGAGCATGCTTTTTTTTTTCTGTTTACATTTATGAGGCGTTTATTGTTCAATGTGGATGTCCACAAATAATCCTTATTTGTAACAATACAGAGTGATTTATAAGGCCTCGGTAGGCGCAAAATAAATAAAAGGACAGGAAAAAAAAGAGAGAAATACAAATGGGGCTAAACGCTTAGGTCAGCTGGGGGAGGGGGGTGTTAGGGTGGATGTGATCCCCAGGGAAGGACGGGAATATATAGCCAACCCATCCATGGTGTGGATTAAAGCCATGATAAACAGAGAGGAGGGGAACGTGATTAATAAAGAGAAGAGTGGGGGATGTTAATCGAGTTGGGTCAGAGAGAGCCACCTGATGGGGGAAGATGGAACTACCTGCAGAGAGAGAGGGTTAATTAGAAGAGGGGGGAGTTGTCAGTCAAACGAGGCTAGTTAGCCAGGGCCTCATCTGTAACAGATAGGAGGAACAGGGCATTTGTAGCTTCCTACCACTAACAGGACTCTAACTAGAACAAGAAAGTTGGAAGGGGGGGTTCAGAGCGCTATCAAACAGGCGCCTGGCTCATAAAGGAACCATTCCATTATCTGGGACAGAGGAAGGAAGACTTCAACACCTTTCTACAGATCAACACGGTGTGCGAGGGGTACACCGGACGGAAGCAGTTAGACTTCAACAAGAAGGTTGGAACGGAGGGGTTCATGGCGCTATCAAACAGGCGCCTGGCTCATAAAGGAACCATTCCATTATCTGGGACAGAGGAAAGAAGACTTCAACACCTTTCTACAGATCAACACGGTGTGCGAGGGGTACACCGGACGGAAGCAGTTAGACTCCAACAAGAAGGTTGGAACGGAGGGGTTCATGGCGCTATCAAACAGGCGCCTGGCTCATAAAGGAACCATTCCATTATCTGGGACAAAGGAAAGAAGACTCAACACCTTTCTACAGATCAACACGGTGTGCGAGGGGTACACCGGACGGAAGCAGTTAGACTCCAACAAGAAGGTTGGAACGGAGGGGTTCATGGCGCTATCAAACAGGCGCCTGGCTCATAAAGGAACCATTCCATTATCTGGGACAAAGGAAAGAAGACTCAACACCTTTCTACAGATCAACACGGTGTGCGAGGGGTACACCGGACGGAAGCAGTTAGACTCCAACAAGAAGGTTGGAACGGAGGGGTTCATGGCGCTATCAAACAGGCGCCTGGCTCATAAAGGAACCATTCCATTATCTGGGACAAAGGAAAGAAGACTCAACACCTTTCTACAGATCAACACGGTGTGCGAGGGGTACACCGGACGGAAGCAGTTAGACTCCAACAAGAAGGTTGGAACGGAGGGGTTCATGGCGCTATCAAACAGGCGCCTGGCTCATAAAGGAACCATTCCATTATCTGGGACAAAGGAAAGAAGACTCAACACCTTTCTACAGATCAACACGGTGTGCGAGGGGTACACCGGATGGAAGCAATTAGACTCCAACAAGACGGTTGGAACGGAGGGGTTCATGGCGCTATCAAACAAGCACCTGAATTTGATTAATTCATAATCTACTCAGGCTCCGACATCTTTATTTCAAATTTCAAGTTCAAAGTTACAATCGATACAAGGCCCTGAAGAAGGAAATAAATAGTTTATTTTATTAAATAAATAGTTAATAAATAAAAATTTAGACAAATTCTAAGTTTTTCTTCCTTCTACATGACAGAACCTCGAATTTCCTCAAAATCCATAGGGAAAATGTGCGCACCCAACTGAGAAATCTAGGAATGGCTCCTGACGCCCAAAGTACCTGAATATTAGAACGGCTGAGAGAAGAGGGTACGACGTTTAGAGAATTACTGAAACAGTTGGAGCAGAGTGTGCCTTCATGACGGCCTCTCCTGACACAAACATACAGCCCATCAACTTCCAACCATTTGACTTCCATAGTTATACTAAGTAAAGAGCAAGTTATGTAATCTGGCAAAAATTCGATGCCGAACTTTCAACGGAAATTCATGTTTCCCGATTTCTAGATTCCGAATATGAAAAAAAGGTATGTCTGTTTGTGAACGTGATAACTGCCGTTGTAATGAATATATCGACACAAAATTTAGTTTAAGGATTTAGGAGCCCCTAAGTAAGTCTACTGTCGAATATTAGCGCAAACGGTCTTTCACCGGTGATTCGCCAACGACTGTTTTTAATATTATTTATAACTGAATATTCCAGACTGGAAATTCCTCTTAGTAAATTGGTGTTAAAGCAGTGATTGACGTAAACCTAAAAGGGAGTATTGACAAAAGGAAGTAAGTTGGTGTTGTGGGGAGGGAGTTTCTGTTGTATTGTGAAGCTGTTACATTGGGTATTACCTTTCACTGGAGCTGAAAGAGGCCCGCACTCTGCACTTGTATAGGGACCTGCCCTTTACTTAAGGCCTCTTACCAGTCCTCATATAAGGGGCTCTATTAACCATCTCTCAGGGCAGAGCTAAGCCCTTAGCTGTGTATCGCTCACTCCTCCCCCTTTCTTCAACTTTGTGGGTTAGCTAATGTGGTTGTACAAAGCGGAAACAGCATTCAATAACTTGTTATATGTTGTACGTTATAATCTTATTGGAAAAACGTTCTTTATTAAAGTCAGTTATTATGACTCATGCCCGGGCTTTAACTACAAGGTCATATCGCCTACTATCAGAGCGCTTTTTCCTCACTGTCGTGGCCATGGGCCCGACTCTACGATGGGACTCAAAAATGTTATCCTCCAAATGTTATCCAAAATGTCCTATGGTAAGGGGTCTTTAATGAGTATCTGACATCATACAGGCTCGGGACCATCGCTTAAAGTCCCATCCGAAGGAAGGCATGCTGAAAGTCATTTCACTGAGCTAACTGCGCACTCGTTCTTAATTAAATTTATAACAAAATTGAATTTAGTGAGCGCTCCATCTCAAAAACGAAATTTGAACTTAAGATGCCGCGTGCTAACGTAGATCTGATTAGATTTTGGTAAAAAACGGACCGAAAATAATGACCATTTTACTTCAAGGCCTAAGTACAGTTTACAAGATAAAGCTTATATTTATGACTTATTCGAAATCTCTTCAAATAAAGTTTGTAGAGTCAAAAGAAAGACACATTTTATGTTGGAAACATTTTTTCGAAGGCCGCCCGGTTTGAAAAATATAGGCCGAAAATGTCCTGAACCCATTTTTACTTTCTTATACCTATAGTACAAGGAAGTATTGTAATCGTGCAAAATGTTACGAACTGGAAATTCGGACTGAAGAAGTCACATGAGTTCATGTGATAACTGCCAATGTAATGAATGTATCGACATTAAATTTCATACTTAATGTCAAAACCCATGAGGACATAATCAAATTTCAGCGATATCGGCTGAAGTGAAGCTCAATTCAAAAACCTTTATGAGGAGTTAGAAGCTCCTATGTAAGTCAACTATTAAATATTAGCGGAAACAAAAGTAGTCAAATGGTTTTGGAGGAAGAGCGAAAAGTTAATTGATTAATTTGTTCTGGGGAAGGACATTGCAGTGATTCACCGACGACTTTTTTGTTTTTGGAAAGTATCCCCTAAAATTTTGGAACAATGGAAAGGTTGAGCTATAAGAATGTAGGATCATGCCTCAAATCTAAATTGTTCTGAGTAACGACAAAATCCTCTTCAGAAAATAGCGTTCAGTAATCCGTTCCTTTAGGTTAGCAA
The DNA here is from genome assembly GCA_963662175.1 of Aradus depressus. Classification (NCBI taxonomy): domain Eukaryota; kingdom Metazoa; phylum Arthropoda; class Insecta; order Hemiptera; family Aradidae; genus Aradus; species Aradus depressus. Next base: position 92,022,048 of record OY759214.1, on the reverse strand, counting down.
GCGCTAAAAAAGACATCCAGTGACGAATCAAGTAGCGAATTGAGGCACAACAATAAATCATACGTTTTGATATATTATTGTATTCTGGCAGACTACACAAAGAGATCTTATCCGACCACACCTTGAAGAATGTTCAGAGTAACGTAGAAAAAAAAGTAATCAGAGGAGCAGAGTACTTCCCCAGCACAAATTAATCAATTAAGTTTTTGCGCTACGCCCAAACGAGTTGACCGTTTGGGTTAAAAATCAATATTTGACTTACATAAGAGCTTTAGAATCCTGTTGAGTTGAGCCCCGCTCGGATCCACTCTTTCCCTTCAAACGATTCCGCTGAAAGTTAATAGGTGTCTCAAACAGTCGATTGGTTTGGAGAGAGAGCAAAAACTTAATTGATAAATTCGCTCTGGAGAAGTACATTGCCGATGATTCAACGATGACTTTTTTCATTTTTTGGTTATTTTTTATAAAGTATAAAATTCCATTGAGAACTCAGAATTTCTGACCGATTACATAACTTCTCTTATTTCTATAGCTGGGAAAGTAAATCACCATCAACAGGTAGGTATCACACAATCAAATAAGTTTTCGCTCTCTCTCCAAAACCAATTTTGTATCGATACATTCATTACGCAGTTATTGGAATTTTTGGGTCAAGCCTCAGTTCCCTTTGGTCGATTAGCAGAACAGTAATAGGTGGCGTCCTTTCATGTCCATTCATTCGTTATTCGACAGATATTGGAGTATTTGTGTTGACCCTCTTATGAACTCTCACTTCCTTTTGGCCGAATTCGCTGAAAATCAGTGGATGTCGTCCTAATAGGGTTCTGGATTCACATATAAAATTTCGTGTCGATACATTCATTCTATCAGGAGTCACACATACAGATTTTTTTTTTTTTCATCAGGGTTTGGATTCCGTTGAAAACTCAACTTAGAATTTCTGACAGATTATACAATTTCTCCTATACTACGGATAGACGCGAAAGTAAAAAAAAAACTGATTCAGATGTTTTTAATTGAACGCCCACACCTCCTATAATTTTTTTTTTTTTCTTTTATTTATAAAGATACAACTGTTGCTAGGGTGCAACAACCAGCATCTATGATGGTACGTATAAATGGTGGCCTGAATGGCATGTGAGAGGTAGGTCCTCAGGACGAAAATTTATCTTAATTATTAGACAAAAAAATAAATAAATAAAATAAAAGTGAATTTAAATAAAATTTTGATCGATGGGTAGTAAGAGAGATAATAAAAGTAAAGGAAAATAATGTTGAAAAATATTAATAACTAATATGATTCAAGGCAGTAAGTCGCGGTTCCACCTTCTCTTCAACCTTCGTAGGGGGTTTTGTGGTAAGTGTTGGGAAGATAATGTACTTATTTCTGGGTTTGTATTTGTGTAAAGTTTGCTAAAAAACCGTATGCAAGTGTGTATTGTTTCTGGTACTGTGTGTATCATGAGATCGTTATGAAGTGTTCTGTTGTTTATGTATGGTGGGCACTGTGTTATCAGTTTTGAGGATTTATTTTGATCGTCTATTTAGAAGTCCATAGAGTATTTTGAGTCAACGGTTCAGCGTGTTTCATGTGTGAGGGTTCCAGTCTTCGATTTAATGTCAGTCCTAGGTATCGTTTAAAATTATTCTTGTACATTTTCCACTAAAAATAAGTGGACTAAAAAAAAATCCATTTTAGTGGTAAAATGCTGTAACTAATTCAATTAGTGTAACGTCATTATCCGAACCAGTTGGAATGCATTATGAAACCAATGCGGTCAGAGAAGGTGCTAGTTCCTCATTACTAACCACACACGTCGTAATGCGGATATTACTATTGACAATTATAATAACTTTCATATTACAGACACAGATAGTAATTCAGAGATCTAACTACATTCAGAGACGATAAATCCCGGCAGTTCAGTTCAATCTTGATCTGACAATCGATTATGACTGCGGTTAGATGTCAATAACCCATTGATGATGAATGGACCTTAACTTGTGTCCAGTTGGAATAATGCTATTAGTTTCAGTCGCTAAGTGATTACTGTGGCTGTACATAAACCTATATCGGGACTTCCGATCCTCATAAGGACACAAATATGATATAAATATAAGATTTTACTTCCTTAGCTAAACTCATGCCCGGGCTTTAACTACGAAGTCATATCGCCTACTACCAGAGCGCTCTTTCGTCACCATGGTGGATATGAGCCCGACTCTACTGTGGGAGTCTTTAAATTTTGCCTACCTAGGTTTATTCACCTAGGCTAGGGGTCTTCAACAAGTACCTGACATCGCACAAAGGGTCTTTAAAAGTACCTGACATCGCAGTCTCGGGACCATCGCTTAACGTCTTATCCGAAGGATGGCGTGTTTAAGCTTTTTTAACGTCCCAGAATTGTTTTGGACGCATTTAACGCATTCGTTTAATGTTTCAAAAGCTTTATAAATGAATTTTTAGCCGTCACAAGAATATTAATATCATTCGAAGTCTAAATAGAGAAGGCTAACAGATAAGTTGGAAGGGACGGAGGGCAATGAAGGTTCAGTCTAGTCCTGTTACTAGGATTTACTCGGGCACGTAGAGTCATGCCCTTCACTCCGTTCCTTACTCCACTTCTGCCATACAAACTGCCCTATTTCTTCAGGTCCCTTCTGGCTCTTTGACCACCGGCCTCACTGAATCCTTTATCTCTTCTGTCCTCTCTACTCGCCGAATTACATCTTCTCTTTTCGACATAAATTCTAGGGAGCCAACACTAAAATAAGGCTTTATATAAAAAAAAAAAAGGATTCTCTCTTAGCCCTTTCAACTCTTACAAGAAGAAATTTCCAGAAACTTAGTTAAGATACTTTTTTCTATTACATTTATATAAAGCAAAGGGTAGCGGGAGGCGGCAGAGATCAAAGTAAGGTCGTAGCTTATGTATCTTTTTTTTGGTAAGCTTCTTAATGTTCAGATATTTTTTGTATTTTGTAGTTCCCCAGCTAGACGAAGAATAGGGAAAGTTATGAAATCGGTGAAAAAATCGATGCGGAGTTTTCAACGAAATTTCATGTTTTCAGACCTCCTCCAAAAATGAAAAAAAAAAAAAAAAAAAAAAAAAAAAAAAAAAACTGTATGTGGCTGTGAACACGATAACTCCCGAAAAAATGAATGTATCGACATGAAATTTCATATGTGTACCCAGAATCCTCTAAGGACGACATCTAAGGGATTAGGGGAGGCTAAATACAAAAACTATATGTATATATATATACATAACTATGTATTGATATATATATAATATATTGTGATGTATAAAAAGAATACACACATTAAATTATTAATAATAAAAAAAAATTAATTATATTTATTATAAAATTAATTATAATTATATAAAAAAAATTAATTATATTTATTTTTTTTATAAAAAGAAACTGAATTAGTAAATAAATAATAAGAAACCATTTCTTTTGAAACAAATGCTAGTAAAAAAGAAAACACGGCCATCAGCTGTTTTTTAGTGTGTGTAGAGAGTCGAGGTCTGGGAGAATGGCGATGGTCTGAGTGAACATGGACAGTGGTGTTTAGGCTTTAGATGCAATGAACTAAATAGAAGTGAATTGACGGTAAAATTGTTCCAAAAAGAAAGTACTTTGATTTGTTTATATGTACAGGATATATGCCCAGAAAAATATACTATAACATAAATTTAAAAAATGGCCAAAATATAAAACAAAAAAGATTGAATTAGTTTTAAGAATTTAGTTTTTAAGATTTTTCTTTTGATTTTTGTTTGTTTCCATGTTTAGTTTAATTTTAATAATAATTTTAATTAAGAAAATAAACACAATATTTGTTCTCAAAAATTCTATTCTATTCTATTCATTTTCCCTGTTGGCCCAGTAAGATTATTTGAAAACCTTTGGATTAGATTTAATATTATTAAAAATTATTAAAATGGCATCTCTTTAGAATTCCAAATGAAAAGTTGGTTAATTAAATTGCACGTCTTAAAGTTTTGATATTTTTTTAGGGTCCTTTTCGAAAAACTACTGTAGAAATCAAAATTAAATAGAAGATCAGAGATAAAATTTCTACAGGAAATGTGGTAATTTATTATTTATTTAATTATTGTTTATTAAATTATTATTTTTCATTATTTGTTCAATTTTATTAATTATTATTTATTTAAGTTTAACACTTAAACCTCTTTTTATTACCACAATATATAAATATATATATATATATATATATATATATATATGTGTATAACCTATAATAATATAATTTTATATATTGCAGGTAGTATATCTTCAAAGGCGCTTTGGTATGTTGAAGGTGGGGGTGTAGACTGCTGACAGTGCTTCACTTGAAAGTTGAGTCCCCACTTTGAGGGGTGGTGACACTTAAGTGTGGACTACGTGAGCCGCCTCCAGTTCTACCTTCCTTCCAAAGAGTTGGACCGCCCCCATGGAGGCACGTTGATGGAACTCGACACACAACTAGCTACTAGCTTCCTAACTTGGACCAACTTGTACACAGTCTCTAGTTTGCTGAGGTTATGTCTTCTCTTTGTGTAGTCTCTCTGTGTCTAGCTTCCTTGGCAGAACTTACAGCTAACAAGATCTCACTCAAAGATCCTTCTCACATTTGGATCAACTCCACATGAGGCCAGAGTACCTTGTTTCATTCAGTGACCAGTTCATCATAAGAAATTACAGGAAGAACTAATTAACATTATCATCAGATCGTTGACAGCTTACAAAAGAATAAGTATAGTTTGACCATTTTCGCGATGATGTCTGTATGTACGTTTTCGGAACATTGTAAGCGATCAACGCAGAAACGAATGTAGCTAACAACAACAAAGTTACATGGGCTAATTTACATCACACAATACAATATTGACCAAAATCGGAGAAAATTGAGGCCACTTTACTTCGGTGTCTAAGAACATTTTACAAGGTATCGATATGACCTAATCAAAAATCTTTTCAAATAAAAATTGTAGAAAAAAAGGTAAAGTATATTATATATGAAATAATGTTTTTCCGAGGTTGCTCGGATTCTTAGATACACACTGAAAATCATATTGACACGAAATCTCATATGCGAATTCAGAACCCCATAAGGACAAGACTTAATAATTTTCAGCGGAATTAACCGATTGAATAGGGAGGGGGATCACAGGTGGCTGGCTCAACTCAAAAACCTCAATAACTGCCGATGTATTGAATATATATCGACATAAAATTTTATATTTAAATTCAATATCCCAAAAGGACGTCGTCTATTCATTATATTCTACAAAATCTGGTAAAAGGGAGAGGGAATCTAAGGAATTGTAGTCCAAACGGTAAATCGGTTCAGGAGAGAGCGCGATACACTTTAATGATTAATTAGTTGCGGGGAAGTATATTGTAGATGATCCACAGACGATTTTTTTATTACTCTCCAGTGGTTATACCGCATCATAACATTTTTCATTTAAATAACCGAAAAATAAATAATAGATAAAATTAAAATTCATATTAACGGTTTCGATTTAGGATCGTTGATCTTGGAACCCTAAAAAATATATAAAATATATCTTTTAGGGTTCCAAGATCAACGATCCTAAATCGAAACCGTTAATATGAATTTTAATTTTATCTATTATTTATTTTTCGGTATATATACATTTATGTAATACGAAATTTGATGAAAAGTAGACACAAAATATAATTGGTTTTTGTTTAACTACATAATTTAAACAAAAACAATGTTATCGACACAAAAATGGAGGCTCCGGGCATTAAATTGTTGTCATGTTTAATTTGAACCATTTCTTTTGTTATCTAAGGGAGGTTGGTGGCTAATTATACAGACATTTTCTCTGAAAATTCACCTCTGATTTCGGTTTAAATATTAAACTCAGTTTAAATATTATTATTTTTAATTTCTAAAATAATGAGTTTAAAAAATAAATAATAATGTTTTAATTTATTAAAATTGTTGTAACGTATTAAATACCCGTTACTGCACTTTGGATACTGCACCTACTAGAGTTGGAAGATCTCTCAAGGTGACAACCGCATTAGAGATTGCTATTATCAGTAGGTAAGTAAAAATTCTAAAAGCTAAAATAAAGAAATATATTATATCCGCTAAAATTAATTATTTATTTTTATGGACAATTCATTTCCGCGCATATGTGCAATAATATTTATTTTACCTGAGAATTTTGACATTACTCTTTTATTAATCCATACTATCTCATTCATCAGTCAAACAAGACTACACCGCGACCTGGACATGACACCCATACATACAACCATCAAACACTACCAACGCTTCTACACCTAAATTTATTTACGAATTCGCAAGTTCGTAAAATTTTACGTTCAAATTTACCCGACGAAAAGGTTAAACAGAGTTTGGCATAGAAATCTCCTGTTATGAGATTTCACCACTGGGTGTTTTTCCTCTCTCTAGCCTTTCATGTCCTTTTTCATTTATTTTTATTATTGATTAATTTTTTGATAGTTGTGACTGCAAATTAATAAAAACAAATAAATATAATAAAAATACTGGCCAGCGTGCCTCAGGGATCAATATTAGCCTTCTCTTATATTCCATGTACAATTTTGATTTCTCAAAAATGTATGACACCCCTATTATAGCCTCAAGCACAGATCCTCACACCACAACAGTCATATTACAGGAATATCTCAATAAAGTTTTTTCTGAAGAAGCCTTCGAAAATTTAAAAGTGTTTTTGATTGACAAACCTTGATTCGTTTTTTTATTAGATGTTTTAGCCGAGCAGTGAATTGGCGAGTCGTAAGTCCAGAGTGGTTTCAGTAGGAATGAGTAGCAGTTGCACTTCTGTGTTAAGAGTAATTTTGAATGTCTGCGCAGAAGAAAATAAAGCATTTTTTGTCAAAATAAGTAAAACTATAATGAGATGCATGGTTTGCCTACTCATATTTAGGAGGAACTCGGAACGACGGTTTGCCTCCTTTGTGCATTGAAGGAGTTAAATGTGTAAGGAAGGTAGAGAGATCAGGCTTCTGAAAACAAACTTGTGGAATTTCTGTCAAATTATGTTTGACATCTGGGTGGGCTTGAGTTTGAAGGGGGGTGGTGTTTTTATTATGGTTTCGTTAAAAATGACGTCAGCACAGAGATGCAGGTCTCTAACTCTGCTCATCTCGTCACCCCTTTCTTTTACGGATGAATGAATAGCATCCTAGCAGAATGAAGCACCTGAAGAAGGCACACCTAGGGAGGTCTATCGATACCAGTAAATGGAAAAAAATCGATACTTGTAGCCTATACTAGTACTTTTGGTATCGATACCTTTCTTTCGATACCAAGAAGGGATCGAATAGATATTACTTGTATTGATTCAAAGTACTCGTTTCAAATTTCAGCAATAAAAAAAAAATTATATGAAACTTTTCAATTCATCAAAAACTTTCACCGTTTAATTTCTTACAATTTTCTCTTATTAGTTGTTGCAATAAAATACTGAACTCAAACTACGTTCCACGGACAACTGATATATTTATATCGATGGTAATAATCTCATGTGTGATGTGATCACGCAGTCTGCGTCATGCGTCCTTATTTCTTACCTTATTTACATTAAATTGTTTATCGTTTATGAAGGTATAAGTTTGTTTGATTTTGAACAGAACCGTGAACCTGATTACGATTTCAGCATTTTATTTTATTTTGACATTCCATTTTGTCAATTACAAATTATAATGCCTCGTACTACGGCGAAAGTGAGGATTTATTACACTAAGAACGATTCGATCTCAGCAACTTGCAAAAAGTGTTTTAAAAAAGTGAAATATTGTGGAAATACGAATAGACTCCAGTAGTTTTATATCCTTAGTAAAAATAAATTGTATGTTTATTTCATAAGGCTTTTTATTATTTTCAGTACGTTTTTAATAATATAATTTTATCTTATTCGATTTGATTTATTTGTTTCTTATGCCCACTACAATATCTCATTTATACCTTTTAAATTTTATTGTGTTTTTTATTATTATTATATAGGTATATATATTATACATAGTTTAAAATTAATTATAACGGTGTACTCGATTCAATCGATACTATTTTTATTATTATCTAAACAACAATTTATTCGATACTGCACTTGAGGAAACATATCGATACTTTGTGATATCGATTGAACCCTAGGCACACCTGGTGCCGTAAACTTGACAGAAATTCGACAAGTATGTTTTCACAGGCCGGATCACTCCTCCTTCAATATTACTTCCCCAGTTATACGAAGTACAGGGGAAGTTTCGCAATCGGTCGATAATTCGACGAACGAAATGACAAATGTCTTGTGTGTGTCTGTGAAGACGTTATCTCCCGTTAGAATGCATGTATCGACACGAACTTTTATATATGAATCCAGAACCCATTAACGACAACACCATTTCATTACATTACTTCGTATAGCTGGGAAGTAAAATTTAATTTCTGAATACAAGGAATATGTATTGTTTGCTTTATTTGGAAGGGAAAATGTGAAGCTCCTCTGTACCGTCTGCCTACTCTCCAAACTGCAGAGGTACTGGCAGACACTATTTGAACTAGGTCGGATACAAACTACAAACAGACTGGCAAACAGAGGAGATGGCTCCTCTTTAAATACTTGAGCTAACACACAGTCAAGGGTATCGTCACTGTTTTCTTTCTTCTGATTGGCTCTCAGTGATTCACTAACTCATCCATGCCAACTGACTCTAAGTAACTCTTTTTTCTGTTGGTGGTCCATCACGAAGCCTTCCTCTGTGATTAAGCAGGAGCAGGAGGTTCATAAATAAAAGTTTTCCCAAGTAGTGCTTAGTGCATCACTCAGACTATGATCAAAGGATTCATTTAAAAATTAGTCAAAATTGTATACAATAGGTTACTGTTCATACTACTTTTTTTCTCAGAGTATATATAAAAAAAGTCGTCGGAGAATCACAGGCAATGTACATCCCCCGAACGAATTAATCAATTTAATTTTCTCTCCCCCCCTAAAAAAAAAAAAATAATAATCAACCGTTTGCGCTTATATTTAATTGTCTTACATCGCTCTGAAGCTTGGAGCATTCATTGTTAACGAATAATGTATTTCAACTTACATATTATATTGATATTCAACACCTACATCCCCACTCCATATTTACATTATTATTGTTATTATTATTTTGTAACTACTTATTTTATTTATACTTTTTTTAAATTTATTTATGTTATTTATTTAGTTTGTTAAAGATTCCTTTACATATGTCATTAGTGTTCTATATGTGTATTCTTTTATATCTGTCATTATTATGTTAATATTGTAAAAGTAATGGTCACTGACTCCATTGTATAGGGGTGATTAAACAATAGAAATTATTATTATTATTATTTATTAACTGCCTTACATAGGGGCTTCTAACTCCTCATACTAATGTTTTTGTCGATAAATTCCCCCCGCTGACAATGAAAAGTGTCGTCCTTATGTGGTTTTACATTTGTTATTGCTATTTATATCAGTCTTATTATTTTTCTTTATTTTATTTTTATTTTTATTACAATTGTACAGGAATTTTCTTCATTTCATATGAACTTTTATTATTTATTTTTGCTTTTTATGACCCTCTCTCCTGACAGACGGCTCTGGCCATTGTCAGTATTGTATACTCGATATTAGAATGTTTTGTAAGTGCACATGTAAATAAAGTATATACTCACTCATTAATTTGGTTTATATTCAACTATAAAATTTTATGTCGATAAATTCATTACATCGGCAGTTATTAGGGTTTTTGAGTTAAGCCTCCCCCTTTAAACTCCCCTCCCTTTGCTCGATTTGGCTGAAAACCAATGTTGAAGTTCACATATAAAATTTCATGTTTAAAGAAAAAAATGATTGTAATGTAAAGTGAAATGAATGGCGACAGAAGCAAAATCCTGGGAAGGTTTGAATGTCCTTTTTGACGATTTGCTGGGTGGGACTGGACTCGCAACCAACTCACAAGATAATGACATTGGAGCCTCCCCCCCCCTCCCCCCCCTCCCCCCCCCCCCACTCCATTCCTCTCTTTTTGCCCAACTTTGTTTGCCTCCAAATACCCACAAAGAGACACCATTTATTATTCAAAACAGACGACATCCAAATGAAGAACATCTCTCCTAAAATTTTCAAATTTCAACCCCCAAATACAGATTTTTTTTCCCTTCCGTATTTTATAGAAATGACCCTCATCTTTACTTATATATTAAAAGTGTATAAAACAACAATTTAGAATTTTTCAGAAATTGAATGATGAGACTTCTTCTATGAATGTTTCATATGAATATTATTTATATGTTTTTTTTGTCTTTTATTTATAAAGATGCAACTGTTGCTAGGATGCAACAACCAGCACCTATGATGGTAGGTATTGATATGTTGGCGTGAATGGCATGTGAGAGGAAGGCCACCCAGTGGTAGGTCCTCGGGACAAAAATTTATCTTAATTATTAGGACAAGAACAGAAAAAAATAAATAAAGAAATAAAATTTAAAAAAATAAAGAAATAAAAAGGAATTGAAAGACAAGTTGGATGGATGGGTAAGAGAGATGATAAAAGTAAAGGAACTGTACTGTGTGTATCATAAGATCGTTATGAAATGTTCTGTTGTTTATGTATGGGGGGCACTGATAAATGATAAATTTTTTAAATAATTATTGCAACTACGACAAATTGCGATATACTTACCATATGCCTTTTAATGATATCTTTAAACCTTTTTTTTTTATAAATTAATGCTTGATTTACTGGAAAACTGTTAGTCCTGTATCGAAAAATTGGTTCTTATCAAAGATGTTTTTTATGAAATTTCCAAACGCTTGGGTGTACCTCAAATATGAGATGAGGGACCGATTTGATCATCGAAACCCGGCGATTTTTTATGTGGGAGGTAAAACACCTTGAGCACGTCGTCCTTCGTAAGGGACTCTATGCGGTGGTCACGAGCCAGTCCGATGTGAGATAGGCAAAATTAAGAACTCCCTCAGTAGTGGACGTAAAAGAGCAGGAGTAAGCGTAATAACCTCGAATTTCATAAAAACGAGACTCCTTTTTACTTAAAAATTAGTTTTATTTATAATTATCCAGAAATTATATAGTGAGCCTTTTACAATGAAATTTTAATAGTTTGTAAGTTATTTTGAAGTGATATCCGGGTTTTAACTAATATCGCGCTCTTTCGTCGCTCTAGTAGACATGAGCCCGACTCTACTACGAGAGTCCTACATTATGCCTACCCTAAATATTATATTTTTAAATTCCCACTGGATAGGGTGTTTTAACGAGTGTCTGACATCTCACAGGCTCGGAACCATCGCTTAACACTCCATCCGAAGGACAAGTGCTCAAGCTATTTTCACCTCCCAAAAAAAAAATAAAACCTAAAGGTTTCGGCTGGGTTTCAAACCCGCGAGCTTGCGCTCAGTAAGCGAGCACACATATAAACATTGAGCATGCCGTCTTTCGGATGGGACGTTACGTAATGGTCTCAAACCTGTGCGATATCAGATACTCGTACTACCTATGCAACCAATTTCGAGAAACTCCTGAACTGATAGGAACCAAAGGATCAGTCTTCTTATCTCTGAACGTCTGGAGATGGACTCTATGATAAAATATCTTTGACACATTCACAATATGAATTTCCCTGCCATCTGTTGGTAATTGGGTCAATTATAATCGGCACGACCAATTAGGATCTGGGGTGAATGTTTGACGGAGGTGGGAAGTCAACGAACGGAATATTGCAGGCCCTTTTGATTTAGGTATTAAGATATCGTATGTCTAAGATGGGTTCGTGTCACTTTGGAAGGGTCAACTCTCCCTTAGTCCAATTCTGATGAAACTCAGATCACAAGTAGAAGTTAGAGGAGAAAGAATTTATATTAAAAAATTTCTCGCGCGATTGCAACCCCCCCTCTCAAAAGTTAAACTTGATAAACGCCAATTCCTCACCGTTTTCTCATTTCACTTTGGTAAAATATATTTTTTAATTTTAATTTTAAAGTCGCCTCTAACAGCTGGTTTAAAAGTAGTGGAGACACTTTAGAAATTTTTCCCCTACCCATTATTCTATACGCGCCTTCTATAGTGTAAAATGATAAAAGATTAGAATGAAAGTATTGTTTTTTATTTTACTCCTTCAATAAATAAAGCTGCAAATAAATTAGAAATGTAGATTCTTAAAGCTTAAAAAAAAATCGCGACTTTAAATTTAAAATAAATATACAACTGAGAAGAACAGAGGGCGCCGGTAGCTCCGTGGTATGCGTGCTTGTCTTTTGAGCTCAAGATCGTGGGTTCGAAACCCGACCGAGGCCCTTAGTTTATTTTATCTGGGAGGTAAAATAAACTTAAGCACGCCGTCCTTCGGATGGGACGTTAAGCGATGGTACGGTCAGGTACTCGTTAAAGACCCCTACCCTAGGTGAAAAAAATTTAGGACTCCCACATTAGAGTCGGACTCATGTCTACCGGAGTGACGAAAGAGCTCTCTGGTAGTAGGCGATATGACCTCGTGGTTAAAGCCCGGGCATGAGCCATAAAACCTAAACCTATAACTGAGAAGGATTTCAGTATTATATTTTCTTTTATTAAATCTCTGGACGCCAACCTCTTTTAGGACTATTCTTTATTTTTATAAATTAATTCTAAGAAGTGTAAAATTGTATATATAATGTTAGTATGCAAGTTTAAGTATAATATATCATATTTATACTTCCCCAACCAGCTATAGAAAGTATAGGGAAAATTATGTAATCTGTCAAAAATCCTATAATAAATTTTTAACGGAATTAATATTTTCCGACACTCAGAATAATTTTTGAAAAGTTTCTGTCTGTCTATGTGTCTGTGAACACGATAATTGCCGATTGAATAAATTTATCGAGACAAAACTTTATATGTTAATCCAAAACCCTCTAAAGACGACACCTATTGTTTTTCAGTTAAATCGAACAGAGGGATGGGACGGATTAGAGGGAGGCTTAACATAAAAACCCCAATAACTTCCGATGTAATGAATGTATCGACATGTAATTTCATATTTAAAGTCAATACCCAATGAGGACATAATCTGTCAAATTTCAGTAATATCGGCTGAAGGAAAGAAGGGGTTCGTGGAAGAGGGTTCAATTAAAAAACCATAATAACTGCCGTAATGAATTTTTCGACACATTTAGTATGAGGATTTAGGAGTCATTTTGTAAGTCAGTTATTGAATATTAGCGCAAATGGTCGACTGGTTTTAGAGGGGGAGCGAAAAGATAATTGATTAATTCTGGGGAAATACATTGCCGGTGATTCACTTTAATTTTTTAGAAAATAGTCTCAAAAATCAATCGTAAAAAAAAATAGGATTTGTTTTTATTATTATTAATTTTTTTTTTTATTTTAACTCAAACAAAGAGCGGAGGGAAGGAAAGAGGCTGAGTTTGCTTTAGAAGCCAGGAGATAAGAAGAGATGGTTAAGCTCACCTAGAGAGTGGCGGTTACCCGGAGCTTAGATTCAAGTTAGGTTAACCTCCAGGATGGGAGCTTAACTGAGCTTAGGTTCCAACTTTAACTCCTTTCTAAGGGACTTGATTTAATTAATATTAAGTAACCCTGGAACAACACACTAAATGAACATGTTACCTCTATTACACTCCCATGGCTACTACAAACATCTCACCCTATCTCCTATCTTTCTTTGTTTTTAACATGTGATTTTTCATTTATATTCTCTATATACAATCGTTGGCGTAGGGAGGGAGGAGCAGGAGTGGGCACGGTAAGCACGCCCCCCAGAAAATTACGATCTAATGTACCTAATTTAAAAAAATTGTAATATATACATAAGACATAAAGCAGGCACTAAAATTGCCCATACAAAATAAATGGCAAAAGCAATGGGAGGAGTGTAATACTTTTCTGAAGTCGGTTAAACCTCGAATGGACACTGCTGATGTGACGTCTCTTTCCCGGAAAAAAATAATGGTCCTGACGAGGCTGAGAATTGGGCACACTTGGCTAACCCATGTCCACATTTTGTTGCGGAGACGCCCACCGAGTGGTCCACTATGCAAGGAGGAAATGACTGTTTTCCATATTCTTCAATCCTGTGAAGCTCTCAAACCCTACCGAGAAAGAGATGGACTGCCTCAAGATGCTCGAACAGTGCTGAAGGATAGCTCGGCCTACACGAAACGCTGGATTGTATCATCAGAAAATTATATGGTGCCATTCACGGAGGAATAGCTAATATCCAGAGAGATAGCCTTATCCGCATGATGTCACTATTATAATAATAGTTGTCTTGGCGCTAATGGCCTCTGCAGTCGATGTGCCTAATAAAAGAAAAAAAAAAATATATATATATATATATATAACGAAAACTCCACCAAAGACAAACATTAGAAGGACATATAGAAAGCTTCAGTTCCCAGTCAAACGTTATTCGGATTGAAATTACACTTAAAGTTTGGACTCCAACGAATGCTGCCAATCGGCGAAATATGAGAATTCCAACGACGTCACAACAAAACGTGCGGCAATTTTTAAATCTCTCCTAAAAACTCCTCACGGCGGTGCAATGTTTACCTAAAATAAAAAGATTATTAAGACTAACTGCATATTTTAGAATGTATTCAATGAAAGCCGTAAAAAGGGATAATATTTTTTTTTAGAGTACATTCATAAAATCAATAGTTGACTTACATAGGGACTTCTGAATAGTCATATTGAATTTATTGTCGATACATTCAAAACATCGGCAGTTATTGGGGTTTTGGAATTGAGCCCCATCCACTGAACCCCTCCTTCGCTTCTGCCCATTCTGCTGAAAATAAAGAAGGTCGTCCACATATGAAACATGCTGATACATTCATTACAACGGTAGTTATAAGAGTTTTTGAATTAAGCCTCCCCACTATTCCTTTCCTTTGGTCGATTTGGCTGAAAATCAATACGTTTGTTTGTTAGAAGATTCTGGGTTCATATATAAAATTTTGTTTCGATACATTCTTTCTATCGGGTGTTCGTAGACTAATTTAGAATCTGATGGTCGAAAAAAATGAAATTCCATTGAAAAGTCAGCATCGAATTTTTGAGCGATTACATAACCTCCCGATATACTTGGTATAGCTGAAGAAGTGAAAATATACATATGTGTATTTATTACTTTCTAAGGACCTCTATTAAAATTTCAATAAAATGTATAAAAGGCTCCAAACAAAACACAACTCACATTTTGTTACAATTTGTCTAAAACCATTATTGTGTGACATTACTTTGAATGTTTCAAACATCAATTTTACGAGCAGAAGTCTGTTTAATGAGATATTTAGTAGCCGTTACAGTTCATCAAACGCTGTCCATAAAACAAACTCAATTAAGGACAAAAGTAATAAAGGCAACTAAAGAGTCATAAAAACAGAAAACTGAATACATTGACATTAGAATAATAAATAATGTATGGACAGCGACATAGAAAATGTGAGAGGGTAACCATTATTTATTCAGACAATTCAGGAACAGAATTATCACTTATCCGGACTTAGAATTATGAAGCATTATTTATCCGTTGGACAAAAAAACATCTGCCTAAGTTAAAAAAATGTTTTCCGACGCCCGATTCAAAAAAAAAAAAAAAGTCGCTAAATTACCGATTATACATTTCCCCAGCACTAATCAAATAAGTTTTCGCTCTCCCTCCAAAGCCAATCGACCGTTTAGTGGCTTCTGAATTCTGATACTAAATATTGTGTCGATACATTCATGAAATCGGCAGTTATTAGGGTATTTATGCGGTGCCCCTTTTCTCTGTGGTCCCCAACTTCCTTTCGACGGATTTCGCGAAAAATTTATAGGTTTCATCTTTTTGAATTCAAATATAAAATTTCATGTCGATATATTCACTACAACGGCAGTTATTATAGTTTTTGTACTGGTTTCGGCTAACGCCATATCAAGATACGCCAGTACGAAATAATTTTGACAGGAGGAAGGGGGAGGGAGGGTGATCTGTACAAACGTAGATGATATAACATAGTACGTCTTGTTATAGCCGATGCTAGCCTAATGAGCTCAAGATCGCGGGTTCGAAACCCGGCCGAGGTACCCCTTAGTATATTTATCTGGGAGGTAAAAAAAAACTTGAGCATGCCGTTCTTCAAATGGGACGTGAATAAATCTGGGTTGGCAAAATTCAGGACTCCCACAGTAGAGTCGGGCTCACGTTCAGCAGAGCGTTCTAGTAGGCGATATGACCCAGTAGTTATCTATCAATAACTAACTAAAATTAGTTGCTTTACGTTACAATTTAAACATTACTTTAAAATATCCAATATACTTTTTGGGTCACTATAGCTTTCGTCGTATTGGTCCCATCTGAAATCTCAGAGTATATCAACAATTTGAAATTTAATAAGGTACGTTTTTGGTAAAAAATAAATTTTCGAATTTCATGTAATTCAAGCAAACGTCTAGATAAAAGGAATTTCAAAGCGTAATTTCAGAATGGTTTTCGGGTGTCCTTCAAATAAATGTATGTCATATAAAGTGTGCGTATAGCAGATAAGCAGAGATCAAAAGGCATCTAACTTTTTTTTTTGGTCATGGGTGCCTAGATACTATATCAGTAAAAGGGATCCCCGAGGGAGTCGTAGGGGGGAGCCAGACGGAAACCCAGCCCAGGACCCGGGGGCACCCAGTGGACGTCCCAACTGGGAAACTGGGTGTCTCTCTATAGGCAAAGAGCTTGGGCCCTATAGAAGCATCTAACTTGATAATTTTGAAATTAAATAAGCAGAGTGGATTAAAGGATGACAAAATGTTAAAGCAATATTGGATACAAGCCTCTAAGCAGAGAGAGAATATCGGCAAATCGAGGTGACCTTTCTTAAAGTAGATCCCAGAAAGGGTGACATTAACAATGCAAGAGCGAAGTTTTGTGTAAATCTTTCAGACACTGAAAAGAAGACTAAAGTAAAAAAAAGTACATTTTTTCCTATTTTTTTTTGTATTTATTTATTTTCAGCCACAACCATACAAAAAATACAAACAGCGTCTGAGATATATACATAGAAAATAACAGGACATTCTTATACCAACCTTTTTTTAAAGATCAGTCTCCCTTCTAATCGTTTTCAAATCAATTAAACGAAAAGGTTAGGTTAGGTTTTATGACTCATGCCCGGGCTTTAACTACGAGGTCATATCGCCTACTACCAGAGCGCTCTTTCGTCACTCTGGTGGACATGAGCCCGACTCTACTGTGGGAGTCCTAAATTTTGCCTACCCTAAATTTTTATTCATCTAGGGTAGGGGTCTTTAACGAGTACCTGACATCGTACAGGCTCGGGACCATCGCTTAACGTCCCATCCGAAGGACGGCGTGCTTAAGTTTATTTTACCTCCCAGATAAAATAAACTAAGGGCCTCGGTCGGGCTACGAACCCACGACCTTGAGCTCAGAAGTCAAGCACGCTTACCACTGAGCTACCGGCGCCCTCGAAAATGGGTTCAATTTATAGACGGAGAACGGCTCGCATTGGTAAGTAAAAATGACCTCATGATAGCGAAGTTTTGTTCGAGCACGCCATCCTTCGGATGGGACGTAAAGCGATGGTCCAGTGCTGTCAGGTAGACCCCTACCCAAAGTGAATAAAGCAGGAACGGCAATATTTACGACTTCCACAGTACTCTCAGAGTAGAGTCGGGCTCATCTCTACCAGAATGACGAAAGAGCGCTGTGGTAGGTACTAGGCGATATGACCTCGTAGTTGAATCCCGGGCGAGAGTCATAATAACTATTAGAAACGAATCAAAATGTTATCGGCAGATTTGACATAACCAAACCGAATTGTATATAAGATATGTATATAAAAAATAACGAGAAACATATGAAAAATTACAGGAAGGGATTACAAAAACCTAGTTAAGGTTGGATTAATTCTAAAATAGAAGTGGGGACGAGATAAGACCGTCAAGATATTACCCTGAACACTGTTAAGTGAGTTTTCAAGAACTAAGTGATTGCAATCTTCGGAGACTCAATAACGTTATGTAGCAATATGACAAAATGAGTTTTCCGGCTAAAAGAGATTTTCTCAATATCCTTTCGAAACTCAATGACACAACTCGAGAGACTAATATTACCCCTCGTAAAAAAATACATTAGATTCGATAGTTTTCCCAAGCTCCACACGAACATCTTTCACAATCCTCTTGCATCCTCTCTCATCCCATCTGCACAATCCTCCATGAAGACTGAAGCGGCGTTGGCCTCGCGACCTACTTAAATGTGGTAGAACTACTGGTCTTCCTCCACTGCTGAACAGTAGTTGGTTGGGCAGAGTGGTGGAAGGGACAGTACTGGTCCTCCCGCCCTCTCCGCTAGTTGGAGAGTGGTGGATGACAGTGTGCGGGAGTTCTACTGACGCTGTCCTCGGGGAGTTTCTTATGTATTTTTATTTATTTTAACTTTTTTATATTCAATTTTATATTGTTTGTTATTATATATTTTTTTATATATTAATATATTATATTTTATTTATTTTGTGTATATTTACTATTATTTTGTATATATTCATTTCTTTATTGCTTCTTATTATTTCTTTTGAGCACTTAGTCAAAAGCGGGAATGTGCCTTTCTCCTGGAGCCACTTGTCTCTCCAGTCCGTTCTGGTATGCCTCCTGTGTATTCTTTCCAGTCCGTTCTGAAAACCCTCCTCTGCATTCTCTCCTGTCCGTTCTCATATGCCTCCTGTGCATTCTCTCCAGTCCGTTCTGATATTCCTTCTCTGCTTGTTTCTCCTTCCTCTCTCCCTCCCTCCTCCCATCTGTGGACTGGTGGAATACGTACCTCTATATACGCATTTTTTAAAATTGTATTATTGTAGTTAACAACTTCTAAGTTGAGAAACGCGGACATATTGTGGAAACTTGTAATAAATAAATAAAACAAACTTATTTTTTTGAAATATTGTCTATTCCACTAAAGATATATATACATATATAACTACCGGTTTCGACTTTATACCATCGTCAGGTCTAGTTATGAACTAAGTCAGTTTGCAGAGAGCGACCCTTCAAATACATCTCAGGTCAAAGGGTGCTATTAAAACTTGGGAGTCCCCCGGCTGTACCGTTAGCTAACTCATGAAATATTTCTTAACAAAACCTAGTTCTAAATTTACATAAAACAATGTCACTAGACTAATACGTGGAAAAATAACAAATAAATAAGTACAAATACAAGTAAATAATAAAAATAGAAATAAAATTAATTATAATGTTAAGATTTAGATAACTTGAAACATATATGTGGAACCAAATATTAATAACAGATAATACAAACATATATGTGGAAACAGAACTGGTTTAGGGTGTTAACAAAGGGGAATAGTTGAAATAAATTTGGTCATTCATACAAAAGGATAGGGAGGATAAGGAACATTTGTATGAATGACCAAATTTATTTAAACTATTCCCCTTTGTTAACACCCTAAACCAGTTCTGTTTCCACATATATGTTTGTATTATCTGTTATTAATATTTGGTTCCACATATATGTTTCAAGTTATCTAAATCTTAACATTATAATTAATTTTATTTCTATTTTTATTATTTACTTGTATTTGTACTTATTTATTTGTTATTTTTCCATGTATTAGTCTAGTGACATTGTTTTAAGTAAATTTAGAACTAGGTTTTGTTAAGAAATATTTCATGAGTTAGCTAACGGTACAGCCGGGGGACTCCCAAGTTTTAATAGCACCCTTTGACCTGAGATGTATTTGAAGGGTCGCTCTCTGCAAACTGACTTAGTTCATAACTAGACCTGACGATGGTATAAAGCCGAAACCGGTAGTTATATATGTATATATATCTTTAGTGGAATAGACAATATTTCAAAAATAAGTTTGTTTTATTTATTTATTACAATACTTCTTTATACTAAAGGTACAAAAGTAAAAAAAAAAATCGAGCGTACAGCTTTAGTCAACCAATCAGAAATTTTAAAAGAAAAAAAAAATTGTATGGAATAAAATATTTTCCCCTGTATCTGCATTTTATCTGATTGGGTTTAGAGAACTAGGAACAGAGAGCCCTATTTCACCTAAATCCATTACACTTCTGATGTCATTAATATTCTAAACTATTCTGTACTATAAAGTCAGATATTAAATATTCTTGTCTTTTATTCTTTTATTAAATAACATAGCATTGTGTATTCATCCAACAAACTTTATTTTTTCTAATCAGACTAAGGATAAGGTTTATAATTGGTTTTTCAATGCCGTTATACGTTTCATGAATAGATGATTTTATTTGTTCATTCATATCGCTTAATTTTATATCCACATATTCTATAACACAGGTGGATGGACTATAAGGTAACACCAAAAATAATTCATCAATATTTTCTTTGAACCCGTCTTTTGAGTGGATTATTCCTCAATTGTTAAATTTATATAAAAAAATATCGAAGGCCGACTGCTGCTATCTGTAAGCCATCATCATGCACTTTTATTGCTGACGTTGTTGTAACTATGACCACACTGATCATAAGTGCTTCTTTCTTCAGTTACTTCGGTACATTGTGACCTGAAGAAAGAACGTGAAATCAACTCGAAATATTGTAGGAAAAAAGGGACATCTCTGGAAGATTTGCAAAAATATGGAAGATCATACCTCCCAGAGGAAACTAAGACATAACAATTTTGCATAATATATGACTAACAGTACAACGAATATTTTACTCATGACTTAGATCTGACTATTTTAGCTGAAATCAGATGGAAAATAAGACCAGCCTAAGTATATTTTACAAGGTACCGTTAAAATTTATGAACTAATGAAAAATCTTTACAAGTAAAAGTTGCAGAGAAAACCAAAGGGAACATTTTATATAAAATAAGATTTTTCGAAAGTCGCCCGGTTTTTGAGATCCATTCCGAAAATCGATGTAAAATGGTTGGAAAAAAGTGGTCGGTGAATCACTGCAGAACGAATTAATTAATTAACTTTTCGCCCCCACCTCCGAAACCAGTAGACCATTTGCGCTAATATTCAACAGTTCCCTTCGGCTGATATCGCTGAAATTTGACAGGTTATGTCCTCATTGGGTTTTGACTTCAAATATGAAATTTCATGTTGATACATTTATTACATCTGAAGTTATTAGGTTTTTGAGTTGAGCCCCCAATGATCCCCCTTCCCTTCGGCCAATTCCGCTTAAAGTAAATAAGTGTCATAGAAATAAAAGACGTTGTCTTCCCACTGTTTTATTTTGACCAGGACCGGTTTTCAACGCAACAGCGTCATCATCAGTGCTACATACCCACACAGCACAGCGGTTAAAGGACAACTGGCCACTTGGTGGGATGTACCACTGATGATGAGGCTGTTGAGTCGAAAACTGGTTCTGGTCAAAATAAAATAGTGGAAAGACTATGAGAAATCTCGTTCCACAACATCTATCACATATTATTAAGTGTCGTCCTTATGAGGTTTCGAATTCATATGTGAATTTTTGTCTCGATAAAATCATTAGTTATTAGAATTTTCAGAGTTAGCCTCCACCCCAAATCCCCCCATTTCTGTTTGCCAATTTAGCTGAAAAGCAAAAGGTGGCGTTGTTAGAGGATTCTGGATTCACATGAAATATTGTATGTTGATACATTAATTCTATCGGAAGTCATCATGTTTACAGACACATACTTGGAATTTAGAGGTCGAAAATATGAAATTCCTTTGAAAACTCTTTTTTTTTCTCAAAATTTTCGACCGATTACATAACTTTCCCTACACTTCGTATAGATGATCACCTCAGAAAGATTTGCCGAAAATATAGAACATGCAAAAATTGTATTCAAACATTCATTGGATCAGATTTTCCTGAACTTTTGTATTTGCACAGCTCCCAGAAGATCCGATATTTATGGTCGTGGGGGGTCGTCTGCGGGGGGTGTGTTGTGAGCTCTCATGCCCCATCGAACCTAACGCCCAGACAGTGGCATGAACACATATCATAGCAACCCCTCCTGCCAGGAGCTCTCCAAGCCTACCGGATACCCGCACACAACTGTTATTGCCGGGAGTCTCAGGTCCTGCCCTCAAACCAAATTGTCTTGTTTGGTTTTTGCTTCTCCAACCTCCATTCCTCTCTTTGTTCTTGGGTCAAATCATATTTTCTTCTCCCCTTTTCCTTAGACCTTCTCAATATAAAACTCTAAGAAAAAAGAAATGATGTGTCTCTTGGGGAAAATGGATTTATCGTTTGATTTATACTGAAATATCCCGGATACAATTTTCATACAAAAGTATTGGTGAAAATGTAGGTATATATTGTTAAGAACTGAATCATTTATGTTTATCACTAAGGTGATTTCAAGTATCAAACGTTAATTTAGAATAATCTGGGGCAAGTTCTATGTTGAACCTGTAGTAATATACGAGCTAACCATTGTTGATCGATTTATCGAGTTTAGTATGATCATCTATTTTCATTCAAATAATAAGTTTTCTTCCCCAGCTATGCAAAGTGTAGAAGTCTTTTTTTTTTTTTTTTTTTGCCTTATGTTCGATGCATATTAGCCATGTCACTGTGT
This sequence comes from Aradus depressus, assembly GCA_963662175.1. NCBI lineage: Eukaryota > Metazoa > Arthropoda > Insecta > Hemiptera > Aradidae > Aradus > Aradus depressus. The sequence continues at coordinate 91,999,399 of OY759214.1, read as the reverse complement.
TGTTATCTAATTATTTCATCCATGGCCCCGGGAGGGAGTTCTATCTACGAAATAAAACTCACACCTGGACGGTTTCGAACCCGCAAACCATGGTGAGACAATGCGACCAAAGCCCTACGCTCTAGCCCGCACGGCCACCATGGCCCGTAGGGGAAGTTATGTAATCGGCCAAAAATTCGAGGCGGTGTTTTCAACGGAATGTCATGTTTTCCCACCTCCCATATATTTTATAAAATAGACAATATATATGTTTTAAAACACTTTTTTTTTTTACTCTAATAACTAATTTATGATAATTTATCGACTCAACATTTAGTATGAGTATTTAGGAGCCCCTACGTAAGTCAACTGTTGATTAATTCATATTCGATAGTAAATTGTTGGACGAGATTTCGCATAGAAATAAAAGACGTTTTCTTCCCACTCTATTTTGGAGAGATTATTTTTTTCTCTATATTTGGGACATTACAGTGCAAAGACGTATTTTATTTCTATTGATTAATTCGTTACGGGGAAGTGTATTGCCAGTGATTCCCGACGACTTTTTTTTGTTTTTGACCTACAGCTGTAACGTATTAATTAAAGAATGAACTTCAAAACAACGGAAACGAGTGGCGAGAAATCGGTTCAACTCTCAGGGAAACCTAGATATATATTCCGGTTCTATTTATTGTTCAAATGGTTCAGTGTCCCATGGTTCACATGGGAATGGTACAGTGATGTTTTACAAATATCGTCAAAAAGATCGTAAATCCTAAAACATCGGATTCAATAACTGTCTTCTACTTTGAGCGACTTATAAACGAGATTAAAAATGTAAGTGGGAGAGAAAGAACCTCCCCCTTATAGAAGTGCTATAGGGTTTGTACACTTCTGAAAGGGACAGGGGACTAGAAATGGGATGAGGGTGCTAATTCAGCCTGCACACAATGAGAGGGTGTAATGAGATGCAAAATAAATTTGGAGGGAGCTCGCTCCTCAGGGACGGTAATCCTGTTATATAAGGCATTGTCCTGGCCAAACAGGGAGCAATCCAGGCAACACTACCGGAAATGGCTCCAGGGAAACTACCGGCAATGACTCCAGGGAAAGTACCAGCAATGACTTCAGGGAAAGTACCGGCAATGACTCCAGGGAAAGTTCCGGCAATGACTCCAGGGAAAGTTCCGACAATGACTCCAGGGAAAGTACCGGCAATGACTCCAGGGAAACTACCGACAATGACTTCAGGGAAAGTACCGGCAATGACTCCAGGAAAACTACCAGCAATGACTTCAGGGAAAGTACCGGCAATGACTTCAGGGAAAGTTCCGACAATGACTCCAGGGAAACTACCGGCAAAGACTCCAGGGAAAGTACCAGCAATGACTTCAGGGAAAGTACCGGCAATGACTTCAGGGAAAGTTCCGGCAATGACTCCAGGGAAAGTTCCGGCAATGACTCCAGGGAAAGTTCCGACAATGACTCCAGGGAAAGTTCCGGCAATAACTCCAGGGAAAGTACCGGCAATGACTTCAGGGAAAGTTCCGACAATGACTTCAGGGAAAGTACCAGCAAAGAAGACTGTGCGGATAGCTGACAGAAAAAAGACATCAGTACTATGAACTTCCCCAGGAGAAATTAATGAATTAACTTTTCCCTCCCCCTCCAAAACCAGTCGACCGTTTACGCTAATATTCAGAAGTTGGTTTACATAGGGACTTCTTATAATCCTCATACTAAATTGTGTGTCGATAAATTCACTATATCTGCAGTTATACGTATATCTTTCCCTGAACCATCCCTTCCCTTCAGCCGATGAGTTTTGATTCTAAATATGAAATTTCATGTAGATACATCCATTATATCGGCAGCATTAATTAGTTCGGGGTTTTGAGTTGAGCCCTTTTTGATCTGCCCCTTCCGTTCTGCCGATTCCGCTAAAATTTAATCTCATCCTTATGGGGGTTTGTTCCTTAAAGACGCAAACAAGGTGTAAAACTCGTCTCTCTCCTACGGTCATAAACAAAAAACAATCTTTTTTTAAATTTATTTCCCGCGAATGTGACGCGTATCTACTACAGTCATATCGCCTACTTCCAGAGCGCTCTTTTGTCGCCCCGGTGGACATGAGTGGTCTTTAACGAGTATCTGATATCGTACAGGCTCGGGACCATCGCTTAACATCCCAACCAAAGGACGATGTGCTCAGGATTTTACCTAAGGTCTTCGGCAGGTTTTCCGCCCTTTTATTGTGTAGACAAATAAAAACAAGTATCTATAGACAATATCTATGTTGTTGATTGAATGAAGCTTCACACTTCTCAACCCTCTTGGCTAACAAGTTTGTTATTTGTTACTTCAAGAAAGTTAACTTAGCAAACTTCCTTGAAAGAAATATTATTTTAAGTTGTGTAAAGATCCCATAACTCCAATGAATTCAGTGCTAACATAAGTTAAGTGATGCTTTAATAGGAAACTTTAGACGCCTCCATAAGTGAAAGGCATCACCAGCTTTAGAAACCTCAAAAGTCAACAAGTTTCTGTGAATACGAGGAATACGAATAAGAAAAACACCGTATGTATAATGTGACGTATTGTGAGCGCGTCCATACAAATGTGACTTAGTCAAATATGTACGAGTTTTCAAAGTAATGGTACTAAAATTGGAACGATTGCTTTATAAGTACAAAATAGAATGAATAGCTTTTGTCCTTATTTATGAAAATAATGTCACATAATCAGAAAAAAAAGTGATCGGTGAATGACCGAAAATGTCCAAAATGTCGACGCAAAAATCCTCATACTAAATTTTGTGTCGATAAATTCATTACATTCGCAGTTATTAGTGTTTTTGAGTTGAGCCCCTCTGATCCCCTTTTTCTTCTGGCGATTCCGCCGAAAAATAATGAGTGTCGTCCTTATGGGGTTTTGAATTCACATATAAAGTTATGTGTCGATAAATTAATTACAACGGCAGTTATTAGTGTTTTTTGAATTGGGGCTCCCCTTCCCTGAATCCCCCTCCCCTTTGGCAGATTTTGCCAAAAATCCATAAAATATTTGTTGTCCTTATGGCAATTATCAGAGTTTTTATGTTATGCCTACCCACTTAATCCCCGCTTCACTTTGGTAGATATGTGTGAAAAACAATATATGTTGTCGTTAGAGGGCTCTGAATTCACATATAAAATTTCGTGTTTATACATTCATTCAATCGAGAGTTATCGTGTTCACAGACACGCAGACACACACAGACTGACAGAACGTTTTTTTTTTTATATTTGTAAACAATGAAATTCCATTGAAAACTATTTGACCGATTAAATAACTTCCCTTATACATTTACAAGTGGGGAAGTAAAAACACCGTATAACATGACGTATTGTAAGCGCGTTCTTACGAATGTGACACACTCAAAATATACGAGTTTCGAAAGTAAAGGTACTAAAATTGGAACGGTTGTTTTATAGGTACAGATAAATACAGAGATTGAATACATGAATAGCTCTTGTCCGTATTTATGTAAATGTTGTCACATGATCAAAATACATACAAAGTACATATAATGTAGAACAGTCAGGACAACGTTAATTAAAGTCAATATTTGTCAACATTATTAATAATTGTCAACAGAAATTAATAGTTGTCAACAATATTTCTCAATAATGTAATATTTTCTTTAGACCTCCAGCATAGCAAGTACGTGCTTGGAGCAGCATTTCAGTGAAGCTTTGTACTTGTTTTCAATTATTCCAAAAAAAATAAATTAAAATAAGAGATCAGGGATAAGATTTTTTACTTAGTTAGCGAAGTTATTGGAGATCTTTCAAATGTGTAGAAGGTTTAGTATCAAAGTATGAAACGAATTTCAAAAATGAAAAATGAAAACATCATATTGATTTTGTGGAAAAAACACAGAAACAAAACCCCGGAGGTTTTATCGTCCGGTTGCAATGAACTAGAGGTGGCTTTGTCCACCCTCGTGCTTGTTGACATCATCCCATACATCTCCCATAGTCGTGGGTATCGAATATATTGATATATGAATGTAAAAAAAATTAAAAACTGTATCGGCATTCCCAATACGAGTTTTCATATTTCTCTGAACGATCAAACAGTCCTTGACAAACCTGGACGCGATTGGCTTTTTGGTCGTCCGTCATCAAGCGTTCAATTTTTCGGTCAAGATCTCATGACAAGATCCAACTGGTATATAGGTGATGTTGCTATGAAGCGTACGGCATGTTTCAAGTGGCATGAACGTTTTAAGTGTGGTCGACAGTCGATTGAAGACGATGAGCGTCCCGGACGTCCTTCCACGTCAACTGACGACTCACACGTCAGTCAACGGCCTGGTGCGGGCAAATCGACGTCTGACCGTCCGGGATCTTGCATGGGATATTGAGTTTTCACGAAATTTCTTGTTCCGAATCTCTGACTTCAAAAATGAAGAAATTATGTCTGTGACTGTGAACACAATAACTCCAGATAGAATGAATGTGCAGACACGAAATTATATATGCGCATCTAAAACCCCATAAGAACGACACCTATTGGTTTTCAGCCAAATCGGCCAAAGAAAAAGGGGTGATTAGGGGGGAGACTTAACTCAAAAACTCTAATAACTGCCGATGTAATAAATGTATCAACGTGAAATTTTATATTTAAAATCAACACACTATAATGGAACACACCTATTAATTTTCTGGGAACTCGGCCGAAGGGTAATGAGGGACTCGACACAAAAACCCTGATAATATGTAGTAAATATATCGATACATAATTTATTCAAAATGAGGATTCAGGCCTCTCAATATAAGTCAACTATTGATTTTCAGCCCAAACAATCGATTGGTATAGAGGGAGAGCGACAACATAATTAATTATTTCGCACTGGGGAAGTACATTGGCGGTGATTCACCGATTTTTTTCCTTGTAATTATAATATTTCTATCCTTCCCTTTAAATCTGGATTAATTATTAATAATAAACTTAATCCATTAATCACAAATGACATGTTTAATACGGAACTTTTAGAAGTAAATGGAGTGACTTTCAAGAAGAACGTAACGAACATTGCTACTGGTAGTTAGATGAACTGAATATTGATTGCATAATTGTACTTAAAATGGTGAAGATTCCTCAGTGAGTGGCATATTTCAATGTTATGAAACTGTCCACCGCACCACACGATTATGCAATAGCCTGCATCACACGGTAAGAGATGAAAGTGTTCGTCCTTCCTGGTTCTGCAAGGAATGAGGATGCAAGTGTATTGACCACAATATTCTGATATCGAAATGAGGGTGAAACCTAGAAATTCCACTCCAAGTGATTTAGGTACATCAGTTACCCGGCATTCAGAGCTTATATAAGCTACTTACAGTCCAGACAGACCATACTAAGCTAAGTGTTCAAAACTATGTTGGTTTTACTATCTTTAAGCTTGGGGCAGTGGAGACCAAGGGGCTAAAGAGTAGAGTTTTGGTGACATGGTCTCACCATGGTTGCGGGTTCCAATCCCGTCAGGGACTTTTATTTTGTAGATAGAAATCTCACCATATGTGTGAATGTTGTGTAGATAACCAATAACGCAGTTATAAAGGAATGGCTAATATACATCGTTGAGATATTGCGGATTAATTAGGTTCTTTATCTGGGAGGTAAAAAAAAATCTTGAGCACGCCGTCCTTTGGATGGGACGTTAAGCGACCGTCTCGAGCCTGTACAATGTCAGGAACTCGTTACCAAGATGAATGAACGTGGGCAAAATTTAAGAACTCCCACAGTAGACCAGGGCTCATGTCCACCAGAGAGACGAACGAGCCCTCTGGTAGAAGGCGTTATGACCTCGTAATTAAAGCCCAGGTATGTGTCGCAACTAACAAAAGGCTCAAAAACATTTTTTTTTTAGTTCGATAATGAGCACCTTTATTTAGTTTTAAAGGACACTTTGTAGTGAACCATCCATAAGTGGAAAAGTCTTTGAAACATATATGCTCAGGTTTTTACTTCCACAGCTATACGAAATACAGGGAAAGTTATGAAATTCGATGTTGAGTTTTCAACGAAATTTCATATTCTGGTGTATGTGTGAACTACGAACAAGAACTCCAGAATTTATCTATAAGAAATATTATGTGTATCCAGAATCTTCTAAGGAGGACATCTAATGATTTTCAGCCAAATCGGCCAATGGAAAGAGGGGAGGGGATTAAGGAGGAGGCTTAAAACAAAAAAACCTAATAACTGCCAATATAAATCGAAACGAAATTTAGTATGAGAATTTACAAGATGTAAATTCAATAGATGCTAAGAGGAGAGCGGAAACTTACTGTGATTCCCCGTTTTTTAATTGTTTTTGGTTGCCTTCGGAACTCTTTGACTACATTTTTCTGCTTTGTTTTGGGCAGTTGGAGTACTTACAGAACAATTAATAGGTTCGATGACATAGTTATCATTCGTCACTCTGTTAGACATGAGGTCGACTCTACTTTGTGAGTCCTAAGTTTTGCCTACTCTAAATTTTTATTTACTTAGGTTAAGGGGTCTTTAACGATTATCTGACATCGTATAGGCTCGGGACCCGTCCCATCCAGTCAGGATCCGCCCATGGTGAACCACTTCACCGTAAAAAGTGATGAGCTAAATCTGAGCTAGGATATAGGGAACCTTCCTAGCCCCAGTGGGAGAGGGAAGGTGGATATGGGGTAGGATTTAGTGACCGATATTACCTCATTGTTCCCTGGAGGATGATAGGAGGCCTTGGTGGGGGTACATGGAAACCCCACTTTCCATTGTCAGACCGACGCTCCAAGGATAAATAACAGAAGGAAATCCCTTCCAGGGTTCACACCTGGAATAAAGGAGGTTACGGACCCCTCCAGAAACCACACTGAAGAATTATAGAATTTGGCAACTGGCTTGGATAATTGCATGTAAATTATTACAATTTCATTTAGTTAATTTTAATTGGTATATGTACCACCGAAACGAGTACTATCTCTCAATGAACGGCCATGTCGAAAAACTCCGACTGCTAGTTCAAATTCGTCTCCACAATAGCAATAGAAATTTTAGAATATTACTTGGAGGGATTAGTTATGTGTTCGTCTTGATCGTCTTTGAGTTAAAGCGCTCACAAAATTTCAATATACACACACAAACATCATTCAGGTCATTATATTATAATAAATAAAACAAATCGTGCGAATATCCGAGTTTGAGTTTTCAACGGGTTTCGAGGCCACCTGAATACCTTTTGTCCTGTGTGTGTATATTAAAATTTTATATATATTATATAATTTTATATTATATCCCCGTTTCTCAACTTAGTTAGAACTTACATCAAGAATAGAAGTATAAGTTGGATTTTTAAATTTGTTCGCTCATACAAAAATCACTCAATTTTCCTAAGTCTAAAAACGCTAAGAACTAGTTTTCAGCACACATAAGCTCAAGTCAAGGTCCGAACAAAGGAAAAACAATGTAATCAATTGTTGATAAATTGTAGAAAAATAAAAAAAATAAAATTGGCAGAGTTTCTCAGTCATAAATTTGGTGTCTTGTAAAAGGGATGTTCAGATGAAGTGAAAAATATTCCAGACAAATTTGTTTCCGAATACAAATATGTAGCGCTGTTTGTCATTCGGTATTCTTTTTTTTATTTTTAAAAGATATATGGGATAAGGTAAAAAGCCTAGAGCAATGTTTCAAAGTTTTTTGTCTCTCTTGGCATTGTTTGACTTTACGTTATAATTCGACAATACTATACTCAAAACTATTACCATCAAACGAAAAATGATCTCATAGGTGATAGTAAGATGTGGGACAAAATTTCTCTTAGAAATAGAATGACTGTCGAATAAAATTTCATTTATTGTGTATATCACAATATATTCGAAAGAATATTTAATTATTTATTTGCATGTATGTATGCACGAGAATGAATCTCGTTTTCCTTCTTCTTTCAGTTATTAGTCAGTGTTCGGTTACTCACCACAATAAGAAAACTGGTAGATAACTCATGCCGGGGCTTTAACCATGAGGTCATATCTCTTACTACCAGTGCGATCTTTCGTCACTCTGATGGACATGAGCCCCATGGTAGGGGTCTTTAAGGAGCACCTGACATCATACAGGGGTCCATCGCTTAACGTCCCATCCGAAGAACGACATGCTCAAGGTTTTTTCACCTCCCAGATATGGCCTCGACCGGATTTCGAACCCACGATCTTGAGCTCAGTAAGCAAGCCTGCTACCTACCTAACAGCTTATTAGATAGATATATATATATATATATATATATATATATATATAAATAAAATGTAAGACTCCCATCATGGTGTCGAGCTCATGCCCACCAGAACGACAAAAGAGCGCTCTGGTAGTAGGCGATATGACCTCGTAGTTAAAACCCAGGCATGAGCCGCAATAACTAACTCTATTGACAGTAATAATGGTCATCTTTTCCCAAACATCCTATTTGACCGACCATCTAATTTATAATATACATATATATATATACATATATATATATATACATATATATATATATATGTATATTATAAATTAGATGGTCGGTCAAATAGGATGTTTGGGAAAAGATGACCATTATTACTGTCAATAGAGTTAGTTATTGCGGCTCATGCCTGGGTTTTAACTACGAGGTCATATCGCCTACTACCAGAGCGCTCTTTTGTCGTTCTGGTGGGCATGAGCTCGACACCATGATGGGAGTCTTACATTTTACCTATCCTAAATTTGACCACCTAGAGACGAGTCTTTAAGGAGTACGTGACATCGTACAAACACTCTACCTCCCAATCTTTCAGAATATAAAATTTCTAGAAAACCATTTTTAACTTTAGCTTGATATAGTTCCAATATACAGTTATACCTAGGCTATAATGGTTTTGTTTTGCGGTCTTCGACCTGCAGAACGCGCAGCAAATACAAGTGTGAACTATTTCCAGGCATTTCCAAGCAGATGAAAGCTTAGTCTGCTTTACAGAAATCAATAAAATATAGTTTACACCTTGTTCAACTAACAGGTTTAGTTTAAACCGTTGCTAATTCCCTATAATTTGTGGTTCCACTAACCCCTGAGTCTGATTGCCTCCATAGTTCTGTCTATTTTTGCGTGACAGAACAAAACGCTCGGAACACTTTTTATATTTTTTTAAAGTAATAAAGTTAAACTTACCTATTTCACAGGTTACATAATAAAAAAGTTGTCGGTGAATCATAGGCTATGTACTTCCCCAGCACGAATTAATTACGTTTTCACTTTCCCTTCAAAGCCAATAAAAAGTTTGGGTTGAAACTTAATATTAGACTTACATAGTGGCTTCTGAATCCTATTCTACTACATTTTGTGTCGAGACATTCATTACATCGGCAGTTATTGGGATTTTTGAGTTGAGCTCCCCCTCTAACGCCCCTCCCCTTTGACTGATGCCGCTGAAAATGTATTGGTGTCGTCCTTATACATCACGTGGTTGAATTTCCGTATGAAATTTCGTGACCATTTATTACAACGGCATTTATTAGAGTTTTTATGTTAGGCCTCTTCGCTAATCGAATTCTTTTCACTGGCCGATTCGTCTGAAAATCAATGGATTTCGTCCTTAAAGGTTTCTGGATACACAAATAAAATTTCGTGTGGAGACATTCATTTTATAGGATTATCGTATATTACATGACTTCCCCTAAACTTTGTAAACTGGGGAAGTAAAATGTAATCTCACAAATTTAATTGTTTTGTGCTAGCCGGCTTTTGAGGTTGTTCTCATCTGGCTGTGGTTGAGAGTTGTGATCAGGATGGGAAACTGTTAATTTTTGAATAGTTTATTTATTATAAAGTTTTATTTTATTTATTCATTTTTACTTTTTAATTGCTATGTTTCAAAATTGTTTCATTAGATAGACTGATGATGAGGGCAACCCTGAAACCAGGCTAGCACAAAATAATAACATTGTGAGAGGTCAGACTACGTTTTACTTCCCCAGTAATATACAAAGTATAGGGTAAGTTATGTTAGTTATTATGACTCATGCCCGGGCGTTAACTACGAGGTCATATCACCTACTACTCTTTCGTCACTCTGGTGGACATGAGCCCGACTCTACTGTGAGAGTCCTACATTTTGCCTAACCCTAAATTTTTTATTCACCTAGGGCAGGGGTCTTTAACGAGTACCTCCCAGATAAAATAAACTAAGTACCTCAGCCAGGTTTCGAACCCACGAACTTCTGCTCAGAAGGCAAGCACGCATACCACGTGTGGCGCCATCGGGTAAGTTATGTAATCGGTCAGAAATTCCTGTTTTCCGACCCCTTGACTACAAAAATTAAGAAAAATCTGTCTGTATATGTGTGTGCTTATGAACACAATAACTCCAGATAGCGACAACACTTACTGATTTCCAGCCAAATCGGTCAAAGCGAAGGAGGAGATTAGGGGTAGCTTAACACAAAAAACGTTTTAATGTTGACGTTGTAATGAATTAATCAACATAAAATTTCATATGTTATTTAAACAACATAAGGACGAAACGAAACGATTTTCCGCAGTATCGACACAAGGAAAGGTAGCAATCAGAGAAAAGCACAACCAAAAAGCTGCGATAACTGTCGATGTAATGAATGTATCGTCTGAAGATTGAGAAGTCTATATAAGTCAAATATTGATTTTTAGTCTAAACGGTCGATTGGTCATGAAAGGAGAGCGAAAACTTAATCGATAAATTGGTTCTGGGGAAGTAAGTTCATTTTAAATGGGAGATAAACAAATCTTGAGCACGCCGTCCTTCGGATGGGACGTTAGACGATAGTCCCGGAGTCTTGAACAATATCAGGTAGGTACAGTAAACCCCTCTTAACCGGTCTGGTCGGGACCGAGACCATGGTCGATTACCCGTTTGGCCGATTAATCCGAGGTTCCCGTGAAAAATCGATTTTCGTTCAAAAATAACCTACATATGTACATATTTCATGAGGTATCATGAATAAACAAGCTAATAAGATGTTATTGCAACTCATTTTATTGTACATTACATAATACAGACATAAGTGAACACGAAAAAATTAAACATTACGAACTTACATAAACTTTGAAAACTTAATGTACATTGTACATATGAAAAAATCAGTTATTTTTTTCTGTTTTTAAATTTTCATAGATTTTTTGAAAGCCAAGTCTCTCCATTTTCGTACGTTTATCACGTCCAATGCCGTTGAATCTTGTTACTGCTCAACATATTGCAATACAATTTCTGCTGCTTTCAAGAAATTTGTTAATTGATTCACAGAAAAATAGACTCGAAAACAAGTGGGGAATCGAACTCTCGAATTCCCCCCCTCCCACGTTCTGCTTGCCACAACACAAAAACATTGCACACCTAAACGTCGCGTCACCCCGTTCTATACTATGTAACTAAATCTGAGTATACAAAATTTAGGACTCCTAACACAGTAGGGCTCATGTCCGCCAGAGCGACGAAACGAGCTCTTTATTAGTAGGCGGTATGACCTCGTCGAGTCACAATATCTAACATTTTAAAACTATTTGCACAATATGAAGTGTTGCCCCACACAATTCCCACCTCGAGTCCTGGTTTCCTCCAATCATGGTAATTAATTCACTCTCTGTGTCGGTCACACAAAGCAACCGACCCAGCCGTCTCCTCGCCTTACTCAACCCCTGTAAATTACTTTATTCTTTCATTTACATAAATAATCTCTTGTGTCTGTCTGTCTGGATAAAGAATTGTTGTGGAGGAGCCCGATATAACTTGGACTAACACACAATGTCCACTCTGTTTTTTTTCACTATCTGTCAACCAATTTTTCATTCAGGATTAACGAAGCAATGTTCAACGTAAATCTCTATTACTCCCCAGCTACACGAAGTATAGGGGCAGTTATATAATCGGTCAAAAATTCGATATTTTCCGACCTCCTGATGTAAGTGGTTCTGTAAACACGATAACTCCCGATAGAATAATGTATCAACGCGAAATTCCATACGTATATCCAGAATCCTCTAAGGACCACTCCTATTGATTTTCAGTCAAACCGACTAAAGACGTATCGTCCTTATAGAGTTTTAAATTCACATACGAAATTTTTTGTCTGATATAATTACTACAAAGGCAGTTTATTGAGTTTTTGAAAAAAGATTCTCCCTAATCCCCCCTCTCCTTTGGCTGATTTAGGTGTTGTTCATATGTGGATTTTTATGTTATGCCTCCTCCCTAATCTCCCCTTTTTCCTTTGGTCGATTTGGCTGAAAAACCATAGTTGTCGTCGTTAGAGGGTTCTTGTTTCACATATGAAATTTCTTGTCGATTCATTCATTCCATCGGGAGTTATCGTGTTCACAGACCAACAGACAGGCAGACATTTTTTTGCCAAATGGAATCTAGAGGTCGGAAAACTTGAAATTCCGTTGAAAACTCTGCATCGAATTTTTGACCGATTATATAACTACTATACTTTGTATGGCTGAGTATGTAAAACTATTAAAAACATAAAATATTGTTTAAATAAATAAAAATAATGTATAAATTAAATATACATGAGAGTTGTATCCAGGATGATACAAAGGTTATCGTTGACAGGTGCTTATTCGGATAATCACAATGATTTAAAAGCAAATTATACTTAGGATGATCTATCCATGCAACCTTGAAACGTTCTCAAGTAGTAAAAATAAACTAAATAAAATGGAAATATTATGTTGTTTTTCTTTTGAAAATCTTAGAGTATTTGCATACTTTACTATGGAAAATATATCAGGAGACTGATTTACAAGGTTAGGTTAGGAAGTGCTTTGTGCTCTTCGTCGCTATGTGCACTACAGTTGTGAAAGAGTTAGTGTGAATGATGCGAGGTCGTATTACCAGAACCTGGTGGACATTAGCCCGACTCTAGAGTGGGAGTCCAAAATTTTGCCTAGGTGTAGTTACCGACCGCTCAACGCACAATCGGAGGGACAGCGAGCTCAAGTTTTTTTACCTTTTAGATAATAACATAAGGGCCTCGCATGGGATTTGAACTAGGGATTTTGAGCTCGTAAGGCAGACAGGCTACCTTTGAGCGACCGGCTTCCGAGGTTGCCCTCATCATGAGGCTTTATTCAAAAACTCATCAATTAGGAAAAAGGTAAAGTAATGAGAGCTTAAATAAATACATAACAATAACTATATGCGCTAAATTGAAATGTTCATAATAGATGAATTGAAAATTTGATAATAAATGACATTTATAATCATTTGAATAAATAAAACCAATACATTTATTTATTGAATTTATTTATTTATTTTTTATGATCACTTCACAGGGCATATAGTTGTTTTATTTTAGCTTTTACAATGTTTATGCATCTTAATGGGCGCGCTGGCATTTTAGACGTAGCGTGCTACTAAGCTCAAAATCGCGGGTTGCAAACTCGGCCGAACTCCTTCAGTTTTTTATTTGGAAGGTGAAACACCTTGAGCACGTCGTCTTTCGGATGGGTTGTTAAGGGATTTCCCTGAGCCTGTATAATATCAGGTACTTATTAAACACCTCTACACAAGGTGAATAAACCTAAGTAGGCAAAATTTAGGACTCTCTCCATTAGTATAGTTTTTATGTTAAGCCTTCTTCCAGTCCTCACCCAAACTGTATCAATTTTAAAATCTTGAAAAAAAAAAAAAAATTGTCATGTACTTTCAGAACTATTCAATTTGCTTCCTTACGCCATAAATTCTGACTACCGTCCATTTCTTCGCGACGCTTGCCCGCCTTCTAAGACTGACGAAGTACAGAAAAAAAAAGTCGTCGGTGAATCACTGGCAATGTAATTCTCCAGAACGAATTCCCTCCACATCCTGTGGATTTTTTTCTATACGCATATTTTGGTATTTTTTTTATATACTCATATATTTTTAAGTATTTCTTTGTTCAGTTTTTATTAATTTCATTTTACTTTTTTTAATTAGTTTTGTTATTACTACTAATCATAGATTTATAAGCTATCTTAATATATAAATTCTTTTGACGTATCCTATTACCTTGTATTGGTTTAACGGAAATACAATGTATTGTATGTAGTGTATATTAGAGCTAATGTTCACTACTGGATAATAAGGGCTCCTATATTCTAATTCTAAGTTTTGTGTCGAAAAAATCATTACATCGGCAGTTATTAGGGTCTTTGAGTTGAGCAGTCCTCTGATCCCCCTTTTCCCACTTACCGATTCCGCTGAAAACCAATAGGTGTCGTCATTAGACTGATCACATAACTTCCCCTATACCTCGTACAGCTTGGGAAAGTATAATCCTATCAAAGCTGACCCCTCACCATATTGCTGATTTCCGTTCTCCACCGAAGAGGACTCCTTGTATAAATACGTTTCCATGTTTGAGTCAATAATCCTGGCATAAGAAAAGGAAATATGTGAAGAAGAAAAAAAATATATTCTCTGTTGACAGAGTAACGTGTGAAGAAAGCTGATTGAAGTTTACACAAGTCGGAAGCCAAAAGAGATGGAGTGAGGAGGAATCACACCTCGGTGGAAGTGGAGGAGGTCTATCAGAAGAGGAGATAGCATGAATATTTTATTATATGCTGATTGTGAGCTGAAGAACAAGCTAATATCATGGAGAAGCTTCATCCTTATCTTCCAGTCTCCTGGAGAAGATCTCAGCCTTAACATATTCATTGGGAACGGGGGGAGTCTTACGAGGCTGATAAATATCAAACCGAACTGGAGATGGCGTCATGAAGAAAAATGTCCAGCAAAAATATTAAGTTAGGTACTTGGAGGAATGGGCATTGCGGGAACTCACGGCCCTTAGGTTTTTTACCTTGAGCATGCTGTCCTTCGGATGGGACGTTAAGCGATGGTCCCGAGAATTCCAATAATTCTGCTAAAACTGGAAGTGGGCTAAAAAAAAAAGTCAAATACGGCCAATGCTCGCAAAAAAACGTGGTTTGCAAATTCAAACGCCGTTTACGCCCATTGCAAATTAAATATAAACTTTCCAAAAATATTCATTACATAGAGAATCTAATGTGGACGTTTGTACCACCAATATTTTTGATTGAACCTCAAATAAACAAAACAAAAAAAAAATAATAAAATAAAATAAAGCTGCTACTAGTGGTCCCATCTGTTGAAATAAATTCATAATAAAACACTGGACATTTAACCTTAAAGACTCCTTACCCTAGGTGGTCAAATTTACGATAGGCAAAATATAGGTGGAGTCGAGCTCATGCCCACCAGAACGACGAAAGAGCGCTCTGGTAGTAGGCGATATGACCTCTTAGTTAAAACCCGGGCATGAGCCGCAATAACTAACTCTATTGACATAAATAATGGTGATCTCTAGATCATTGTTTCCCAAACATTCTAGTTGGCCGACCATCTAATTCATAACATACATATATCTATCTAATGAGGGTGCCGGGATTGTGAGGTACCATGCTTGCTTACCGAGCTCAAGATTGCGGGTTCGGTTATATAAAGAGCGCTCTAATAGTAGGCGATATAACCTCATAGTTAAAGCTCTGGTATGAGTCACAATAACTAACAAGTAGGTATTCACAACTGTATTTATAAATTATAAATTCAACGATCAAATTTGCTCAAAGAGAAAAATATGGCATTGTCAAAATGTCAAGAGGTGAGAAATCCCCCAGTGGTGAGACTCCCTCTTTTATTTTACCTGAAACCTTATACAACGGAGCCCTATCCCACAACTAGTAAGTGACATCGCACAGGCTTGGAATCATCGCTTAACGTCCCGTCCAAAGACGGCGTGCTTAATTTTTTTTTACCTCACATAAAAACCTAAGGGTCTCGGCCGGGTTTCAAACCCGCGATCTTGAGCTCATTAGGCAGCACGCTACCTCTGAGCTACCGGTGTCCTCGATAATATTCATTTAGACATTCGATTTAAATATATAACCCCTTATAATTGAATGATCGGTATTATCTTACATCGACAGTCAAACAGAGTTGATTAGTGTACTGGATAACCAGAGAAGAACAACTCTTCTTAACCAACCCCGGAAAACAATAAGAAAAGAGATGGGTTATCTGATAGGTCTTGTTCCTGATCCATTCTACAGAAGATGTAAAGGGATTGAGGAAACAACGCTACACATCCTGGGCGAATGTGAAACCGGTAGGGCGTTCCTACGGAGAAAAGAAAGCTTCGAAAAGATCCTGCGAGGTAGGAGAGTAGGTAAGTATTTTAGCGAGGAGCTGTTACATGGGCCCTCAAGTTTTGGATAACATGGGTAAAAAACCCACCCCATCAATCGATCTATCAATGGTTTTGTAGGTCGTTTATTAGTGACAGCCTATCTACAGGTCACGAGGGTCACTTATGTGAATAGTGATGTATAAAAAGAATACACACATTAAAAAATTATTAATATAAAAAAAAATTAATTATATATATTTTTCTATAAAAAGAAACTGAATTAAAATAAATAATTTCTTTTAAAACAAATGAGTAAAAAAAACAACACTACCATCAGCTGTTTTTAGTGTGTGGAGAGAAGTGTCGAGGCCTGGGTTCAATGGTGGGACGGTCTGAGTGTAGAGTGGTGTTTAGGCTTAAGTTGTGATGAACTAAATAGGAGTGAATTGACGGTGAAATTGATCCAAAAAGAAGGTACTGTTGTTTGTTTATATGTACAGGATATATGCCCAGAAATATGTAAATTAAATTTAAAGAATGGGCAAAATATAAAAACATAAAAAGATTGAATTAGTTTTAAGAATTTAGTTTTTAAGATTTTTCTTTCGATTTTTGTTTTTTTCAATGTTTAGTTTTTAATTTTAATAATGTAGATGTAAGAAAATAAACCCAATATTTGTTTTCGTAAATTCTATTCTATTCATTTTCCTTCTTGGCCCAACCTAATTCTTTGAAAAACATCAAATTCCTATGAAAATTTAATATTGAATATTACTACTTAACTACCTGAGAACTAAGGAGCAAGCTAATATAGTATGTTTTGGTGACCCACTTTTTGAAGCTTTTTTCGAAATTTATGGGTGACATTCTCTTGGATATAGGATGTTTTTTTGGCTCTCATGACTGAATCCCAGATGAGAAAAAAAGGAAAGGCAACACTTTATGTCAAAAATAAACTGACATGAAATGGTCGCTTTGTAGCATGAAGAGGACAGGAGCCTCATCTCTGAGTGGGTGATTTTTATGCATTTACTCGACTATAAGATACGAGGTACTAAACGGAATAAGGGACTCAGTAGGGTTCAGCAGCAGAATTCGAGTATATCTCCTCATTACATTCTTAAGATGAAGAGAAAGTTTTCATGAAATTAAAAAAGTTGTATATCCCCTGAGAAGCATTTAGGTTTCTTTAAATGAGCTGAAACTAATAAAGATTAGAATGTCTGAAATGTCCGTCTTTTGTAGTAAAAATGGCATCACGGAATTTCATAGTCACCCCTTTACTTTCACAGCTATATGAAGTACCTATAGTAAGTTATTTAATAGTCAGAATCCAGAACTCTATAAGGACGACACCTATTAATTTTCATCCAAATCGGCTAAAGGGAAGAAGGGATTAGAAGGGAGGCTTAACATAAACTCCAATATTTGCCGTTGTAAAGAATTCAACGACACGAAATTTCATACGTAAATTCAAACACTCATAAAAACGACACCCATGAATAGACCAAAGGAATGAACGGACACAAAATTTAGTAAGAGAATTCAGAAGCCCCTATGTAAGTCAACTAAGGATTTTTTACTCAAACGGTCGATCGGTTTTAAGAGGGAGAGCAAAAACGTAATTGATTAATTCCTGCTGGGGAAGTGCATTGCCGGTGATTCACCTACCACTTTTTTTTATTTTAAACCCAATCGGTAATAAGAGTGCGAAAAATGTGTTCATTAATTCGCACTGGGTGGATATGCTAATGTCTCAAAGCGAAATAAAAAGTGCTGATTGGTAGGAAGGGTGTGAGATGGGATGGTGTGGGAGAGGGGACGAATGGGATCTTGAGATAAGTGAGAGGGCTGTCCCTGTATTCAAATATAATATTAACCCAGTGGTACCCTACTGCTGAGGTCCCCAACTTAGGACCAGCGCCATCAAGATCATTCGCCATTGTCCCAAAATCATTTCTTTCCCCTCAAATAACAATCTCTCTGCCCAGGATTCCATAAAATACACTTCAAATTACTATTTTTTTGCCCGGTTGAGACAAAACCCAGGCTTTGGCAGATCTTTGTTCGATGGTGTGTAGAATGGCTGACTAGAATGATAATGCCCTTTGATAGCAACTTACACCAACTCAGATAAAACAGCTCGACTTGCCAACTAATGGGCCGCGATAAGTCCGTTTCCTTTCACACAATTGGCCTCTCATATCCTTGTTATAGACGAACATTAGGCAATTTACTCTTAGTATCTACCTATTCGGACTGTAAATTAAGATAATATTTCGGCTTTCGAAGTTGCCCTCAACATCAGGCTGCCTGCAAAACCCATCAATTAGTGAAAAGGTATAGTTAGTTATTGTGACTCATGCCCGGGCTCATTACTTACTAACAGAGCGATATTTAGTTGCTAAATTTTGTCTACAGGTTTAAAGGTTACCTAGGGAAGGACTTTTTATCGTGTACCTGACTTTGTACAGGCTTGAGACCATCTCTTAACCTTATCGTGTACCTGACTTTGTACAGGCTTGAGACCATCTCTTAACCTCCCGTCCGAGGCGTGCCTTTTTCAAGAGAACATATTCATTGAGCACTTAGTCAAAAGCGGGAATGTGCCTTTCTCCTGGAGCCACTTGTCTCTCCAGTCCGTTCTGGTATGCCTCCTGTGCATTCTTTCCAGTCCGTTCTGAAAACCCTCCTCTGCATTCTCTCCTGTCCGTTCTCATATGCCTCCTGTGCATTCTCTCCAGTCCGTTCTCATATGCCTCCTGTGCATCCCTCTCTAGTCCGTTCTGATATTCCTTCTCTGCGTGTTTCTCCTTCCTCTCTCCCTCCCTCCTCCCATCTGTGGACTGGTGGAATACGTACCTCTATATACGCATTTTTTAAAATTGTATTATTGTAGTTAACAACTTCTAAGTTGAGAAACGCGGACATATTGTGGAAACTTGTAATAAATAAATAAAACAAACTTATTTTTTTGAAATATTGTCTATTCCACTAAAGATATATATACACATATAACTACCGGTTTCGACTTTATACCATCGTCAGGTCTAGTTATGAACTAAGTCAGTTTGCAGAGAGCGACCCTTCAAATACATCTCAGGTCAAAGGGTGCTATTAAAACTTGGGAGTCCCCCGGCTGTACCGTTAGCTAACTCATGAAATATTTCTTAACAAAACCTAGTTCTAAATTTACATAAAACAATGTCACTAGACTAATACGTGGAAAAATAACAAATAAATAAGTACAAATACAAGTAAATAATAAAAATAGAAATAAAATTAATTATAATGTTAAGATTTAGATAACTTGAAACATATATATGGAACCAAATATTAATAACAGATAATACAAACATATATGTGGAAACAGAACTGGTTTAGGGTGTTAACAAAGGGGAATAGTTGAAATAAATTTGGTCATTCATACAAAAGGATAAGGAACATTTGTATGAATGACCAAATTTATTTCAACTATTCCCCTTTGTTAACACCCTAAACCAGTTCTGTTTCCACATATATGTTTGTATTATCTGTTATTAATATTTGGTTCCACATATATGTTTCAAGTTATCTAAATCTTAACATTATAATTAATTTTATTTCTATTTTTATTATTTACTTGTATTTGTACTTATTTATTTGTTATTTTTCCACGTATTAGTCTAGTGACATTGTTTTATGTAAATTTAGAACTAGGTTTTGTTAAGAAATATTTCATGAGTTAGCTAACGGTACAGCCGGGGGATTCCCAAGTTTTAATAGCACCCTTTGACCTGAGATGTATTTGAAGGGTCGCTCTCTGCAAACTGGCTTAGTTCATAACTAGACCTGACGATGGTATAAAGCCGAAACCGGTAGTTATATATGTATATATATCTTTAGTGGAATAGACAATATTTCAAAAAAATAAGTTTGTTTTATTTATTTATTGTAGTTAGGTTTAAAATTGTGATTTTTGTGCCAATATTA